>BTPG01000001.1:279021725-279206725 GCA_036245525.1 Semisulcospira habei
GCGTTCGTTCGTTCGCTTGTTAATGAAAGATGAAACGCAGGTGTCAGAAATCAAGTTACCTGTTCTATTACACCCCAGCCTGTCGACAGTAATGGTGGCGGTACGAATAACACAAATATACTGTTTCATCTCAACAAAGAAACAAACAAATAAACAAATAAAGAACCTACCAACTAACCAACCAAACAAACAAACAAACTACGACCAACCAGCAAACAAACAAATAAATAAATAAAACAAACAAAGAGCCAGACAAACAAACAAAGAAGCAAACAAACAAACAAAACGAAGGAACGAACGAGGGAGAACGAACAAACGAACGTTAGTTAGTTAGTTAGTTAGTTAGTTTGTTAGTTTGTTAGTTCGTTCGTTCGTTCTTTGTTTCTTTTGTTTTTCGTTCGGAGTACATCACAAGTGCATTTCTATTCAAATGACACGCTTAGTTAGTTAGTCTCTTCGTTCGTTCTTTCGTTTTTCGTTCGGAGTATATCACAAGTGCACTTCTATTCAAATGAGACGCTCAGCGTCTCATTTGAATAAAAGTGTACTTGTGGGGTACTTTTGCGGGAGCGCACTCCCTATGGACCCGTTCAGGGAGTACACCTCAAGACTAGTACGCTTCTATTTGTATGAGGCAGTTCAGAAGTGAAAGACCCAGTCCCAGTCTTGCGTCCAGTACCACCATCATGTCTAAAAACGAATCCACGATACTTTTAATATTTAGTAGTTCATCCCGTCCCTGCCAACGTACGTATTTTCTTTTAAAAAATGGTGGTTCATTCAGTGACCAAAAGCCGCAACCGTCCAAGAAACATGGATACAAATTGGTCTCAGCAAGAGGCATTGATCATCATGAGCCACCGCTGTCGTGGGGCTCATGCGGATCTATGTCTCTTGGTGTGGAATCATGTTCTCTTTTTCTCAGGATTGAAGGGGATTAAACATTAGAAAATGTAGTTAGCTTTAACACATCCAATATAAGTTATTGCTAAAATCAGATTCAGGTGTTTTCGAAATATTGGCAATGATCGAGCGATACCCTCGCTGACAAGGCAGAAATCAAACAGGGCCTACGGATTGACAGATCAGACGTGGGTCAACTACTAAATATTGAAAGTATCGTGGATTTTTTTTTCACACATGTTGGTGGTACTGGACGCAAGACTGGGACTGGGTCTTTCACTTCTGAACGGCCTTGCCGCCCAGTTAGAATGTAAGTTGCCATGAAACAGGTCAGCTCAGTATGACGCTTGCTACCATCTGGACCGTGCGAGGAGTGCGCCTCAGATACATTTCTGTCCAAACAAGACGCACCTCATGCAAATAAAAGCGTCCATCCGGGGTGCACTCCCGCAAAAGTACCCCACAAGTACACTTCTATTCAAATGAGACGCTGAGCGTCTCATTAGAATAGAAGTGCACTTGTGATGTACTCCCCGAACGGGTCCAACTAGGGTGCACTCCCGCAAAAGTACCCCACAAGTACACTTCTATTCAAATGAGACGCTGAGCGTCTCATTTGAATAGAAGTGCACTTGTGATGTACTCCCCGAACGGGTCCAACTAGGGTGCACTCCCGCAAAAGTACCCCACAAGTACACTTCTATTCAAATGAGACGCTGAGCGTCTCGTTTGAATAGAAGTGCACTTGTGATGTACTCCCCGAACGGGTCCAACTAGGGTGCACTCCCGCAAAAGTAAAGAGGTGTAGTGCTATTTATCTCCGCACTCTCTGTATTCCATCTGACAAAAACAAGTCTTTCGGGCAGCGCTTTTTTCGTACCAGAGTCCGCTGCTATGGAACAGCCTAGGACAATAATATACGCTACGCGCAGTGCAGTCATTCCCTCAAAAGCTCCCTCAAAACGTCTGCCTACTAATGACCTGCGTGTATGGTATGTGTGTGTGTCTGTGTGTGTGTGTGTGTGTGATGGTGTGTGTGTGTGTGTGTGTGTGTGTGTGTGCGTGTGTGTTTGTCTGTGTGCGTAATCGTGTTTTTGTGGTTGTTTAGATTTGGTCGTCTATTTTATTAATACTTATCTGAATATTTATTTTTGAATACTTACGTGCGTGTATTGTAACGCGCCTAGAGCTCTGTCTGGAGGTTCGGCGGTATATAGATATCCATTATTATTATTATTATTATTACTAGTAGAAGAAGTAGTAGTAGTAGTAGTAGTAGTAGTAGTAGTAATAGTAGTAGTAGTAGTAGTAATAGTAAACCACAAGTAAACGTCAGGACGTGCTCCCCGAGTAGTATTTTACGAGAAAAGCTGGAAAAAAATTCACTATGATTTAAGGTTTTATCCCGTAATAATAATAATAATAAGTTTCAAAAGCTCTGCTGACTCATATATATTCAAATTAATTTGGGTACTCGTCTGAGTTGTTTGGTCTTACAGCTCTGGGGTCCGTTGCATTGGTGAGCTTAGTCCTACGCAGACCATTAAGCAAGGTGCTCCGCGAAAGAGGAGCACCTTGCTTAATGTTGTGCGCTGGACTAAGTTCACTCATGAAACTGATCCTTGAACTTGAGCGTTGTTCGTGATTTCAAACCTTGTGGCTCTGTAGCCATGAGGTTCAAAACCACAGACACGCTTACATTTACTCGATTGTTCTGCTTGCAGTTGCATTGTCCATCAACTTGACTCCTGTCCTGGGCGCGTTGGACTTTGTCACTCAGCTAGTGCGCAGCGTCCTCGCCACTTTTGGTAAGACCAGGCCGCAGTTCTACGAATAACCTTAAGGAGCACAAAACATACCAAACATATTGTATATTTTACAACAGAACTCTACATGACCCCAACCTTCTTTCTTTCCGACGGGACAAAACGTATCATTGTGTATGTCCAGAATTATACTCACGAGACAATGTAATGCGACCAATGTAAAAAGAAAGAGGAACGGGAGAGGATATCAGACTGATTGTTTATGTGTAGTTGTGTGTACTTTTGTCTCACCAAGTCTAACAATGTTATTTAGTTATCAAAGTGGTTATCGAAGAAGAAAATGTGCTGACAGTGCAGTTTTCCTGTTGTTTTGGGCATGGTTTCAGAGATCAACACAGAAAATGCACATATCTGGGAAAAGCTAATGCCCCTGTAGCAAAACGTCTTCGGGCCCACGACGGCCGCATTGGGCATGCGCATATCCGTGTGCACTGTAGTGGATCGCTTTCACTTTATCTCGATCCACACTGTAGTGTCGAGGGCCCGATTACATTTGCATACTGGGTGCCAGTAAAGATAGTGGGGACAAATGTCTACTTATCATCATCTGTTGTTTTCCTTCCCAGTGGAGATTCACCGCATGGTTTTGGACCTGCCCATACAGCTGCTGCGGACGGCCGGACCCGTGGTGGAAGGTCTCCTCCGAACGGTGACCGGCGTTATGTCCACCGATATCCTCAACAGAGTGGTTGGTGGGCTCCTCAACAGCGTCAGTGGCCTGCTGAACAGCCTCCTGTCAACCCTGCTCAACGGCCTGACTGGAAACTTGATCCAGGGCCTGCTTTGCCGTCTGACCGGCCTCTTGAACGGTCTCGTGGGCGGCCTTCTGGGCGGCGTTCTGGGCGGACAAGGTGGTCTTCTGAGCAACCTTCTGGGTGGCGTGTTGGGCGGACAAGGTGGTCTTCTGGGCGGTCTTCTGATGTTTCTGGGTGGAAGCGCTTCCGCCAGCGCCAATGCAGCTGCCAGAGGCGGTTTCCTGGGAGGGGCGCTCGGACGTCGTGATGCTGAGTTCGTGAAACGCGCGGCCGGGCAAGCGCTGGAGTTCGGCAGAGGCTCCACGCTGGGCAGAGGAGAGCTTTTCTGACAGAGCGCTCCAAGTAGTGCAAGTTTCGAAGCTGGAGCCGCCGGCAAATTCGACTTGCAGTTCTTGGTCGATACCAGGCCGTGCTAGATTCGGAGCTAGAATTCTCGAGGATTTCCATTTACAGTACTAACACCCTTGTGCATGCAGCCTCCGGTACTGTTTACAGTACCACACACTATTTACAGTACCACAAACACTATTTACAGTATCACATTTACATTGTTTACAGTACTACACTTTCACTGTTTACAGAATATCACACACACCATGTTTACAGTACCATACGCTGTTTACAGTCAGTACCACACATACATTGTTTACAGTATCGGTGTCTATGTGCATAAGGGGGTTAACCCCTTTACTGCCGAGATAAAGTGAACGCGATCCAACTACAAGAGACATAGATCCTCGTCAGCCCCCGCAGCTGCGGGGGCTGATGAGGATCTATGCCTCTTTCTGAGACCAGTTTGTATCCATTTTCGTTTGACGACTGGCAATTTTTGTCGTTGAATGAATGAAGATTACATGAAATACAACGTACGTCAGTTGGCAGTGAAGACGTCAGAAGTGAACAGCTCGCTGTGTCATAGTCTTCGTTGTGTGCACGACAACAGATGCCTTAACTAACTAACTCGGTTTGCGTTGATACGTCAATAAGGACTAATACACGCGTGACAGCTTGCAACGTTTCACCATTCGCATGCTGTTCTCTCATTTCCGATCTTACGGCTCATGGCTGAAGGTTAACGGTTAAAAATTACAGAACAGCGCGCCCTTTCTTTTTATCGTGGACAGACCAGACCGTCATACGCATAACTCTGTATAAGTACAACTCTGAAAATGTGCCAGCGAAATGTTAACGTTCGGCCTTTTAGCATAGAGTAAAACCAGCACTAAATGAGGGTTCCCATTGCTCCGGTTTTGTGCTCTGTATGAGTAAAAACTGCAGGTCTGTTTTTAAGCCACAAAATTCAGGTATGGTCCTCTTGGTTTTTGGATTGTAGAAAGTTACGGATCCAAAAATCCCAGCTCAGCACACTGATGACGTTGGTTACAATTTGAACCTGTTGGTTACAATTCACAATATGTTACAACTGCGCAGGACGCGAAAAAACAATTGTAAATTCCATTTCAACTGTGTGTTAGTTCCAACAGATATCCTTTTTACGGCCTAAGAATCTTGGTGAAATCGAGTATAACCCCTTCACTGTTGTCAGGCGCCTAACCCCACACAGCTCTTCATGAACCCTGCATCTGCGGGGTTTCATGAGGAGCTATGCCTCTTGCTGACTCCAATCAAATCTTTTCTCCTCGAGCCGTTTTGTCGTCTGGCTTGACGTCTGCTGTGGTTTCAGATTTCGTTCTTGGCCAGTGGCAGTGAAGGGTTAATTGGCTTTATGGATGCTTGTTAAGCGAGCTAGGACACCTCCAATGTGAAAAATCTGTCACGTTCGCTGTTATGTCGTTTGAAAGCCACTTCTCTCCCTTGCAGTAATTTGTCCTTCACCGTAGCCTAAACGAACAACCAACGGCAAAAAAGTGCCTGAGGCAAACCTAGGAATTTGTCGATAACTTCCAAATTTGGTCTTATGACGATTTCAATCAGGAGCGCCACATAAATGTGCATCTCTGATTGGTTCAAATTTATTTCCGAGTCTGTTCGGCTAACGTCGTGTCGGGATACAACTCGCACCTTACAAGTATGTTTTTTTGGCGGATTACAAGCTAAACCGCGTTGTTTAGATAAATCCGCAGAGTAATTTTGACAACATAACAGACAGAGTGAGACTTGAACGTGTATACTCGTAATATACAGGAAAACATAACTGCCCGTGTCCAGACTAGGCACAAACATCAGCAGCAGCTGCGAGTCGTTTTGAAAGGATTTAAGGATTTTCGCAGCTAGGTGCTCTAACGATTTGGCAAAGCATAATGTGCAAAAAATCAAAAATACAAAGGGCGAGATCGAAGATTTTTATGATTTGTTCGTGAGCTGCTTGATCTTGGAGCAGAAGTGTGCATTCGTAGAAATCCGAAATTCTGCATTCAGCGCTCAATAGAGCACTGTAGATCTGAACGATTTAGATTCAGGAATCTGACGTCTTTCGTCTGTTGTAACATCTGAATATTTTGGTCTGATCAGAAACTATCTGTACATTCATTGTGAGACGCTCTGATCACTGCTGACAAAGTGTATGCATAGGTGAAAGGAATTTGCCAGCTCAAGGAAACACAGATGTGCTTGATAACGATAATGAACATTGTGCACAGGTCCGTTTGTAGCGAGAAAGTGTTAGGATTTCGGCAGTACCACGTCCCGCATAAATGTCACCCAAAACTCGTGTTTGCAGGAATGATAGTCCAACATCATGTATGCACAAGCAATCACTTAATTATATGATTTTCTATTGTAAAAAGAACAATGTGCATCATTCACGTATTTCTTTCCCTTGTTCAAAGAGGCTACAAAGTGCAATGTGAAAGTTCTGAACTCAGGCAAGATGCGGCTGTCATTGTGATGGTGTAGGTGTGATTCTGCAGTAAATCAGTATGGTCCAAATTATAACATGCAGCCTCATTAGTAAGGTATGTGTTTTACATCTTCCACAGCAATCACCATGAGCATGCAAAATGTGTGTGTATGAGGTTTGATGTGTATGCGCGTTTCATGAACTAACTTATTTATATATTGTCAGACATACAAGATGTTTAAATACTTTATTTACTTGTGGTAAATCATTATGTTTTCATTACGAATTCAGTCTCTCCTATTTCAAGTAATGTAACAACTGGCTATGGCCTGTGCATGCAGTGAACACAGTGCAGGGGCATGTAACAAACTAGACTGCAGTTTCTGATGCTTTAGGAACAGCACTACTCCTCAAAGCTGACAGATATCTAAACCATTTCCCGTCTTCAACATACTATATTTAGCATGTACAGTTTGTGTAAACTGCACGGATATACAAGCATAATGTGTATATGCTGAAACACAAGAAAGCCATAAATGTAAACTCGTGTGAGACAAGTGTTCATGTATATTTACCCATGGCTTACCCTTTGACTTTTAGGAATGTTGAACAATGATAGAAATGGAATTTGTTTCCTGTGGTGAGAAAGCCCAATGTCAGCCCGGACAGATTGGTTTTCACCAGTACACTTTGACAAGTACAACTACATCTAAGTTAGGAACCTATGGCTTTGAGTATGGGCACTGACAAATATTGCCACTGTACCAACCTTCTGCTTACATCTACCGTACATTCTGTCTGAATACCAGTTTTCTGCGTGAAGCGTATACAGTGGAAAACAAACAGGTGCTTCAATAGTGCATCATTGTATCTACACGAGGTAACATTGATTCACAATACTTAATCCACCTGGGTTTCCTTGGTGATCCTAGCAATTAAGAATGTTGTTAAAATGGTTTACTGCCAAGCAGTTTTGACATTAGTGCTTATTAACAAACTGGACGCAATAAGTGTGCAGGCTGAGTACAAGTAATACACTAAGCATGCAAAATTAAAGCATCAGGGTGTAGGTCATAATACACACAGGGTTTCTGGAAAGTTTGCATGTCTGCACTGCATAAAGGTTTTACCGTGTGAAAAACATCATAAGCAAACGATTTTAGGTGACATGTTAGAGCTGTATGTGATGGGGAGAAAAACGGCACATTGCTGAAACTTGTTTTTGCGGATTTCTCAAAATAGTAATTTTTTGGGGGTGGCACATACTGAAGAAACAAATATCTGAAAATGTACTTGTCAGATGTTAGTGAAATTTACACGCAAGTTTACAAATAGGTTTATTATGGAATGTCAGTGCCGATTGTTTAATTTCAGCTTAGTTTGGGAGCTATGAATAGCTTCCCTTGGCTTACATACTCAAAAAATGACCAAAACCATAACATTCATATATATAAAAAAAAATAAAAAAAAAAATTCTTCAAAACCAGGTAAGATATTCAAACTCGCATCTGGCATTTCATAATGATGATATCAGTTGATATTTGGACCAAATTTTGCTTTTCAGAAGCATCAACGGTAGCAGAACTTTGTTTCCTTAGCAACCAGGTTGTTACGATTGTGGTTGTGTTGTTTTGTAAGAGCGTGCATGTATTAATCGTAGGAAACGATCCGATTTTTATTTGAGCTATCATGGTTGCGAATCACGTACCTTTTCAGTAAGATTCTCTATCGTTTGCGCAGAGAGCGGAATCGGCTTTGTTATGATACACTAAGATTAGTCCGGAAGTTTCTAGCATAGTCGCACGGGGAAGAGTGGTCGATTCTTGGGATGCGTAGATTCGCTGAGAATTCGCGCTCTGTCGAGTGACCTTACATGTGACGTCAAAGTGTAGGTAACATTTTGCAACACAGTAATAGGGCCGCTCTGATATTTTTAGTCATAGTTGTTTTCTGTACGCGTGAAGTTGGCAGCCGGTCAGTGTTTGTTGTGAAAGATCATGAAACTTCTAGAAAGTGTCGGCAAGGTCGTGAACTGGCTACAATACTTTTGTGAGACGTCATAACACGTCGAGATTTCCCAACATAGAGGCTGAAATTAGCAGTCGAATTTTGTAGACCATTGTAGCTTATTCTAGAAAGTTCTTTTTTATTTAATATTTATGAGTTTCGGTTAAGTGTTCCGTTCTGATTGGTTGCGTTGAGTGAATTCTTTGGATTATTCTGGAAAGTTGTTTTACTATAAAAGATTGTGCTAGGAAGCACGTGTGTACATTGTCATGCATTGTCAGTTGTAGGGACACACAGTTTATCGTAGGTACGTGGCCCGTATAGGGTGTACATTGTGAGAGACGCAGCATAACGGTGGTGTACGTTGTATGAGAAACTTTGTGTCGCCAGTGTTGACATTTTTCAGAGGAGACATTGCATCAGTGTTGGGAATGCATTGTGTGGAGATCGCATCGCTGAAATAAAATATTGTTGGAACTGTTACTCCAGTGTAGTCTACATCCTTAAGCCAGGTGTAACGGGTTGCAGCTGAGTGAAGTTTCTTAAAAAGAACCTTAGGTGCATGCGTCTGGTGTGATATCATACTACGACTACAACTCAATACGTAACACAGGTGTAACGGTCACTTAGTGTTCCTTGCCGTGGCAACGGTGAGCATACCTGACTAAATGAGCATGTCGGAGCGTTCAGGACAGACAAATACTGATTCTAATGATATACAATAAAACCTATGTCTTTAAACCCAAACAATTGTGCTGAGGTGTCCTAGCTCGCCTTAAGTCGTTTGTGTTACGACATGGCCACTGGCAGTGGAGGGGTTAATTAGGTTTAAAAGATGCTTGTTAGATCGTTCGTGTTGCGACATAAACGGTCTGTGTCTTTGCGAAAACTTAAGTCAAGAGGTCAGGCATAATTACAACCACGCAACTGTTGCCAGCCTCTCTGTCTAACGTCGGAATGATGACGACGTGTAACTGTACTTTTGCGTGTTGACACAATAAAATATAGCAGCATTTATTTGATTGTGTGATTGTCTTTTGTTTGACGTGAAAGTTGTGTGAACTATGTGTGATTGTCTTGTGTTTGACGTGAATGTTGTGTAAACACTAACCTGTATTTAATACACATGTATGTATATCAGACACACACACACACACACGCTCACACACACACTGACACGCACGCGCACGCACACACGCACGTAAACAAGGTCACACACACACACGTACGCACGTGTACGTACGCGCACACTCCTGCCCACGCACACACGCATGCACACAGATGAAAGAGTGGAGAGAGGGTAGTACAATATACCTCCCCCATAAATATCATACCAAATGAAATAAAACGAGTGAAAACAAGAAATGAACATATAAAATAAACTGGAATTTTTGTTTTTTAAATCAGACTTGGGGAACAACAAACAAACAAGTAATAAAAAAAAAACAGCATGGAAAAGAAAAACGAACATGCGCTACGCTAACACTGCAAGTGCAACAGATTGTTCCGTGTGAAAACACCAGACGCAGTCTAAAAACAAACTTCTTTCTGTATATTTCCAGTGTCTAATTATTACGTGGTGGAGTTGTAGTCGAAGTATGATAAACACACCAGACACACACGCACGTAGAGTTCTTTTAAATAGACCTCATTCAGCTGCAATCCGTCAACCGTGGCTCAAGGATGTAGACAAAACTGAGTAACAGTTCCAACAATATTTAATTCAGCGATGCGATATCCACACAATAATGCACTTTCAAATGCACAAACTACTGAATACAAAGTCTCTTCTGCTATGTCCACACTACGACTCAAAGTTTCTCATACACAGCGTCTCTCGCAATAAACTGCGTATCTCTACAACTGACAAAGCAAGACAATGTACTCACGGGCTTTCCCAGCACCCTCCTTATATACACTATCAAAATCTAGAATCTTCGACGGAAATCATGAACTCAAACAACCAGAACGAAACGCGCAGCCGAAACTCATTAACATGAACTTTCCAGAAACAGTATATCAGGCTGCAAAAACACGGCTGCTCACTTCAGCTCTAAATTCTAACGTATATTTTAAAGACACATAAAAGTATGGTATCCCTATCTATGATAGCTCAAAAAGGTACGAGAACATTCACCAAACAAAATAAAAGCTGCTCACTACACGCGCACAAGGAAAAGTAGCGAAAAATGTTGCGATGTCACCTAACCGACGTGACACTTACGAGGCCATTAGACAGTGCGACCCTTCTACAACGCTCCGGACTAAACAAAATGAAAACGGCTCTACTCACGAACAAAAGAAAATCTTACTAAAAAGGTACAAAATCATAACCGTGATAGCTCAAATAAACAACATATCGTTACCTACGAATAACACATGTACGTTCTCACAGGAAAACACAACCACAATCGTAACATTACCCCCCTCTTAAGAATTAAATTTCACAAAAATTTCTTCTCAAATTTCAAAAATACGGTTGTGGCTGTGTAAACCTACACAAAACCCTAAACAAAATATAATTTCACATCAAAAATCAAATTAAAATAAACGTCTCACAGTTCCTGTAAACAGTCCTGAGCATCGAAATGTTTCATACAAACGTTCTGGACACAGAAATGTTCATTTAAACTGCTCTGCTCAGGTAATCTGCTCCAAAGTTCTGTGAATCCTCGATTAAACTAAAATCAATGTCAAAGTTCACTTCTGGATATCATCAAATCATGGGGTACAGTACACAGTTCACACAGTTATTGGTCCTGGGTCAAACACTGTCGGCTTAGGAAAAATGTTACAGTCCATACACACCAAATTGGATCTCTCTTGTTCCTTCGCAATAACAACTGGCGATCTGGAATCCCTGTCGACTCTCAGGTCTGGCGTCTCTCGAACATTCTTTCTCGGTCCTTTACTCGTATAGCGAAACAGACGACACGACTCGTCGCGAACGGGATTGTCGGATGTTAGATTAACCTCGGGCTGGTTGGTGTCTGTTGTCCCTGGGTCAAGTGTAAACCGATGCTCGAACTCTCGAGTCAGGACGCGCAGTTCTTCACGTTGAGTCTGGGTCAGATTTTGACCGAACTGGATATCTTCTACATCCTCTTTATGTCGGAGTTCATTAAGGTCAAATAGGTTCTCGTCGTCTAGTCTTTCGTCATCAGCAAGACGCACCGATTCCGCCGATTTTTGTTTGTCTTGACCTCTCTGTAGCTCCACCAGCCTGTCTTTATTTTTTGAGAAAGCCTTGTTGCTGTCGGGACGTTAAGCAATGTACAATCAATCATGTCTTCATTTACCACTGCTGCTTCCGTGTTGTCCGCCACTTTTAGAGGGATGGTCTGGTGACTCTTCTCTGCTTGACTTCTCGTGGTAACGGAACATATTTCAGATCTCCACTCCGGATCTGGATCGTCTGCGTTTCTGGCACCATCAATGTTTCCGATGATGAGGTCGTAGACTGGTGTCTTCACGCACAACGCCTTCACCTCTCCTGTCAAGTATGGGGTGTCGACACTGACTTTGGCAAGGGGGAAGTTCCGTCAGCCAAAATGAGGGTGGTCCACTCCTGTAGCTTCTGGTCTTCAGCTACTAGATCCTCTCTCACGATGACGCAGCTACAACCAGTGTCTCTCAACACTCTCACTGGTGTGTCGCCGACGAATCCTGACACCACCGCCATGTTCGGCACTTCATTCTCAGGCAGCGTGATGTTTGAGACTGGTAAAAATGTAGCACCATCTCCTACTGGAATGCGTCCATTCTTTCTGAAAGATTCAATCAGCTCCGGTGTCGCCTGTTTTTCTCTAGACTCAAAGTCACTGGATGACGTCACATCATTTGCTAGTACAGCGGCGGCTCTGTGTTGAGACGTAGTATTACTTCTGCCTGCTATCCCGCGATCTTGGTTAGGTCTTCTGATGTTGTCGCCTCGGGGAACATCTTTAGGACACCGTATCGCTTTGTGACCTTTCTTTCCACAGAGAAAACATGTCAGGTTCTCCACCGGCTTGTATCTCGGGGTGTCTCTGACATTCTGGATTTCCTCTGCTGGTGTAGACCCACGCTGTGGCTTACTGGACCCGAACTTCATGTTGTGAGCGTCAAGGTATCTTTGAGCGAAGTCGGCCAGGGCCTTTCTGGTCTTTTTGCTCTCTGAGGTGGGCGGCCAGGCCCTTTGAACATGCGCTGAAAACTTGTTCTTTGATGATGAGGTCGCACAGGTCTTGATACTCTCTGTTTAGACAAGCAAGCTCTATCCATTTCTCCATGTAGCTTCTAATTCTCTCAATGAATAGGCCGGGTGTTTCTCCTTCTTCAGGCTTGCAGTTCCGAAATCGTCGCCTGTAACCCTCTTCAGTGAAGTCGTACTGTCTCAAGAGGGCGGCTTTCAACTGTGTATAATCTTCGGCTTCTTCTCTTGGTAAGCGGGTGTAAAATTCAAGCGCTTTGCCAGTTAGAAGTGCGCTCAGTTTAATAGGCCTTCCAATTGTTGCTATTTGCGAAGCGCTCGAATCGCTCCAGATAAGCGTCCATCTTATCTGAATTTTCAATGAAAGGTGGAAGTTTTGGCGCGAGGGCTGTTTGTTCTATGCTTGCTGATGCTGTTGCTTCATTAGTTCTCTGGCTCTGTGCCTCAATCTCCATCTGCTTTAGATGAATTTCGTGTTGACGCTGCCTCTCCGCCTCTTCTCGCTCCTTTCTTCGCTGTTTCTCTGCTTCTTCTGCTTGGATTTCGAGTCTCCTGATTTCACGTTCTTTGGCTCTTTCTTCTCTTTCCAGTCTCTCCTTTTCTTCTTTCTCTCGTTTCTTTTCTTCTTTTTCTTCTCTCTCCAGTCTCTCCTTTTCTTCTTTCTCTCGTTTCTTTTCTTCTTTCTCTTCTCTCTCCTTTACAAACTCGAGGAGTTGAGCTCCTTCGAGTCCACATTCCTTTCCAATTTTCAGGAATGTCTCCAATTCCGATGTCGCCATCTCTGCTTTTCACTGCTGGCTGTTTTCTCCTGCTACCCTTTCCACTGAACCAACTAAAGAGGTCTCGTCGGGGTCGCCAAAATATTACGTGGTGGAGTTGTAGTCGAAGTATGATAAACACACCAGACACACACGCACATAGAGTTCTTTTAAATAGACCTCATTCAGCTGCAATCCGTCAACCGTGGCTTAAGGATGTAGACAAAACTGGAGTAACAGTTCCAACAATATTTAATTCAGCGATGCGATATCCACACAATAATGCACTTTCAAATGCACAAACTACTCAATACAAAGTCTCTTCTGCTATGTCCACACTACGACTCAAAGTTTCTCATACACAGCGTCTCTCGCAATAAACTGCGTATCTCTACAACTGACAAAGCAAGACAATGTACTCACGGTCTTTCCCAGCGCCCTCCTTATATACACTATCAAAATCTAGAATCTTCGACGGAAATCATGAACTCAAACAACCAGAACGAAACGCGCAGCCGAAACTCATTAACATGAACTTTCCAGAAACAATATATCAGGCTACAAAAACACGCTGCTCACTTCAGCTCTAAATTCTAACGTATATGTATATTTTAAAGACACATAAAAGTATGGTATCCCTATCTATGATAGCTCAAAAAGGTACGAGAACATTCACCAAACAAAATAAAAGCTGCTCACTACACGCGCACAAGGAAAAGTAGCGAAAAATGTTGCGATGTCACCTAACCCACGTGACACTTACGAGGCCACTAGACAGTGCGACCCTTCTACAACGCTCCGGACTAAACAAAACGAAAACGGCTCTACTCACGAACAAAAGAAAATCTTACTAAAAAGGTACAAAATCATAACCGTGATAGCTCAAATAAACAACATATCGTTACCTACGAATAACACATGTACGTTCTCACAGGAAAACACAACCACAATCGTAACACTAATCCAACCCCCGTTTTACCTCCAAGAGGCATATATTCTCATGAGATCTTGCGAATGCAGTTGCTCATGAGAATCTTTGCCTCTTTTTGTAGGGGCTGGTCTCAAAATTGATCTTTTGAATGTAATAATCGTCCCTGATTTGAATATTCGACTGTATGAAAACAGTTTCATCGCTTGTCAAACGCAATGTTGAAGTCTCGTCTTTCAACATCTTGGCTGTCGGTAGCGGTTTTTGTTACGATGATTCCTACAGGAGTCATTACCACAAATAACCCTAGCGAAAGCCAAACTGTCAATGTTGTTCCACTTCTGCAGCAGGACGGAAGGACAAGCCCGCTTTGTTAGTTGTTAAACGGATCCGAGTTTTTTTGAATCACGTATGTGATTATACTGTATATACATATGGCCGTCTTGGTCTTAATGCTAAGTGTGTTCTCGTGTAATGACGATTAGATGCTGCAAGGAAGGGCACGGGATCTAACTGTTTGTTTCAGTGAATGTCCACTGCTGACTAATTTCACTTGGTACGTGCTTATACACTGAATTATATACGGGGGACAGATTCTACTTAGCCCATAAAACTTTCCATCATTACAACCATTCATCCGTCCTTCCGTTGCTCATTCGGTCGGTCGTTCAGCAAACCAACCAACCAACAAACCAACCAACCAACAAACCAACCAACCCACCAACCAGCCTACCAACGAACTATCCAACCTCACAACTCACCAACTCGCCCACACACCAACCAACCAACCAACCAACCAATCACCCAGCCCACCAATTCATTACCCAAGCAAGCAATCAAGCAAGCAAAACAAAATATCACACACACACACACACACACACACACACACACACACACACATACACACACACACACACACACACACACACGCACGCACGCACACAAACCCCAACCAGCCAACCAACATTGAGTTTATTAAATTACTATTTTAGTACCAATAATTAACTCATTCAGCCCGACGGCCGTATTTCCCTAATTTGGGAGGCGTCATCTAATGACTATGCACCAGGTGCAGGAGATGGATCGCCCATGATAATTCAAGTGCAGTGCCAGATTAGCTTGGCGCCGACAGGAGCCAAGAGAATCTGGCACTACCCTGCTGTATTGCGTCAGGGCTGATTGGGATAAGTCATCTGTACATGTATTTACAAGAACTCGAAAAAAATTGAAAATGCTTGCAGTGCTTTATGTGTCTCTCGCCGTTGTGTGCCGCTATTCAGCACGAAACTGTACCTTCAAAATTTAGTTTTGTCACCGTTTTTCTCAATCTAGAAGGCAAAATTGGACACATATCACACAATATATAAAAATACGTAAAAAAAAAAAAAAAAAAAATGTCATAACAAATGACGTTTTTCAAACCAATGACGCGTATGCACTGAGCCCCTGACATAACTCACTGACGCACTGGCAGTTCTGCCAGGCGTTTCAATAGGAGATATTTCACCATCAGGTCAAAGACAGCAGATAGAGACCCTTGACAGCGACGACAGCTCACATATTAAAGGGACTTTGTCGGTCATGTCTCTCATATAAAAGAGAATTTGCTTGTTATGGTTCATCCCATCTTGTTTTTTTTTTCCTTTCATGCCTACTTTTTCATACTTTCCTTTTCATTTTGTTATTTGTTTATATGTTTCTGTTTCCATTCCATTTATTTTATTTGAGTTGATCTTTACATTTATAAAACCATTATACAGACGCAGATGTAACCGCCGGCATAATTTTATGTCGCTGCATGCACAAGAGGGTTAATTTCTCCTACCTTCCTGTCAGTATGCTATCGGTGTGTATGTGTGTGTGTGTGTGTGTGTGTGTGTGTGTGTGTGTGTGTACAAGTGTGTGTGTGTGTTTGTGTGTGTGTATGCGTGTGCGCATGTGCTTGTGTGTGTGTGCGTGCGTACATGTGTGTGTGCGCGCGCGCGCGCGCGTTCATTCATGTGTATTATATACATGTCAATGTCTGCGTGTACATTATTCACACTACGCTCACGTCAAAACACAACATAATCACACAATTAATGAATGCTGCTATATTTTAATTTGCCAACACGCAAAGTGCAGTTACACGTTGAAACATTTCAGATCAGAAACCATCTGTTCCGAAGTTAGGTAACACCGATAGTGGCAACAGCTGCGTGCTTGTAATTATGACCGACCATTTGACGTTAGTTTTTCGCGAAGAAAACTTAGAACTGCAAGTCGAATTTGCCGGCGGCTCCAGCTGAGAAGCTTGCACTACTTGGAGCGCTCTGCCAGGAAAGCTCTCCTCTGCCCAGCGTGAAGCCCAAACCGAACTCCAGCACTTGTCCGGCCGCGCGTTTCACGAACTCAGCATCACGACGTCCGAGCACCCCTCCTAGAAGACCACCCTGCCCTCCCAGAAGGCCGCCCAGATTACCACCCTGGCCCCCCAGAACGCCGCCCAGAAGGCCGCCCACAAGACCGTTCAAGAGGCCGGTCAGACTGCCCAGCAGGCCCTGGATCAGGGTTCCAGTCAGGCCGTTGAGCAGGGTTGACAGGAGGCTGTTCAGCAGGCCACTGACGCTGTTGAGGAGCCCACCTACCACTCCGTTGAGGATGTCGTTAGACAGAACGCCTGTCACAGTTCGGAGGAGACCTTCCACCACGGGTCCGGCCGTCCGCAGCAGCTGTAGGGGCAGGTCCAAAACCATGCGGAGAATCTCCACTGGGAAGGAAAACAACAGATGCTCAAGCCAGTGTCTGCTGTAAAAATGCACGAATAACTTCATGAATCCAACATCTTTACTGCAGAGAAAAATTAACATGATCCATCTGATCGAGTCATAGATCTTCAAGTGCAGATATAGGTTGTCGGGACTCATGCGGATCTAAACCTCTTACTCACAACACTTTGTATTTGTGTTCTTTGTAAGGCTGGGCTTACTAATTTGTGTGATTTTCATGGATTTAGCCTATCGTACACACACAACTGCCAAATGGAGAATTAATACAGTTTCAACTTAACCCCTTTGATGCCAGGAAAATGTGATCACGATCCAACTACAAGAGACATATAGCTTTTCCCAGCAAGTAATGGTCATCCGACCGCCGTCGGCTACAGTTATACTCAAGCACAGACCAAGGTCTGACGACCTTTTGCTCGATGGATTTGCTGCCTTTATATGCCATAGCCAGCTTGTTCATTTTGTTTTAGAAAAGCGATATTTTCATTGTTATACAATGAAAATCACGCTTTTAGAAAAAAATGGACACAATGGCAGTACGCCTCTGGCTGACACCTGCACTCTTTATCAGTGTGTATGTGACAGCTGAGGCTCTCTGTCAGTGTGCATGTGACCGCTGGGGCTCTTTGTCAATGTGTATGTGACAGCTAGGTCTCTTTGTCAATGTGTATGTGACAGCTGGGGCTCTTTATCAGTGTGTATGTGACAGCTGAGGCTCTTTGTCAATGTGTATGTGACAGCTAGGGCTCTTTGTCAATGTTTACGTGACAGCTGGGGCTCTTTGTCAATGTGTACGTGACAGCTTGGGCTCTTTGTCAATGTGTATGTGACAGCTGGAGCTCTTTGTCAATGTGTACGTGACAGCTGGGGCTCTTTGTCAATGTGTATGTGACAGCTGGTGCTCTTTGTCACTGTGTATGTGACAGCTGGGGCTCTTTGTCAATGTGTACATGACAGCTGGGGCTCTTTGTCAATGTGTATGTGACAGCTGGTGCTCTTTGTCACTGTGTATGTGACAGCTGGTGCTCTTTGTCACTGTGTATGTGACAGCTGGGGCTCTTTGTCAATGTGTATGTGACAGCTGGGGCTCTTTGTCGATGTGTACGTGACAGCTGGGGCTCTTTGTCAGGGTGTATATGACAGCTGGTGCTCTTTGTCAGTGTGTATGTGACAGTTGGGGCTCTTTGTCAATGTGTACGTGACAGCTGGGGCTCTTTGTCAGTGTGTATGTGACAGCTGGGGCTCTTTGTCAATGTGTACGTGACAGCTGGGGCTCTTTGTCAGTGTGTATGTGACAGCTGGGGCTCTTTGTCAATGTGTACGTGACAGCTGGGGCTCTTTGGCGTTGAATGAACACAGATCCTAAAAATAACAATCTGCAACCACTGGCAGTAAAGGGGTTCACTTGAACTTGAGGGATTACATTCTACACCGCTGAACTGTAGAACGTGACTTTAGAAAGTTTACACTATAGAATTAGTCCCCTTTAAAAAAAAAAGAGTCAGGATTTAAAGCGCCCAGAATACACATTACATTTTACCTGAACTGGTAATGAACACAACCATCCTTTCCCCGCCGCATATTGACAAACACCGCCGCAGCAACTAGTTCACTTAACAGGATATTTATAATGATGAATTGACTCCCCCTAGCAAATAAAAGGCAGGTGGTTGTCATTTGGAGTTCACTTTTTATGGGTACTATTCACGGTATGTTCGGCGCTCCTTAAGTTCACTCGTGGAACAGCGGCCTGGTCTTACCAACAGTGGCGAGGACGCTGCGCACCAGCTGAGTGACAAAGTCCACCGCGACCAGGACAGGAGCCAAGTTGACAGACAATCCCACTGCAAGCAGAAGATTCGAGCAAATGTAAACATGTCTGAGGTTTTGAACCAGAACCAGAGGTGTAATCACAGACCATCGGTCTAGTTCACGTGTCAATTGAATGAGTCAGCTTTTTCCTACGCAGACCAGCTTTCTAGGAGAACATTGCATAATGGTCTGCGCAGGACGAAGTTCACTCATATAACTGTCTCCAGAACTGTAAAAAATAGAATACTTAGCAGTCTTTAGAAACTTGGAAACTTCGAAACTAAATTACGATCATAATGATTTGTCTTCCAACTGGTCCCTCAAATGATAATAAGAATTCTTACATTTATATATATATATATATATATATATATATATAATATATATATATATATATATATATATATATATATATATAATATATATATATATATATATATATATATATATATATATATATATACATCACTTGAATAGAAGTGTACTTGTGATGTATTTTGCGGGACTGCAATCACGATGGACCCGTTCCGGGATTACATCCCATCACTAGTACACTTCTATTGCATGAGGTGCATCTCGTTTGAACAGAAGTGTACTTGAGGCGCACTCCTGGCGCGGTCCAGCTCGTAGCAAGCGTCACACTGAACTGACCTGTTTCATGGCAACTTACATTCTAACTGGGCGGCAAGGCCGTTCAGAAGTGAAAGACCCAGTCCCAGTCTTGCGTCCAGTACCGTCATCAAGTCTGAAAAAGAATCCACGATATATTCAATATTGTAGGATAAAATTGAGCCATCTTTTAGTTATTCCTACTTCAGAATCAGGTGTGTGTTTCCAAATCGTGGCAATAATCGAGCGCATACCCTCACTGGCAAGGCAGACATCACACGTGACCTACGGATGGGCAGATTAGACGTAGTCTGAAACCTGAGGAAACATTTCCATGAACATAGTCACAGGCACGGGATGATCGTTGTGTAACCGGTCACCCTTAATACGAGTCGTAATAAATAGCACTAAACGTAACCAATAACGAAGCGATCATCCCATGCCTGTGATCAGCGTCAAGGGCACCTCACAGTCGATCGCCTCCGTAGCAAAGGTGTGGGGCAGGGGGAGGGGGAGGGGGGAGGAGGGGGAGGGGTGGACGTTGGGCAGAAATGAATATTCGAGATCCATGGTGAACCAGACCAATATCGGCACAATAACGAAAGGAACTCTGGGACTGATGGGTCAGTTGGAACACGTATGGGCTTTTCCTAGCGCAGAGATCCCATCTTGCCCAAAGTCAACCGAACTGACCTCCGCCAGAAGTTAATTGTGTGTACATATTAATTAAAGAATCTTTTTAAATGTACCTACCGTCGGCGGTCAATAGTTTGAGAAGGACGTCGGCTTGCCCGTTCAAGAGAACAGCACTCAAAAGGGCATTGACTTCAGCACTGGTGGCTGTAAGCAAAACAGATAGATGAAGAACGCTAAGGCTACAATCCTCACGGGGTTAACCCATTCCATGGCGAGAATAATTGACCAGTACCCAACTGCAAGAGGTATAAATCCTTATCAGCCCTTTCAGATGCAACATTATATCTTTGAAATCAGGGCGAATTTACACCGTATAATCACATCAACCCATGAACACGGATATAAACAGGGTGAGCATTTATAGTGAGGCAAAAATACCTCTTTAGCCTGGGTTTAACGCCGAGCAGGCGACTAAAGCCATCTCACGGAGGAACGTCTAAGATGAGGCAAGACAACATGAGAACCGTTTGCCTGTATCGGCCCTGGAGCAGCCAGTTCCCTTTACTTTCTGATCATCCCTCTTATGTCTATACCGCTACTCACCATTACCGGGCGACATCGCCAGCAAGCTTTCGGTCCTGCTCTGAAGGCTCTGTAGCCTGGTTGCAAGTTCCGTCAGGGCGATTCCTGTGGATACGAGCATCAGTAAGCACGTTAATGCAGTGTTCCCCCAAGGTGCGATACGTCTTCGGGCCGGCCTCGGCCCTGGTTGGACCGCGCACGGCTGTGCGCGGTCCAACCAGGGCCGAGGCCGGCCCGAGAATCATTTGTTCACTGCGTCATTGACGCATTCTGGTGGTAAAAGTAGTAGTATTGATTCACAACGATCAATGCACAAGAGACAAAGATCCTCATGAGCCTACACGGATGCATGGGATCATGAGGATCCATGCTCCCTGCTGCTTTCATTCGAAATTTATGGGTTCTATATGGGCTTCCATATGCTGATGTTGTGCACATATAGCGGTACTTTAAATGTGCTGGGAATTCAAAAAGATGGAACACAAACGACACATTTGACACCTTCAGTTCCATCTTCCCATCATGAAAAGATAAGTTGCAAATTGTCTACTTCTTTGTACGTCTATTTTGAAAAAAAAGGGGTTTAAGCCGAAATGTTAATAAACTGTGTCTTCTCTAGGCGCGTTTCTTTCTTTTAAACTACACATGTTCTGCATATATTATAGAAGTTTATATGTGTTTCACAGAAAATCGAAAAGATTCAATATAAACCATACATGCTTTGCCTAAAAGCGGATCTTTAAATGTGTTGGGAAATGGAAAAGATGGAATATAAACGACACATGTTTGCGCCAAATAGCAGAACTTTAAATCAATTGGAGAATCGAAAAGATGGAATATAAACGACACATGTATTGTATCATCTCACCTGCTCTGGCGTCATCGGTAAGTCTGCGGATGTCTGCGGCAAGCTGAGCCCGCTCATTTGCTTGGGCACTTAGCTGACGTTTTTCCACGTCCTAAAATACGAAATACATAATTAAATTAAATTAAATTAAATTAAATTAAATTAAATTAAATTAAATTAAATTAAATTAAATTAATTCAAATCAAAGCAATTTAAATCAAATTAAATTATAATAAATGAAATTATGTTTAATGACGTGGACTAAATTTATTGCATAATAAATAATAAATACGCTGATTAATAAAAATAAATAAATAAATAAGGTAAACAAAATTGAAGTCAAATCAAATCAAATCTTTAAAAAAAAAATTAATATAGCAATCTTGTCGCCATCAGCCTCAAGGTTAATATGTCACTATCTTCATTTGTCATGGTCGCTTCATCTCTTGTACCTGGAAAATAATTGTAAAGTGACGCGTATAAAATTTGGGAAATGCGACCTTGGCTTTAAATGGTTTAACTTAATGGAGACGACCAGACTGAGGGCCCGAGGCGAACAGCCGTTATAAAATGTTATAAAGCCCTACATCCGCGGAGGTTATGGCTCACAATTTAGGAGAGGGGGTGGGTTCGGGAAGGGGAGTATGCCCTGAAATCGTGATAAGTGATTGGCGTATTTTTCCGTTGCTGTGCTTCGTAATTGAAAAATTGTAATCTTCGTGATTCGTGAAAAAATAATTCGTCGTGAAAAGTGAGTCAAAATAAGATCATCTTGATCCTTGAAATCTTCCTGGTTACGAGAGTAAAATTCTAGGTATATATTTTTAAATTATCTTTTTAATTATTTTTCTAGAATATATTTTTTAATTATCTTTTTTTCTTGGCATAAATCAGTTGTTTTCGGCACACGCCTAACCACAGCACAGCCGCCATTGTTGTCTTTGGCAAAGAGCACGACGTCATTTACTTTGTAATGTGAAGTGGGTATGTTGGATGTCAGACAAATAATCCTAAATGATGACGCAATAGACGCAATACATGACACCAGAGTGCCTGTCATTTCTATGAAATGGCGTCACTGCACTTGAGCTGAAAGTAGGTCAAGTTTTAATATCGTGTGTTTCCGTACCTATTTTCTACAAGACAATATTCAGCACACGTGTCTGCTCACGCACCAGGACTGTATCACACACGTGTGATACAGCATTACCGCTAAATGGTAGCAGAGAACGAGGCGTGAAAGAAACACATTTCCTACCACCCCCCACCCCACCCCCCACCCCCTTGTTATAGAGATTTAGGCCAGGGAAACCATGGAAAAGAGGTTATGAAAACAACATCTTCTCTCTTCATCATGTCTTTCAATCGTGAAACGTGAATGTTTTTTGGGGATTTGTGATACGTGAATCACAAAATAAATAAATCACCGTGAATCCAGGAAAGTAACCCCTCCCTCGCACCCCCCCCCCCCACCCAACCTTATGCCCACACCCCCTTTCTCTATTAAAGTGTTTATTATTTTACAGTGCATGAACATGCCGTATCAAACCGAACTAGCTTTGAAATCTCACCAGGGCCTCCGGATTTGCTGCAGCGACTGCCATCAGCAGGTAGAGTACAGCGACTTGGGTCAACGCCATCTTGCTGCTAGCAGAACAGAACCAGACGCTTCATTCACGGTTTTGAAAAGTAAAGTAGACAAATGTGCTAAATGTCTGAATGTTCAGTTTATCTTTACTGCAAAACTAGCATCCACTAGGAACTGGTGACACGAAATTAACATGTTTGCTCTTAGTGGACGCAGAATGTGTTTTCCAAATAATAATAATAATAATAATAATAATAATAATAATAATAATAATAATAATAATAATAATAATAATAATACCGGTTATTATATAGGCGCTTTACCCTATTCTGCGACTCGGCTCAAAGCGCCGCGACCGAACCCAACACGCACGCTCACGTGACACACACGCATTCACTCTGAAGACAAGCACAGTACAAGACAAACAGGATATTCACCTGGTGCGAGGGGTCAGCTCAGCTACTGAGGTTTCGGAAATTTTGATTGCTTGAGGTTTCGAAAATTCTGATTGCTTGTATTTGAAATTAATAAAGTGTACTGAAACCGGTACCACAGGAGAGGGAGGGAGGACGAGCCGGAGTACCCGGAGAAAGAACCCCCGACGGTCCTCCCGAATTAACGGTGACACTTACTAGAGGAGAAACCCGGTATCGAACCTCGCACCATTAGCATTGGTGGCGGGCGACTTAAACACTGCGCCACGGACCGCCCCATGCTAAATTCAACGACAATCATCCCCATGCAGCCGTCAAATGAGCATTGGTACAAACATGAGTGGTTTCAGCAAGAGGATAGATGAGCCCTCCCCCCCCCCCCCACACACACTCACACACACACACACCTACCCCCCCTTCCCCCCCCCCTCCAGTCGTCAAAGGAGCATTAATACAAAATGGTATAGGCAAGAGACATAGATCCAAAGACTCAAAGCTACACAGATTGTTTTTAATTTTCCACTCGCCCCTATCTGGATATGGAGGAAAGATACGATTACATAGAAACAAAATTACATCCACAGATAAACATCTCTTGTTACAGACACAAGTACGCAAACACACATCAGATTAAAATCAAAATGTATACAGCCGATTGAGATCAAAAATCGAATACGAAATGTACAAGGTTAAGCGACCTTAAAGTTCTACGAGAACTTAGCAAAGTTTAAGACAGTCTTTCTACATTTGGATGTTGATAAACTACTAACATTAAACATTGACTTGGTTCTGCAATATTTCAATGGGATAAACGTCTCCCTCAGTGTTCAGAATCAAATGAAACTCGTCGCCTGGCACTTTCGTAGTATTGCAGTCTATGCATATTCTTTCATCTCTCGGAATGTCCTTCCCTGTTCAATTTGCAGTTTGTGATTGCTGAAGAATAAGGGTGAAAACATATGCATCCGAAAGAAATATGCATTTCCCTTTCACAGTCTTGTTTCTGTACAATAAAGACTAGCATGCCATTCTTCGATAAACGTTTCAACTGAGGGGGACCTACATTTAAATTTCCATGCACCAAGGGGCTGGAACAGAGGGATATGTGATACGCCCCCTTCGGGGGAGACGGGGGGGGGGGGGGGGGGGCGTCCATATGCATTGCTTCCAGTCACTTACTTAGCGCACCCCTTCTTTCCTATCCTTTGTGTGTGTGTGTGTGTGTGTGTGTGTGTGTGTGTGTGTGTGTGTGTGTGTGTGTGTGTGTGTGTGTGTGTGTGTGTATGTGTGCTTGGGCCAAAGTAGATCTATGATCACTGGTCGATCATACACAATTCTCTCCCTTTTTCTTACTCACTTGGTAGTTTCAACTGAGCTCTTTTCGGCGTTTCAACGTAAAGAACCAATACTAGTGAAAGTGCGCCTGTGCCACACACAACCAAACCCCGTGCTGATGAGTATGTTTCTGATTTCCTTGAGCTAAGGGGACGCGATCATCGCACGTTCCTGTAGTTTATACCATCCAAAACACGTCGTGGAAGAGTACTTAATATCAAAGTCACTGCTAACAATGTCAACCCAAAACCATATCATTCTAACCTTAACTTTTATTCTAAGGTGGCAGCTTGCCATAAACGATGACATTCCCAGTGGTGACATGTCTTCGGACCCACGGCGGCCGCACTGGGCCCGCGCACGGCCGTGCGCGGGCCCAGTGCGGCCGCCGAGGGCCCGAGGGCCTTTGCTTACTGGGATATCACTTTTATGCATATGAAAAATGTATTTCAAACACTGTAACTGTAACTTTTCCAAAAGGAACACTGACTCATAACCCTACACTTCACAACCATGAAGCAAGACAGGCGCCGCAAGCTGGTCACATATAGTTCAAGCACCTGTTGAGTCCCGGCAGGTACCTATGTACCTTGTGCACCTATAAGTCACGGCGTGACCGTAGAAACACGCCAGTCGACTGTATAGAAATGAGTTCGCTAAATCTCTCTGTGACAACACTTAAGACCGGATGTTGCCTGAATCTGTTGCAAAGAACTGTCCGTATGAACAGAAAGTAAAGTCACCAGAGTACTTACAATGTTGGGGTGTAGCTGGTCCGATCTTCTGTGCCTGTGCTGAGTGGTGAAGTTCTTGCGGGGTTTGCTTCAGGGAGCGGTGTGCTGGACGTTGAAACTCACCAGTATTTAAAGGCAGACAAGCCAAAGATTGTGACTAGATATGGAAATCAGAAATATGGCTTTCACCCCAAATTCGTATCAAATTTCAAAGTGGATATGTAACATGTAAACGTTGTTGCATGTATTATTCTAATGTGATCAGCTGCTTTTGTTTGTTCGTTTGGATGTTGATTTGTTAGTAAATAAGTAAGTAAGTAAGTAAGTAAGTATGTAAGTAAGTAAGTAAGCAAGTAAGTAAGTAAGTAAGTAAGTAAGTTAGTTAGTTAGTTAGTTAGTTAGTTAGTTGTTTTGTTCTTTCGGTCGTTCTTTGTTTGTTTCTTTGTTTGTTTGTTTGTTTCTTTCTTTCTTTCTTTCTTTCTTTTCTAGCTAGATTGTTGGTTGGTTGGTTGATTGGTCGCTTGGCTAATTTGTCGATTGTTTAATTGTTTATTTATTATTTGTTAATTTTTTGCTTGTTTATGTGTTTGTTTGTTTGCTTGCTTGCTTGTTTGTTTGTTGAGATGAAACTGTGTGTGAAGCCTTCTTGCGCGTGTTGCCGCCGTTACTGTTGACAGTATGTGAGGCTGCGCACATACATGAGTGAACAAAATAACTCATAAAAGGTAGTTTGATCTATAATACCTGCGTTTCATCTTTCCTTAACTCATTCAGCAAGATATGGCTCGACCATGATAGTACAAGGGTGATGGCAGAATAGCTTGGCGCCTATAGGCGCCAAGCTATTCTCCCACCACGCTTGAACTATAATGGTCGATCTTTCTCCTGAATTGTAATGCAGTCCTCAGAGGATAACTCCAAAATGTGGGTATTTCGTACCTCGGGCACAATGAGTTAAAACTCTGGGATCGACTGTGGCAGCTCAATGCATGTAGCATGTAAAATGTGAATATATGTGTGGGTGTGTGGGCGAAGGGGTTGCCGTGTTGATCATGTTCATCTGATACATACTATTTATGCTAATTGTCCTGTATCTGTGTGTTTGTGTTGAAATAAGGTAGTCAGACTCTTTCATGTCCGTAGCGGATTTTGTCGTGGTGATTCCCGTGGGAATCACCGCTACAAAAGCCGCTATCGACACTCAAAGTGTAAATTGGATTTCTTATTGCGTTTCAGATTTTAAAATGACTCTTTACATGGCTAGACCATAATAATTATACAAATACACAGCAGACAAAGAAGCACGCTTAGAAGGAACAAGTACAACGCAGTGTACTAATAAACCGTGTTGTTCTGTCCTTTCAAAGCATATTTCTATCTCTGTTGAGTTTTTGTTTGCATTTTACTCACATGGCAGCCACCTCTTTGGTCTGAATTTCATGATAGTTATACCTTACTTATACAGTTAGCAAAAAGAAAGGAACAAGCTAAGAAAGGACACGTACAACACAATTTATTAACGAAGTGTATTGTACTTGTCCTTTCAAAGCGTATTACTTTCTTAGTGAGGTGGTTCTTGTTGACGCTTGGAAATCACCTTTTAGGTCCGGATTTCATGTCGGCTATAGTTTCTTCTTTAGCTGCTTCACCCCGTGCTGTAAAATGGTTATTTCGGGGTTTTAATATTGCGTTTCTTATTTCACAATCACTCTTACATACTGGATTAACCTTGATAGTTGCATGTTAGTGCTTGAATAGGCTGGTGCTTTTCCAGGAACCGAACTAGTGAAGCAGTGCTCGATTTTTTCCACGATTACCGGTAAGCAAGTACCCGTCATTAAGTTCTGTTACCTCGATTCCCGGCAAGTAAGGACCAGTGTTTCAGTCCTGGTATAAAGATTACCGTTTGGTAAATGATAACCTGTGATTCAATCCTGTTACCACGATTACCGTTTGGTAAATGAGGACTGATTCAGTCCTGTAACCTCGATTACCTGTAAGCAAGGATCTGTCATTCAGTCCTGTTACCACGATTAGCGGTGAGTAATTGAGGATCTGTCATTCAGCCCTGTAACCCCGATTAACTGTCACAGTGTAAGCAAAGACCTGTGTTTCAGTCCTGTTACCACGACTACCGGTAAGTAAGGACCTGTGATTCATTCCTTTTGCCACGATTACCAAGAGGTAAGTAGCGGCATATGATTCAGTCCTGTTACCTTGATTACAGGTAAGCAAAAGGTGCTCGGGCCGTCTTCGGCCTATGGACTTTTTGCTGATTCTAACAATATTTCCCCTTAATATTTAAAACGACATGTCCCAGGCAGTAAGAGGTAAACAGTTCGCAAGATCGCCTAAAATTATTCTGAGCATGTTTTAAAATAATGCTGGACAATAGTGCCAACTTAAATTAAGAAGTTTAAATGTCGTAGTATGTAAGACTGTTGTGCTTTACTGTTTTTTCTTGCTTTGTGTGCGGGAGAGTTCCTTCCGTAACGCTCAAAAGGAGGTGGAAAACTCTCCCAGTAAGCAGAGGTCCTCGGGCAGACGTCGTGGGTCCGAAGACGTTTTGCTACTGGGGCTGGTGCGGGAGCCTACTCACATGGACGGTGAAAGAAGGGTAGACAACTCTTGGTTTAATAACACGTGGAATACAAAAATCGTAGCTATGAAAGTCCACCACGGAGCACACTGCTTTAAAACTTAGATTATGAATAGTAAAGTCTCCTGGCTCTGAAACTGAAAGAGGGTTATGAGTAGGTGAAGTTATGGCCGTTGCACAACGCTAATCTGATTAATTGTGCTACTTAATGCAGTGATTTGTTAACAACAGCGGTTTTCATACTTTTCACGCGTGTAATTAATCTGTCTCATAACACGTATCTGATGACTGCTACTGCACCTAGCCAGCTGTGCGTAATAGTGGGCGAGTGTATGCTTGGTGCGCGCTTCATTATAACTGACGTCAGCACTTTGTTATTAGGGAGGTTTCGATCGCAGTGGTACTGATTTAGAGTGGCAGCGGGTTTGATTTTCATGCTCGGAGTGTCTGTGTGTGTGTGTGTGTGTGTGTGTGTGTGTGTGTGTGTGTGTGTGTGTGTGTGTGTGTGTGTGTGTGTGTGTGGGGGTAATGGGGTGGGGTGTGGGGGCATCCCCCCAGTAGCAAAACGTCTTCGGGCCCACGACGGCCGCAGTGGGCCCGCGCACAGTCGTGCGCGGGCCCACTGCAGCCGTCGTGGGCCCTAGTACCCTTTGCTTGCTGGGATTCACGAAGTTTTTTGTGATTCATTCTATCTATCTATCTATCTATCTATCTATCTATCTATCTATCTATCTATCTATCTATCTATCTATCTATCTATCTATCTATCTATCTATCTATCTATCTATCTATCTATCTACCTACCTACCTACTTACCTACCTACCTACCTACCTCCCTACCTACCTATCTATCTATCTATCTATCTATCTATCTATCTATCTATCTATCTATCTATCTATCTATCTATCTATCTATCTATATCCCGTAGTCTTGCCGTCTGTTGGGGCACCACTGATGACTTGGCAACCAGCTCCCTCCATTCCTCTGGCTAATAGGTCTATTTAGGGCCCGATGGCTTGCCTGATTCTGCTTCCCACTTCCTCGTTCGTGATGTGATCTCTGTATGAAATGCCAAACAGCCTTCGAAAAAATCTCATTTCAGTGGCTTGTATCCTCCTTTCAAGGTCTGCTGTGAGGGTTCATGACTCACAGGCATACAAGAACACTGAGAGGACTAAGGAGCACATCAGTCTGATCTTGGAGCAGAGTGTGATGTTTCTGTCCTTCCATATGGTCTTCAACCTTGTCAGTGCTGTTGTTGTCTGCGCAATCCTGGACAGTATTTCTGGTTTTGATCCCTCATCTGTCACAATGTCCTAAGTATTTGAATTTATTAACTGTTTCCAGTTTTTGGCCTCCAATCATGACGTCGGTGCCAATGCCACTGGTGTTATTTGTCATCAGTTTGGTCTTCTCTGCACTGATTTCCATCCCATACGCAATGGCTGTACTGTCCAGCTTTTCCACCAGCTGAGCTAGCTCCTTCTCTGTTCCTGCAAGGCCATCAATGTCGTCTGCAAAGCGCAAGTTCGTGATTGTTCTGCCTCCAATACTGACGAACTTCATGATCTTTTAGAGCGTCTGTCATGATTCTTTCCAGGAAGATATTGAAAAGAGTAGGTGAGAGCAAGCAGCCTTGTTTGACTCCGACTGTAGTCCTAAACCAGCTTCCTATTTTGCCATTGAAGCAGACTGCGCTAGTGGCCTTGTTGTAAAGGTTTGCTATGACTTTGATCAGGTTGGCATTGATGTTGTATAGCTTCATGGCGGACCAAAGGGCTGCATGCCACACCCTGTCAAACGCTTTCTTAAAATCCACAAAGACATGATAGAGGTCTTCCTGGTACTGGAGGTACCCCTCACATAGAACTCTCAGGTTGAAGATCTACTCAGTTGTGCTGCGCCCTGGTCTGAAACCTGCCTGTTCCTCAGCTATGATTTCCTCTGCCTGTGGCTTCAGCCTGTTCAGTAGGATCTTTAACATGACTTTGCTTGGGTGGCATATAAGACTGATCGTGCAAAAATTCTGGCATTGGTGTAAGTTGCCTTTTTTGGGGAGAGTTATTATTAGTGATTTGGTCCATGGTGTGGGCCAATCCCCTGACTGCCAGATCTTATTGCAGATTGTTAGTAAGGCGCTTATCATGTCTTCTCCCCCTTCTTGGACTAGCCCTGCAGGGATGTTGTCTGCTCCTGCTGCCTTCCCTTTTTTTCAGCGACTTCACTGCAGCCTCTACTTCTTCTCGGAGGATGGGATAGTTTGCCATTGTTGGTCACGGGTGGGTTGACAAGTATGCCTGGGTCCCCTGTAGCTCGGTGGTTGTACAATCTGAGCAGTACTCTGTCCATCTCTTCAGTATGTCTTGGTCTTCCGTAAGACAGTTCTCTTGACTATCTTAAATGATCGAGAAGCGTCCTTGTTTTACACTGGTCAGGTCTTTCACCAGCTGGTATGCTTTTTTGCTATTGTTTTTGTTCAGATTTTCTTCTACTACGTGTTTACACTGATCTTCAATCCACTTATTCTTTGCCTTTTTCATGCTTTTCTTGATATCCTGGTTAATATCCCTGTATTGTTTAGCTCCTTCTACCTCTGATTTCTTTTTCTTTAATTCTCGACGCTTGTCACATAGAGCAAAGTTTCAGCTGTAAACCAAGGTTTCATTTGCTTGTTTGCCAAGGATCTCACTGGCTGTTTGGGTTACAGCAGTGTTAAATGTGTCGATCAATGTGTCGACATCCGTGTCTTCTACACCTAGAAGTAGCAGTGGCGCGAATTTTCCGCCTATTTTTGCCTGGATTCAAGATTCACGAAATCAAAAGTTAGCGTTTACGTTTGACGATAGTTGGAGACGGTGGAGAGAGAAGGTAGCGCTTGGATAACGTCTTGTCACTGGTCGAAACTAAGCAATGGGGAGGGGTGAAAGTGTGTGTATGTGTGTGTAGTGGGGGGGGGGACGGGGGGGGGGGGGACGGGCGGGGCGGGGCGGAGGGCGGGGGGCTGGGCAGGGGGGGGATGGGGGGCAGAAGGAGGGGACAACTGCCCAAAGACTGCGTGGTGTAGGGACAGGACCTTTTACTGGCCGGATGATCAAACGACGTGGGATGGAGGGAGGAGGGCGGGAGGGGGGGAGGGAGGGTGGAGAGAGGGGAACGAGGTTTCAGTGTGTAATTAACAATGTGGTAACAGACTTTTCTCGTCTCACGGAATATGAAGGGCGATGTCACGAATGACAAATTTGGTCTTTCAATTTTCTCGACAAATAATGTTTTCATGAAGGATAAAAAAACCCAACTTTAATGATTAATCAAAAGAACAAAAAAACAACAACAAACAAACAAACAAAAAATCGTGCATCAATATTATAGGGCATCCTCCTCCGCCCTCCCCCCCCCCACCCCTCCCATTCGCATATGTGACAACTAACGATACGAATGATTCAGAATCGATCCTTTCTACGACAATTCGCATGCTGTGAGTGACGTCTTCCTGCCTTTAAAAGCGAGATTTGCATTGTATTACAATTACATCTGACTTTTCACACAAATGTACTTGCTGTCTTTTGCCATCATATGGCAGCATCAGCACCCATCGGCTTCCAAATGTACAAGACAAAAGGGAATGAAACATTTAAGAAACTCAGATAAAAGTAAAACGAAAGACAAAAGCATAGCCGGGAATTAAACAAAACTGGACAAAAATCTTCAGTGTTAGATAATACTAATGTAACTTTGAAGTCTCCGCCATCTACCACTACCAACCTTGCCTCCGACCCACTACCCCCCCCCCCCCAACCCCCACCCCCACTCCACCCCCTCTTCCCTTCCCCGCACTGTCTCCGCCCCTGTACTTCACATGTTTCTGATCCGCCCCTGACGTCTTATGTATCACTATCAGGGGCGGATTGACGGATGTGTGTGTGTATGTGTGTGTGTGTGTGTGTGTGTGTGTGTGTGTGTGTGTGTGTGAGTGTGTGTGAGTGTGTGTGTGTGTGTGTGTGTGTGTGTGTGTGTGTGTGTGTGTGTGTGTGTGCGTACGTGCGATATATGCTCGCTTGCCTCTATGCTGTATTTGTGCTTTCAAGTTGAGCTAAGAGTTTTACGGAGATTACTTCACATAGCATTCATGTAAATGGACAGTACGGTGACCACGTTAATGGAAAACAGGCAATTATCGCAAAGTAATAAAACAACGGCGCGCACTCTGTTACAATAAACATAGGGGAATCTGAAGGTTTAATCACCTTTCACTGCCGAGAAAAAGTGAACACAGTCCAGCTGCAAGAGACATACATCCTTATGAGTCCCCGTAGTTGCGGGGACTCATAAGGATTTATGTCTCTTGCTGAAACAACTTTGTATCCACGTTTCTGGGGCAGCTTCTGCTCCGTAGCGTTAAATTAACACTATCTTCGTCCACTGGCAGTGACGTTAACTCATTCTACACAAGACACGCCACAGCAAGATAACGATCGACCATGATAGTTCAAGGGTGATGCCAGAATAGCTTGGCGCCTATGGGCGCCAAGCTATTCTGGCATCACCCTTGAACTATCATGGTCGATCTGTGTCCTGCACTAGAGTACAGTCTTCAGAGGACAACGGCAAAATTTGGGGATTTCGGCGTTGGGGTAGAATGAATTAAGGAAACCAATGTCTGACTGCAAGGGGTATAGATCCTCATGAGCCCCTGCATGTGCAAGAGCTCATGAGAATCTATATATCTCGCAGATATCAGGTCTTGGATGGTGGACACACTTGACTGGTAATAACGTTAATCTCGCTACGTCGATTTTCTCTACCATCTGGTTGCAGTGTGTATATCGATCGTGGTGACAGGTTACATGCCTCGGTTCGTGCACTGGCAATTAAGCTGTTAATTGAAGAGTTACATCAGCTTTGTGTTTTCGTGGTAAATCTTATATGTCGATGATGTTCGCGTGCAACCTCTTAAACTACAACTTCTGTTTTCGAAAATGGCGGTTTCGGGCATTTCCTCATGAGCCACATGTTTCTAGATTTCGGCAACAATAACAAGAGCAACAAGACCAACAACAACAACAACAACAATAAGACCAACAATACCAAAAACCTACAAAAAGAAAAACAGTAACATAAAACAGCAGCATCACCAACAATAACCAAAATCACCTACAAACAACAACACCACGTACCGACCCCAACAACACTACCAACAAGACCAACAACAATTAAAAACCAACAACAACAATAACAAACAGCAAGACCAGCAACGACAAAAACCAACAACATCAACATCAACATTTGCAACCTAAACAACAACACCACCAACAACAAAAATCAACACCAACGAGATCAAAGTAACAACAAACAACACCAACAACAAAACAACAACAACAACAAAAAACAGCTAATAAAACACGACAGCAACAAACTAAAAAAAACAAAAAAAACATACACGCCAAACTGTTACTTACGTGGCAAGCATTTACCCGTTTCCAGACACTGGCGCATATTTTGTTGCATTCAACGGCAAAACCCACAACCGTCCGAGGAACATGGATGTAAATTTGGTCTCATCAAGAGGCATAGGTCCTCATAAGCCTACGCAACTGCGGGGGCTTATGGAGATCTATGTCTCTTGCACCTAAATAACAGAGTCAAAACGACTTGCTCCAGGGCGGACTTTGAGTGCTAAAATTACCGCATTAAGTCAATGTGCAATGGTTGTACTGTCTCAGCTAAACCTTTAAACCCTTCTTTTCACAAACCACGTGACAAATGTTTCCTACTGCCCCATGTGTACGCCCAATTAGGACTCTCAAAAACGCAAAGTAGAAGAACAGTAGAAACGCCTTTCATTTCGCGACGTTCAATCTTTGTAATTAAACAAACTTTAACTTTTTGTACAGCGTTATTGTATGGCATACCAAGAACAGTTATGCAGGCGATATTGCAAAGAACAGTTATGCAGGCGATATTGCAAAGAACAGTTATGCAGGGGATATTGCAAAGAACAGTTATGCAAGCGATATTGCAAAGAACATTATGCAGGCGATATTGCAAAGAACAGTTATGCAGGCGTTATTGAGAAGAACAGTTATGCAGGCGATATTGCAAAGAAGAGTTATGCAGGCGATATTGCAAATGAACAGTTATGCAGGCGATATTGCAAAGAACAGTTAAGCAGGCGATATTGCAAAAAACAGTTATGCAGGCGATATTGCATTAAAACAGTTTATGCAGGCGATATTGCAAAGAACAGTTTATGCAGGCGATATTGCAAAGAACAGTTTATGCAGGCGATATTGTAAAAAACAGTTTATGCAGGCGATATTGCAAAGAATTAACCCGTTCAGTGCCAGCTGACGCATACTGTGCTTCTGTAATTTTCGTTAATTCAAGACGTTAAAAAAACCTAGATGTGCCAAAAACATGGATTCAAATGGTTTCAGCAAGAGGCTTAGATCCTCATGAGCCCCCGCAGTTGCGGGGGCTCATGAGGATCTATGCCTCGTGCAGCTTCGTGGTTCTAATGTTCTCTCAACGGCACTCAACGTGTTAACCCTTCATTGCATTTACTATAATTCATGCGGTAATCGGATGACGTGTCTGTCGTTTGTTTGATAACTCACTCAAGCTTGTTGGCTTGTTTGTCTGTTGTCAGTCGGTAGGCGTTCTTCACGTCAGCTAAATTCTCAGCTGGTTTCCCGACACACCACCTAATCAGGGTCCCATGAAAAATAAGATAACACTGCATCTGCCCTATGAACGCAGACGACAATAAGTCCGTTCTTGTGACGAGCGAGATTTTCATTGTATTTCAATGGAACTCTAGCTTTTCACAAAATTGACTTACTGCCTTTTATGTCTTCCTCTTGTTCTAATCGAACACTAATTGCTCATTGCCCTTGTGGCTGGGATTATCTCATTATACATAATTGAGAAAACAAAATTGATTATTGAGCAAGAGGGAAGACCATGGGAGAGGCTAGAGAAGTGAAGACACCTTTAAATATCAGAGACGGTTTCTTTTGAGCTGCACGCTGATCTGGACACCTGAGTGCAGAACACATCAGGTAATCTCTGTGTATGACTCTGGTCTAACCCCGTAAGGTCGTAAGGACCACCGACATTTCGACATTTCGGTTTTGAAAACCGTGTTCGATGGACGAACAACAGCCACAACTGTCCAAAGAATTTGGACAACAAAGTAGTCTCAGCAAGAGGCATGGGTCCTCATGAGCCCCCGCGACTGCGGGGGCTCATGAGGATCTATGCCTCTTGCAATTTGATCGCGTTCATCTTTTTTCTTGGCAGTGGAAAGGTTAAAGGTCCTCACGCAAGGATAGATTACGCTGCATCGTTTTTAAATAGTCTTCTGTTTGTAGAACTAGATGGGACTTGTTGGGATGGGTCGCGGTGGAGCGAATTCAATAGCACGCCCATGAAGACATAAGCGGGCAGATAAAACAATCTGAAAACTAAAGTAACTAGGTACAAATTACGTCTTGTCTAGTTAACCTAACCTCGATGCGGAACGTACTTTTGGCGCGAAGCGCCGTATGTGTGTGTGTGTGTGTGTGTGTGTGTGTGTGTGTGTGTGTGTGTGTGTGTGTGTGTGCGTGCGTGCGTGCGTGCGTGCGCGTGCGTGCGTGCGTGCGTGTCTGTGTGTGTGTGTGTGCGCGCGCGCGCGCAGACGAAAATCTCCGATATGTGTGTGCGTACAAGCGTAAAAAGCTTGAGGAAGTGTTCCGTCCAAGCAGTGTATAGGGCCTCCGAACATTCATGGGTGTGTCATTGAAGGGTTTATGGAAAGCCGGTTGTCCCAAAAAATATAGAGTCCGTAATTTTTGTCATATTGACTTGAAATTTTGGATATAACGCGATTGGAGAAAGATATTGGGGTTTGTTTGCTCGTTCGTCTATTCGTTCGTTCGCCGTTTGTTCGTTCGTTTGTTCTTTCGTTCGTTCGTTCGATTGATCTTTTGTGCGTTTCGTCATTGTTTGGTTGGTTCGTTTGATGTTTGTTTGTGGCTGTGGACAGTATCGGAGGCCGTACACACGCGGGGATGAAATACAATTTCAAATAAAGATAATTTGATTTCTCATACCTGCGTCTGATTTCCCATGCCGGCGTTTCAGCACTCATTAAAACTCTAGGACAGAATGTGACAGCTCGAGGAAGTGCAAGTAGCGTGTAAAATGTCAACGTGTGTGTGTGTGTGGAGGGGGGGGGGGGGAAGGTGTCGCTGTACTGATTATGCCAATCTGATACATACTACTTATGTTAATGGTCCTGTGTCTGTGTATTAGTGTGGATCGAAACGAGGACGTTAGTTCAGTGCGCAAAAGGCCATCGTACCGACGTCGGCCGCCGTTGGCCCGCGCACTAGTGTGCGCGGGCCAACGGCGGCCGACGTAGGCCCGACGGCCATTTGCGCATTAGAATGGCTCGAATACGGATCGACCGTGACATTTATGAAAAAACAATGCCAAGAAAGAAACACGCTTAGAAAGAACAAGTTCGACACAGCTTTTGAAGCTACTCTGTTGTACTTGTCCATTCAAATCGTGTTTCTTTCTTTCTTAGGTATTTGCATTTAAATACACTTTACTTGATTGGCAGTTACCATTTTGGTTTGAAATTCATAATAGCTATAGAGATACGGAGCAACGAGAGAAACACGCTTATAAAGTATTACACAGACAGTTAATAAACTGTGTTGCACTTTACATTTCTAAGCGTGTTTCTTTCCTTGTTGGCCATTACTATGTATTGTACAAGCTCGGCAGTCTCATTTTTGGTCAGGAAGTCACGATAGGGATAAAAATACCCAACACAAAATGAAACACGCTTAGAAAAGACAATTACAACAGTTGACAATACGTGTTGAAATTGTCTTTTCAAAGGTTATTTCTTTCTTGGTTGGTTATTTTTTTTTTTTCATTTTACAAGTTCGGCAGTCGCCACTTTGATCTGCTTTACGTGATAGCGATAGAGATACATAACACAAGAAAAAAGCACGCTGAGAAAGGACAATTTTCCCATTTATCGTCACAGAAATGCTTAAACACGCTCTAAATATTAAATAAATAAATATGTCATAATAATGTGAAACTGCTCTCTTAAACACTGGTAATCAAGAGAAGAACAGATACTTTAAAAGAAAAAGGGCAACGGGTGGCTTGCAAAAGTCGACCGGTGTCTATAGTTTCAGCTGAAATTTGAGTGTGACACATCACATTTTGGGTAACGCAAAGAAGCCTGGTCTGGGAGTATACCGGTAAAACGTCATCAGTTTTTGTGCTTGAGGCTTGATTTCTCTCGTTTGAAGTGAAAAATGACGAGATTGTTTCCGTTTGTCGATAAACGTGTTTCTATCGTGCCATGCTCGACACGGTGGACAAAACTGATCTCATTAGCAAAGACTGAAATGGACGGGTTGATTGCAAATAGGCGCGTTTCGGACGTTTTCGGTGTGAACCCATCTTTTCCCACTTTGATTATCAGTGTTCATGTATTTAGTCATAATTCTGTTGTTTTTTTTGGTTTTTTTTTGTAATTGTACATGTGGCTTTGTCACTTTTTGTGTAATATTTGTATGTTTTGTTCATATGTACGGCACCTAGAGCATCTTACCATGTATTGGCGCCTTATAAATCTTCCTTATTATTATTATTATTATTATTATTATTATAACTTTTAATTTGTACGACTTCATTTACCGTACGATTTACCAACTCTTACAGACGATCTTTTTGTTGACATCGGAAATGTGACACCGGTTCAAACGTTAGAAAGCAGGCCTTCCCACACAAAATCCACGGAGTAAAGCAGACAGATTTTAGCATATATTTAATTGATGTTTTATGTACTGGAAACGCACAAAAAGCAATACACCGAAGCTCCATTCAATGCGCACAAGGGACTTTGCGGGTTGTGGCTCTCATATAGAGGAAACTTTGTGGGTTATGGCTCATCGCACATTTTTTTTTAACCTTTCTTCTTATTTCCCTGTTCTCTATTTTCTTTTTATTTTCTTTTTAAAATGTTTTAGTTCAGACATGGCCGGACGTTTCTTGCTGTGCATGATGGTGTCGGCGTGTGCAGTTGACATCGTCCTGTCTGATTCCCAGCAGCTAAACTCTATCCAGCTGACAAGAAAAGTCAGAAAACTGGAAAAGAAGTGGAGGGCAACTGAGCGAGCCTTGAAACCAAAGTCAAGTAAATAATATATATGAAATATACAAATACTGGATATAAGCAATGAAGGTTGTGATCCAATAGGTTTATAATTGCACTATGCTTACTGTTCTTGCGTGTATACGATGGGAGCGCTGGACAAAGATTGAAACAGACACTAGGCCGGTCTCTTGACTGCCTTGTAAACATGTTTGTTTCGTGGGCTGACGATTACCGTGCCATAAGGATAGACAGGGGATGTAACTGCTTCAATGCTTGTCCAGCAGTCAGTAATTTCCCTTGGTACACGGTATGTGCTCTGTATATAATTATTACCTATAGCATACAAGTGGAGTGTTCGTATACTATCATTTCTAGACAGACCGAGCGATGCTCTCGGTGACTATGATTTAAACAGTTTGAAAAAGGGAGTCGCGAGGTCTGTCTAGAAATGATAGCGTACGAACACTCCGGTCTATGTTTTATTATAGAACCTTTCACGAGGTAGTTGAGTGTGTTGACTTGTTTTCCACAGAGAAGGGCCCGGGTTTTCTTCTTCTTCTTCTTCTTCTTCTTCTTCTTCTTCTTCTTCTTCTTCTTATTATTATTATTATGTGTTGTTTTTGTGAATAATAATAATAATAATAATATAAGGATAATGATGATATAATAATAACATTAGTAGTAGTAGTATGTGTTGTTATTGTGAATAATAATAATAATAATAATGTTATTATTATATCATCATTATCATATTATTTTCATTACGACTACTACTACTACTACTACTACTACTACTACTACTACTACTACTACTACTACTACTACTACATGCTATCATTTCACAACAGACATCATCTACCTTGATAATGGCTACGCACTGGCCTTCAGGGCTACTGCCGGGATCGGTCAGGGTGTGTATGAAGCCTACACCAACACTGGCTACAACGACGATGATCCTCTCGTGAAGGCGGGGATGCCGTGTGGATGCACCGGAATAAATGGGACACATTACTGCGATCGGCATTACAGGAGCAAACTGCTGGACGCCAAGCTTGGTGCTTTGATTGATAAGGTGATTGTTTCCCCGTAGATGTAGGGAAGAATATTTTTAAAAAATGAATACATGTGACTGCACTACGGAAAAAAAGAAACATTGATTCGTAACATGGCATCTTTTACAGAGCCTGTACTGATCGATTGTGATTATGTATGGGGCTTTTTTTTACCCCGTACCGCCCTCTTCTCTCTTTTGGCTAATGGGCTAAATAGTATGTATGCAAAATAAAGATTCAGATTTTCAACATAAGCACCAGAAAAAGCCCAGATAAGCCCATCTTATGGGTCTGATAAGGTTGACCCTTGGAACTAAAATAAGTAGTGAACCCATTCATCCCTGATGCACTACAGCAGGAGATGGGTCGACCATGATACGCTTGAATTATCAAGGTCGATCCATCTCCTGCAACAGGTGCATATTCGTTAGATGAAACCTCCAAAATTTGGGAAATACGGGCGTCGGGCTGAATGAGTTAACCCCACCAAATTCATGGGCAGGTCAGTTACCTCGAGGGGGCGGGGGGGGGGAGGGGGAGGGGTTGGGGAGGTCCAACTTTTTGTTTCGGCCCTTCAACCAGAAAAAAAATGTCTCCCCACTCTAAGCGTTGTTCCCAGTGGCCGTGTGTCAGGACACTCACCACTCGCCAAAATATCAAACAACGTTTGTGTGAGGGAAGGGGGGAGGGGGGTGTTACAAACTCCCCCAAAAGGGACTCTGTTATAGCATCTTAACGAATTTTTGGTCGGGTGGGGGTGGGTGGAGAGGTGTCGGAGAACCCCCTGGAATCAACCCCATCCCCCATATCCGCCCCTGCACTTCCCCCAGAACAGACTGGGTGGAGGAGGCGAAGACAGAGTTCAAGAGTAACAGTTCGATGTAACCTTGGCTGGTCCTCACCCGAGCGACTGCCAGAATGCTCGTTGTTCGATCTACATCCGTAATTTACCCCTTCACTCCCAGTGGACGTCGTTTTTGTCTTGGAAATCAATGTAAAGTCAGCGTTAAAGAACCTCGTCCGTCAAAGGCACAGAGGTCATATACATAAGCCTTCAGCAAGAGCCATAGATTCGATGCGTGGGCTCATGATGATATAAATATACCCCTCGGAATAGGGCGGTTTCAGCAAGAGGCATAGATCCTCATGGGCCCCCGCAACTGCGGGGGTTCATGAGGATCTATACTTCTTGCAGTTGCAAGGGTGGTGGTCATTTTGTTTTCAGCAGGCAAGTGTTAACTCATTTCAAACTGTCTTCCCGCAGATAGGTTGGTTGCTGTACTCAGAAGGGGTGGCATGGTATATCCATAACACGTTTGCAATCTATCCCACTTTTCGGTTTCGTTCGAATTGTTTTGTAATCCTCCCCCCCTCCCCCCGACCCCCTGCACTGGCCTGCACCATCCAGGCTAACCACCTGCCACCACACTGATGCAGCAGTCAGGTGGGCATACTGGCCTGGGCGCTTTATACGAACATCATCAAACACACAAGGGTATCAATAGGTGCCATTTCATAGTTTCAGCAAGAGGCATAGATCCTCATGAGCCCCCGCAGTTGCCCTCGCAACTGCGGGGGCTCATGAGGATCTATGCCTCTTGCAGGTGGGTGGGTGGTGTTCCAATTTTGTCGGCAGTGAACTGGTTAACTCATTTCAAACCGTCTCCCCGCAGATACGTTTCTCGCTGTACACAGAAGGCGTGGAGGTGGTCTTCGTTGAGTTCAACGGCAACAACGCCACGTCCCTAGACTGGTTCTCCAGGGAGAGACTGCTGACGTCGTCCTGGCTGGACCTAGAAGATGGGCCTTGGAATTTCTTCTCCATTCGGGGGTGAAGTTAAATGTTTACTGTTCTGAGACTCGTAGCAGTTAGCCTTAACCCCTTCCCTGCCACTGCACGTGTTTGTTTCTGAAATCTGTCTTCATTCAACGACCAAAAGTCAACACCGTCCAAGAAACACGGATACAAATTGGTCTCAGCAAGAAGCATAGATTCTCATGAGCCCCCGCAGTCGCGTGGGCTCATGAGGATCTATGTCTCTTGCAGTTGGATCGTGTTCGCTTTTTTCTCGGCAGTCAAGGGGTTAAGCTCCAAAATTACAGCCCAGCACGCCATTGTTCTGCTTGAGTGACTAATCGTTTACCTTCTTTCTTTCCTTTTTTCTTTGACGCCAGGGACAAAAATAGGAGATTTTTCATCAATGCTGTTTGTAAGGGATGCAACAATGACCTAGGATGGGCGGTGATTCTGGATAAGCCGGATGTTTGTGAATGGGGAGCATTCCAGCCGTCCTACCCAGCCTTCCTGTACTCCTCTCTGGAAACCAATGCCCTGTGGCAAGATAAAGGTGACTCATCATTTCATCTGAGGGCATTTTGTTCATGTCATGGCTTGACTGGGCGTTTCGTGACTGACTACTTGATGGGTGGACGGACCGACTGACTGATTGACTGACTGACTGACTAAGTAGCTTATTAACCGACTCACGGCCTGACTGGCTCACTGGCAGCATGACTGTCTTACTGAATAGCTGCCTGCCTGCCTGACTTACTTATTGGCTGATTCACTCACTATCTGACTGACTAATATATTGGCTCACTGACTGACTGACTGACATAATTATCAGCTAGCTGTTCGACAGGTTTACTGACTTGCTCACAGACTGACTGACGTAACTGACTGACTGCTTACAGAGTGGCATTTCCTTTGTGCTTGTTTCTTGTGGATGGTTAACGCATTCGAGACGTGCTGCCTCCGGATACGCGGCTTTAAGCCGAGTATCCGGACGCGGCACGTCTGGAGTGAGTTTACAATTGGATATAATGCGTACAACTAATGACTGTGTAGATTAATTCACAAGGGTTAACACATTCATCAACCCCTTCGCTGCTGATAGAAATGACACACAATCCAAATGCAACAGACATAGATCCTTATGAGCCCCCGCATCTGCGGGGGCTCATGAGGATCTAGGCCTCTTGCTGACACCACTTTTGTATCCACGCTCCTTAGAGGTCTGGGACTAATTGGCATTGGTTTAACAAAGATGTCATAAACACTGACAGTGAACGAGTTAAAATAAAATATTTTCCGTTGATTCTGCACAGCCTGCGTTGCACCGGTCAGCACGAATGCCGCCCACAAGTACAACTACATCTGGGGGAACGAGAGCATGATTCCACTCCCTCTGGGACAAGCTCTTGTCTTCTCCGTCAAGGCCTGCAACGACGCTCACATTCTCCTGGCGTCTGAGCCTCAGGGAGAGTTTCCGGGCACTGATCCCAGCCAGTACGAGATCGTGATCGGGGGCTGGAACAACGGGAGGTCGGCGATTCGGACCACACAGCAGCAGGACCCCCCTCGTGTTACTGTCAACCACAGGTATGATGGAGACGTTACGCACATGCCGGATGATTCCCAACAACGAACGAGAGCGGATTGATGGCGTGTGACCAGATTCCAGCTTAAAGCATAGACAACACTCCAAACATCCCAAAGAGGCATAGATCCTCATGAGCCCTCCGGGCTCATGAGGATCTATGCCTCTTTGAGATGTTTGGAGGGGAAGGGGGTAGCTCCTCAGGAGCTATGACATTTTGAAAGGGGTGTGGGGTGGCTCATCATGACCTATGCATCTTGGAGATGTTTGGAGTGTTGTCTACCTCTTGGAGATGTTTGCAGTGTTGTCTATGCTTATGGTAGTAACTAATTTAGATTATTTACTGTGACTGCGGTCTCGTGCGTTTTGGGGAGTCGTTCATTACGCACAAAGCTCACTATCATTAAGAACGAAACGCCCAGATCAGGGGACTGACTGTTGTGCACTCATGCAGGAGAAGAACCAACTGACTGAGTTCAGTATAAACACCGCCAAACTTGGGAAAACATACGTTTTAAACTTAATTGTCTTGTATCCACCACAAAGGTGATTTTAAAGACGGGGCTTCGAAAAAGAGTGTCGTTTGAAGGTTTGAACCTGGGACCTTTTTGTACGACAGTAGAACGCCTAGCTGACCAGCCCCACAGCGAAGGTGATTTCAAAGACGAGGATCAGAAAAAAGGTGGAAACAAATTTTGAAGGTTCAAACCCGAGATCTTTTGTAGGACGCTCTATAACCTGAGCTACTCAGCCCTCCCTCCCCGCACCCTTATTCCTCAAACCCCTTTCCCTTCTCTCTCCCCCCCCCCCCCCACCTCCCCCCCCCCACCCTGACCCTCCACAGGTACGGAATGATCCTTGCGTAGTCGATCACCTCTATAACGCTGGTCATTAGTGTTATCCCATGACACCACTAATTGCATCCAGGTTTTTTCAGGAATTAAGACGGCTGCTTCACACCAACCGTCGTAGATCTTTTTTAATCAACGCCAATTCAACGGACGCAGATTGTGTGTCTGAAATCTTTTTTGATCAACGTCAATTGGCGCAGATTGTCTTCTGAAATCTTTTGTATCAACGCCAATTCAACGTTGCAGATTGTGTTTCTGAATTGTTTTTTTATTATTATTAAAAGTCAATTGGCGTTGATTAAAATAAGCTTCAGAAACACAATCTGCGAGCTTTGACAGCGAAGCATTCAAGCTGATTGTTCTCTCCCCAGTCCTCTCAACTGTAAGGAGTTCCGACGCTTCTATATCAGCTGGCATGGTGACAAGGTCAAGGTCGGAGCTGTGACGTCATTTGGTCGCCCGAAACCTCCCTTCATGACGTACGATAACCCGAGCCCATTCACCGTGCGATATGCCTACGCTTCCGGATATGACACGCATTTAGAGTGGCGCTTCGGTCAGTCCAGATTAGAAATCTATATTATACCACGGATAGCCGTCATACAAGTCATATCCTTATCTCTGCGGGCGAATTTTTTGCCAGCAGAGACGATCAAGGAATATTATTTGGGTGCATTTGTTTTAAGTAAAAAAAAAAATTTCTAAATAGCTAATTGCCTCTTGTGTCATGAAGACTTTAAGCATTTTAATCTAACTTGTATCGTGCGACACATACATTTGACAATATAAATTAAATAAATCAAACGTACCTCGTGTAATCTGTTTTTCTTTTGTTGTCCAACAGAAACGCCTTGCGAGATTGGTAAGTGTGACACATTCCTTCACCTACGTCGAACACGTCTCAAACAAAGAAACGCAAAAGCACGCAGTTCAGTTCAGTTCAGATCAGTTGAATTCAGTTAAGTTCAGACAAGATGGGATTCCTTCGCCCGAAACGGTCCATACACACTCCACCCACACATGGAATGTTTGTTTTTGGTGTTTGTTTGTTTTGTTTTGTTTTTGATTTTTTTTGTGCTTGTGGATTTCGCATTTCATTTTAATAGGACTGTACTCGTGACCTGCTCTCCGAGGGAGCCTATCTGAGTACTCACGCGAACGGTACGGGGAAAGTACCTTGCACATGCATGGTAATCTCGTCGCACTAAAATGTTACAATTACAAACGAATGTACACCAGTGTATATCAAATGCATTAATTTATTTCTTATCGTAAACTTTAACATTTATGTCGGCATACCTTAGTCAAATATACTATCATTATATTTCAGTATAAATATCTCAAAACACGCTATCTCAGCGGAAAAGGAGGTTATGAGACAAAACCAGGCAAACGAAAAAAAAAAGAAAAAAAAAAAAGAATTTTGACTAATACCGCTCACCATACTTTTACAGTTAGGTAGTTTGCAGTTCACTGAGCTGTTTATTATGGTTCTGTCACTACTGTCACTGAGTGTTTTCAGAAAAGGAAGGCCGTTGTGTTATTTATCATGTTTCAGAGTTAACGTCAGTTATTGTTTCTTCCATTTAGCAATTGTTTTACCGTGCCATAACCGTACACTCGCTTTTTCGTTGATAGAGCGTGTTTAAATATGCGTCGTCTTCTGTTTCAGCGGGTGTTGGTCATGCTGACGTTATGACGGTGTCAGTCAAGTTCCTGAACTCTGCCGACCTCGACAGGAGTTGCAACCCTTCCGATGAATTCTAGTGGCGCTAGTGTTAACACAAATGAAGGAATAAAGCATTGATCGTTATTAATGCATTCTGTGCGTTGTCAGGTGCATCGGTCTGCTCGAGACAAAACACGTCACTGACCATTTCATCCTTTGACTGTCAGCAGCGCTTTTTTGTCGAGGTCAGTGATTCCTGCAGGAATCAAGTCGACAAACAGCGATGCCGACAGCCAAAGGGTGAAACTAGTTAGTGAGAAAATGCACACACTTGACCAACCTGTGTAAGAGATAACGATTTTCATGAGCCGCTACGAACTCGTTATTGATTGCTGTTTCTACTTTGCAATAAATCACACTTGCACTGGGTACCGTGTTATCTATACTTTTCACAATTAGCTCATTGTACCAGAGGTACGAAATACCCACATTTTGGAGATATCCTCTGAGGACTGCGTTACAATTCAGAAGACTGATCGACAATGATAGTTCAAGGGTGATGGCAGAATAGCTTGGCGCCTATAGGCGCCAAGCTATTCTGCCACCACCCTTGAACTATTATGGTCGATCGATATCTTCCTGTGGTGTATCGCGGGCAGAATGTGTTATATACCTTTGGCTGTTGGTAGCCGGTTTGTCCAGAGGATTCCTGTAGGAATCATCGCGACAGAAACCGCTACCAACAGCTAAAAGGGTTAATCTTCACATATTTTCGACGCGTAGTTGAATGTAATGACCGATCAGCTGCCGACAGCTAAAAGGGTTAATCTTCACATATTTTCGACGCGTAGTTGAATGTAATGACCGATCAGCTGCCGACAGCTAAAAGGGTTAATCTTCACATATTTCGACGCGTAGTTGAATGTAATGACCGATCAGCTGCCGACAGTTAAAAGGGTTAATCTTCACATACTTTCGACGCGTAGTTGAATGTAATGACCGATCAGCTGCCGACAGGTAAAAGGGTTAATCTTCACATACTTTCGACGCGTAGTTGAATGTAATGACCGATCAGCTGCCGACAGCTAAAAGGGTTAATGACCTATCATTGCATCACATTGTTGACGAAATGCAGACCATAAAAACGCGATGCGACCGTTGGTGGGTGCAGCCTACATACTAAGGGAAATCACTGACCGCGGGACAGACACACTGTTAATTCCCTTGACCCATCCAACGTAATGGAATGGGCCATGGAACCTAACTGTGTGTTTGTCTAGGGTGGGCCGGCGTCCTCTATATATGTCTGGGTGTGACAAGAACAGGTTTAACCCATTCCGGCCTGATAGTGGGTATTAGAGATTAGCTTGGCGCCAGTGTGCGCCAAGCTAATCTGGCACTGGCACTGGCCTTGAATTATCATGGTCGATCCATCTCCTGCAACTGGTGCATAGTCATTAGATGACGCCTCCAAAATTTGGGAAATACGGCCGTCGGGCTGAATGAGTTAAAACAAGCCGTTGCGGAATATGACTGTAAAAAATTTGCAGATTTCGGTGGTCATAGGTGAAGAAAAACTTGACAAATATGCTATCTCCTCTTAAAGCTGTCAATCTGAAAAAAACCAGCAAACTTTTTCTTTCTCTAGATCGACAGCTTGAAGAGTACGCGTTTCTTTGTTCAGTGTCACGATTTTACAACTTGCTTACTCTGTAAAACCATGTAACGTTCCAGATGTTTTCACAAAATAAAACACAGTATCGAAATTACAACAGTGCGTTTGGGCGAATCCACCCCCCAAGGCATATTAAAGTGTGGGGTTATGGGGTAATTAAGAGACAATAAAGTTACGAAAACTACAATCAGAAAATCATAAACTTGATTATATTCATTAATTATTTTCGAATGTGATAACGTCACACCATTCCAACTTATGAACATAACGCCAATGTACTCAGGCACCACCCTTGAACTATTTGCTCGGCCATTCTATTGCTGTGGCGTATATGTCAGGGCGCAAGTCAGCATAAGCCTTGCAATAAAACGAACTTCCTAGCTGTAACCATTTTGCATCGATGAATAGCCCATCCCCCAACCCCCCACCCCCCCCCCCCCTCACACACCACACACACCACTACCACACAGGGAGGGGGGGGGGGCTTTAGGGGGAGAGGGAGGGAGGGAGGCATGAAGTGTGAACAAAATGTGTAGAAATTAACACATTCTTAGAGTCCGAAATAGCTCAGGCGGTTAAACGTCGGAGCAAGAGAGCGAAGGGAATCGCCGGGTCGTGGGTTCGAATCCCGTCCCGGCCCGGGTAGCTGGACTCACAATCCAGGGGGAAAAACGGATTTGTTCAATAGTATGTCCGTTGAAAGTTGGCACAGTTGGAGTGCGCCTGAGTTGATCAGTGTTCAGGTCGTACTCCATAGGCAATAGATTTCCCTGTCCCCCATAACCCGCCCGTCAGAGCCGTCCATGATCACCTCGGTGCTGTGGACGTTAAACCCGAACTAACCAACCACTAACACATACTTCCCCAGCATCAAAATCCCCAAAGTCTGAAGTTGACTTCTGAAGGAGTGTATTTCAATTCTAGAGACAGATGGACCATAATAGTTCAAGGGTGGTGCTATTCTGGCACCAATCTTGAAATATCATGGTCGATCCATTTCTTGTTGTCGTTTCTCGAAATAACCGGGTCATTTTTTACGAAGCGGGTAGGGAAGGGGGGGGGGGGTGGGGGGGGGGGAGTAGCGGGGAGAAGCAGGCGGTGGACGAAGACACCTATCACAATATTCTTTTGCTGGCAGGAAAGTCAAAGGATCTTGAGGAGGAGGGGGGGGGGGCGGGGTAGGTGGTCGGGGTGGGCGAGACAGAGGCGGGCTGGGGGCAGGGATGGGAGGCGTTGGGGAGAGAGGAGTTGGGAGTGATGGTGGTGTTTTGTGAAATTTCTGCTTAGAAAGTAATAGATGGAAACACATTTTCCATCTCTCACGATTAGTGCAGAACGCTTTCATGGATCACAAAGATCTTATTTCGGCTTTCACGTTCCACGAATCACGTGAATGAAAACACTGCGATCACGAAAAATGACGAGAACCGAAAAACTAAATACATAAACTCCTGCCGCCCATCTCTCCCCGCTCACGAGCTCATGTTTACAAAATCTGGTTCGTGCTCAGTGTTTCATCCTGGCATCTTCATCTGGGGCGGTCCATGGCGCAGTGGTTAAGGCGCCTGCCACCAATGCTAAAGGTGCGAGGTTCGATTCCGGGTTACGGCGTCGGACTTTTCTCCTCTAGTAAGTGTCACCGTTAATTCGGGCGGACCGTCGGGGGTTCTTTCTCCGGGTACTCCGGCTCTTCCTCCCCCCTCCACTTTGGTATCAGTTTCAGCCAACTTAATAAAATTTCAAATACAAACGACTTCCAAAACAACTTCAGTAGCTCGCTTGAGCTTGCCCTTAGCACCACATAAATGATCTGTGTTTACGTACAGTGTGTGAGTGAATGCGTGTGGTTCACGTGAGCGTGCTTGTTGGGTTCAATTCGCGGCTACATTCTGCGCATTGAGTTATATTATAAATATGAGAAATACGCCATATAAATACCATGTAATAATCTGCAAACAGGGTTAGATATTCATCGCTCAGTCTCTGCAGCCTCGGGAGTTCATGGCACTCAACACATCTTGCTGAGGACACCCCAAAGAAGAAAGAAACATTCGCAGAAAAAGACACAACACAGTTCATTAATCTTGTTGGTTTTTACCAGAAATATTAACTCATTGTTTCTCAGGTACAAAATTCCCACATTTTGGAGTTGTCCTCTGAGGACTGCATTACAATTCAGGAGACAGATCGACCATAATAGTTCAAGGGTGGAGCAAGAATAGGACTGAATGAGTTAAGAGCCGCTATGATGGTGTTGTCTTTAGTTTGGTTCGGGTTAGGGAGGTTCAGGTGTGGTTGGGGCCGTTGGCGCCGGCCACGACACGAACTATCATGGTCGAGCCATTGCTGGCTGTGGTGTGTCGGGGCTGAATGAGTCAATAAACTGTGTTATAAGAGTCTATTTTCAAATACACATGCACAAGTACACAGTCTGCAACTTATCTTTTCATAATGGGAAGATGCGATTGCTCTTTTTTTTTTCCCTCCTTTTTTGCACGTAGAAGAGTTTCAGCAATGTACTTAATAGCCAGCAGAAAATCAATGTCACACGTGCCTACTCAGGTGGTTTGTGAAAAGAAGGGTAGATAAATAGTTGTTAAAGGAAAGATGCGTATTGAGCATTGTATCAGCGAAGTTTAGCAACCCAAATCCACNAGAAAATGTCTGAAGGCATCTGACACATTTTTGGGGTCCTTTTTTTGTGATTTCACGGAAATGGCCGTTTACTGGGTGCACAAATACCTTCACTGTGAGCCAGAGATTCAATATATTTTCATTATGTTTTTTTGCAGAGAACGCTGAACTTGTGCCTGAACATAATATTGCTGATTTGGGCTCTGGAATGAATTAACTCATTACGGTATGTTCATGTTGAATGATAGCTTATTTCCCATTTAAAATTGCCGAATTGGGAAACGTAGATTGTTTCCGATGCCCTCAGAAATTTTGTATACAACTGATAGGTCTTTTTTTAGGTTTTATTGATAAGGATAGAGTACCACAGTTACTCCCAACCTGATTTTATGATGCTGTGATGCATTTAGGGGCCACAGTGGCTGAATCTGCTGCCCTACCCCATTTTACCAGTTCGCAAAGGAACGGAAAATGATCATAACAATTGCTTACGTCATACTCCTCTGTTTAAATAGTTTTGTTGCCAGTTTTCTTAACAAAGTATGCATATTAAGCATAAAAATGTGTGATCATTTTATTAATTTCAATGTAACCCATCAATTTAATTGTTACTCTTTTTAACTGGCTGCTCTTTTAGGTGATATTTTACCTAGCGTAAGGCGGTTCTAGTAAGATCTCCCCTTTTCTTTTCATTTATTTTCGTCTAGAAAGGTGTAAATATGAATTTGCGTAATAAAGTTTCATGGTTCCTAACAGCCAAAACAATGTTATCAAAATACTTAGTTTCCACATGTCCACCACGAGATCATCACTTCCACCCCTATTTTTTGCCTTCTTCTTCTGCAACGTTCAATTCCTTGATGGCCGTCTTAAAATCGTACATTGTTTTGGCTGCCAATAAGTTGTCAAGAGCTCGGCAGCAGGTTTTCAGAGTTTGGTGTACAAGAGCGTGTCTTCTGGTCAGAACTGCCAGCGGACCGCTTCTCTGTATGGACAGGTCTGGAGAATGTGCTAATGAGATTTTCTACGCCACATTCGCATAGGGCTGTTTCCGCATTACCCAGTCTCACGAGGTGAGTCCAGAGTGATCAGTGTGTAGATGAAAGACGGTGGCCTGGCTCTCCCTGTTAAGATTGTTGATGCCGTCTGCCCACGGGCTGCAGCCGCCATTTTGCTGTTGCCAATCACTTTGTTGGTGTAGTGTCTTGATTTCTTTAAAGGAGGTTGTGACCTTGAGGTAGTCTGGCGCCTGCTTTGGCCAGCCTGACAGCCTCTCCATTCCCATCTACTCCAGAATACACTGGAATACACTGCAGCACTATTTTGTGGACAAGACATCCAGTCTATCTTGAAGCTTCCTGGTGAGGAGATCAGTAGATCAAGCTGCTGCCTTACCCTAGCTAGTGCTCTGCTGCTGTGTGCTCGTGCTCACCTGCAGATCTGTACGATAGTTTGAGCTGCTGCCTCCAGCTGGTAAGGAGAGGGAGGTAGTAGTGCGGTCTGCACAACAGATGCACACGCCACTTCCTTCGTTCTGCACGGCGTCTTGTGCGGACCCGCCTGTGAAGATGTGAGCACAGCTGCTGTGAGGGTAGCGCTTGTGCATAATCTCCAGCGAGATGGCTTTGTGCAGTGCCGCCACCTTTGGCAAAGAGTCTTGGAACATCGTTTATGTTGTCTAGAAGGCTCTTTCGAGATGTTTAGATATCTGAAGGAAGCTCTTCATACATCTTTGGGCTTGGTTCCAGGGCGTCAGCGTTAGCCCTCTGAAGGACCTTCAGTTGGCAGTTCAGACTTGGGCGTTTCTGACGGTTCTTGGTCTGCTCCTGTAGTCTTCCATGCTGTCTGTGTTTAGTAAGTCTCTTCATCGTGTGTGCTGTTCTGCGTTTCAGTGGTTCCAATGTCCTCCATTTCCTAAATTGGGGTGCTCCAGATGGCTCTAAGAATGTCACTGCATCATGATAATAACCCATGCTCTGCATCTTGTCAAGCCTGGCTTATTTGGTGCTGCAGGCAGAGTTTCATGTTGTCGATGTATCTTGGTACCGCACTACTGGTCTGACCGAGCTGGTGTTTGCTTGCGCAAGGATGCTGTAAATTGCGCCAATGTGGCCCCCACCAGTTTCTTTATCAGAGACTTTTTTTCGCACTTTTAGCTTCCATGGCTTCGATATGAGGCCTCCACTTGAATCCAGTACTTTATTTGTTGCCAGTAAAGTTGTCTGTCTTTGGTACTGGAAGGTCTCCAGTTTCAAGGTGAACTCTTCCATCTGATTGAAAGAGATGGTTTAGCTCAGTTTGAGTGGCCATCTTTTAGTCCAGCTGTTGACTCTATTGGCAGCATTCTGGATTCTGCAGGATGCTATTTCTTTATGTTCTGCTGCTCTCCACACTGCAAAGTCATCGGCATGGAGTATGTTCGAGACAAACCTTGGTACTGCTGTACTGATGTCATTAATGTAGACCAAGAACAGCTTCAGACACAACATCTGCCTGAGGTACACCTTCCCCGAGTTTGACAGGACTGCTGAATGTGCAGACGGTAGAAGCTTCAGCGGCAGCCCCTGTTTACAGACGTTCCCGACCTCACCCCCCACCCCCCAACCCCCACCCTTTTTATGCCTCAACTAAAAAATAATACAATTAAATTGATGGGTCACATTGAAATTAATGAAATGATCACACATTTTTATGCTCAATATGCATACTTTATGAAAACTTGCAACAAAAATATTTAAACAGAGGAATATGACGTAAGCAATTGTTATGATCATTTTGCGTTCCTTTACGAACTGGTAAAATGGGGGTAGGGCAGCAGATTCAACCACTGTGGCCCCTAAATGCATCACAGCATCATAACATCAGGTTGGGAATAACTGTGGTACTCTATCCTAACCAATAAAACCTTTAAAAAAAAGACCCATCAGTTGTATACAAAATCTCTCAGGGCATCAGAAACAACGTACTTTTCCCAATACGACAATTTTAAATGGGAAGCTATCATTCATTACGAACGTACTGTAAAGGATGCCGCCTTTCCTTATTTTCTTGCACTTGATGAACTTCATTCGACTTTAGAACTTCATTCGACCAAGAAACATGGACACAAAGTGGGATCAGTAAGAGGCAAAGATCCCCACGAGCCCCCGCAACTGCGGGGACTTATGAGAACCTATGCCTCTGGCAATTTCTAATCTACTCGTTGTGTTCGGGCACCCAAGATCACCTCGTATTAGAGTATCACAATGTAAACAGCACCTCTGGCTACCTGTGGACACGCATTGAGATCCGAGACTGCATGACAGCTTCACGGAAATGGCATGTTATTGACATGTAAGGGTCCGATATCACGATTAAAAAATATATCTAGATGCCTGAACCATGGAACCCTTTTCATGAATCGTGATATCGGACTCCCACATCTTAATAACGTAAATTTTGCTCTAAAAAATAATATAAAGCGTAAGAAAGCTTGGGCATGAGCAATTACCAAACTGAAAAACACTACTCCTTTTTTGTAGAAATTTATTTCCACACATAATAATAATAAACGTCTGGTTATAATAGTGTATGCATAAGTCTATTACCATAGAATGATCACGTATGTGATGAAGCTCTATGCCCACGCATATAGTTCACACAGGGTTTCTGCATTGTACGGTCGTGTCAGCTGTTTTTCGGGTGTAACCAGTAGTTCGTGCATTCCGGATTGCAGCGATTAGCACGGAGTTTTAGGGGGAGCTCAGTATAACAGAGCTCAAGAGTAGTTAGTACGAGCTATTCTGTCAGTGAGGACGGATGTTTGTCAGATACACTAGCCGTATTCTAAGACTCAGACCTAGATTTCAGGTATGTTTTTATATATGTATTATCGACAGCTACTGAGTTAAAGGTAGTATGCGTTAGTAAGATTTAGTTCGGTTGTGTAGCGTTGATATGGTTCAGTTATGTCGGTTTAGAACTTGTTGAGAATACCGGTGATTTTCCTATGTAGTTATTTACCGAGATGGATAACTAAGGAATGTGAGATGTGTAGGCCTAAGTCCTTTATGAAGATAGCACGTGGTTGTGTGAAGTATAATCTTTTCCTATGTACGAACCAATGTATGGCGCGTGAGTCATGTTATAGTCTTTTTCAGTGTAGTGACTGAGTTATGGTGTGTTGCGAATTTAGTCTGTTTTATGAAGCACGCGTGTGTGAATGAAAGTGTAGATTTATACTAATGGTCAAAACATAAGGGCCACCCCACTTTTGTGTCATTGTTTATCGTCGCAAGTACACAAATAAAATCCAATGTTCTTTCGATCCAAATGAATTAAAAGTTGACCTTAGACAGTCCACTGTACAGGGAACAATAGACAACCATTCATTAATTTCCACAAACGTGTCAAATGCACGTGAAACATCGTCAGTTTTTGTGAAAAGCTGTGCAATATTGGCAAGCGTACCAAAGGCAGGCAGGTGGAAAAACTCGGTAAAGTGGTGATGCACGTACTAAAGGGGTCAGTCGTAAACACTGAGCACTTCTGTTTCGCTACAAATATCGGTACAGTAGGGGCATAATTGTCATTTTCCTAACCATGCCACCACAACGAAGCCTAACGCCAGTAGATCAAGGCCGGGCCTTAGCATGGCTGCAGGATGGAATTTCCGGACGAGAAATTGGGAGACGTCTTGAGGTGTCCCATTCAGTGATCCATAGGCTGCTGGCAAGATTCCAAGAAACTGAAAGGGCAGAACGACGACCCTGCTCAGGACGTCCGCGCTGCACCAGCAGAAGGGAGGACAGACACCTCTGTGTGGCGGCTCTGTGCGACCGAACTGTCACGTCAACCACTCTGCGACGTTAACTGATGCAAGCTGCAAACGTTAACGTCAGCAGAAGCACAGTCTGCCGACGTCTGCGCGAAATTGGCCTGGCTTCATGCAGAGCAGCAGTGAGAATACCCCTCACTCCAGCTCATCGCAGAGCCCGGGTTGCCTGGTGTCGTCAATATGTGAGGTGGAACAGACTCCAGTGAACTCAGGTTCTGTTTACTGATGAGTCACGGTTCACTGTGTCCTTCAACGACGGCAGGGTGAAGGTCTGGAGACGCCAGGGCGAGCGATTCATAGATGGATGCGTTCAAGAGGTGGATTGCTACGGATGAGGCGCAGTCATGGTTTGGGCAGGCTTCAGCAGGGAAGGCACGCCATCCGAGGCACCCTGACTGGACTGCGCTATCGGGACGAGATTGTGCAGCCCCTCATCCAGCCAGCTCTCCAAGCCATAGGCGACAATGCTGTTCTGCAGGACGACAACGCTTGACCTAATCGCGCCCGTGTGGTGGACAAGTACCTTGAGCAACGGGGCATCATGAGGATGGAGTGGCCAGCTCGTTCACTTGATCTGGCTCCCATCGAGCACCTCTGGGACGTGCTGGGGTATCGTGTAGTCAGCAACAACTCCCCACTCAAGGTGTCCCCTGGCTGACTTAGTTCGTGCATCAAGAGTGGGAAGCGATCCCACAACATGTTTTCCGAACCCTGGTGAACTCCATGCGTCAAAGCTGCATTGAATGCTTGGCTGCAAACGGTGGGTACACTCGCTACTGACTGGACCAGTCTTGTGTGACTTTTCAAATGATGGCTGGGTGAACATTCTAACGTACTGCTGTTTTTACAATTGCTTGATTTACTCAAAACTTAAAAGAAATTATTACTGAATAAATTAGCAAAGTACTGACACCAAGTATTGTTACATTATTTGTTTGGTGTTGTCGGTGCGTCTGCGATAAAAAGTGACCCTTAAGTTTTGACCATTAGAATATTTGTATCAGCCACCGCCGTGAGATGGCCTTAGTTGCCTGCTAGCCGTTAAACCCAAATAACTAACTAATTGTATCATCCATGTTACGTAATGTAAGTCATATCATACAATATGTGTGTGTTAAGCAAGTGTTATGATATGAGAACTTTATTGTACAGAGTTCTTATGCGGAGCGAGGGACGTGACGCCGAGACGTCAAGGTCAACAGAGGCTGCCGCTGGAGAAACGAGTCGTGAGGACATTCACCCCTCGGGGAGCGAGAGACTTGGTGCCAATACATAAATGTCAACGGAGGCTGCGCTAGAGGAGCGAGTCGAGAGGACGTCCACAGTTCGGGGAACGTGGGATGGCTTCAGGGAACGCTTGACGCAAGAAACTACACGCCTAGACGTGAAGAAACGTGCGAACGATACAGAGCGATAACAGCAGTGAACAGGTTGGATAATGAGGACTTATATCTAACCTGGCTTTTACTATATTGTGTGATTGTGTGTGGATGTGAGGGTAATGTGGTAGTGTTGAGAATTGTGCATATTGTTCTAGTAAGGAGTATTTTTTAGTTCAGTTTTTTTTTTGGTTTTTTTTTGCGGGGAGGGGGGGGGGGCTTCGGATAGTTTTTGGGATTTTTAAAATTTTATTCTTGAACATTTTTCAAGATTAGTGACATGAACACATAAGGACCGCATACAAGTACGACAAGAAGGCAGAAGGAATAAAAATCATACATACACAAACTGATAAGAAATTGTTTTTAAAAAAATTAAATAAAATTGATGCGTGTTGGTTGAGAGAGAGAGAGAGAGAGAGAGAGAGAGAGAGAGAGAGAGAGAGAGAGAGAGAGAGAGAGAGAGAGAGAGAGAGAGAGAGAGGCAGAGAGAGAGAGAGGCAGAGAGAGAGAGAGGCAGAGAGAGAGAGAGAGGCAGAGAGAGAGAGAGGCAGAGAGAGAGAGAGGCAGAGAGAGAGAGAGGCAGAGAGAGAGAGAGGCAGAGAGAGAGAGAGAGGCAGAGAGAGAGAGAGAGGCAGAGAGAGAGAGAGAGGCAGAGAGAGAGAGAGAGAGAGAGAGACAGAGAGAGAGAGAGAGAGAGAGAGACAGAGACTGTTCTTGGAATTTGTTTTGTGAGTGGGTCTGCATGCATGTATTGGAGTCACCAAACAGGTTTATTTTTCCTTTTTTGTAGGGGAGTTGAATTTAGAGGGTGATAGGGATTAGTTAGTCACCGGACGTAAGGGTAGCACAAGTGAGTTATTTGGCCTTTGCACAAGGAATTGCTGCCGTACGAGCCGGGGCGTCTTCACGGATGACAGTGAGTACACGCAACAATTCTTTAGTGGCCATTTGTATGCTCGAGGGGGGGGGGGGGGGTTGTCTGTGTTTGCTTGTTCTGTTATTATAAATTTGGTTTGTGCGTATTGGGGGGCAAGTGTAAGAACGTAGAAATAAATGCCATTTATATTATTTGGTAGTACCTAGCGTCGGAGGGTAGATTCGGAAGTGAGTCATATGGTGACGTGTAAATATGCATTTTGTTGAGTTTGAATTTGTTGTTCTGCTCCATACCCAACCGACCCCCCCTCCCCCTGGCTCACTGACGACATAGCTGAGGCTAAGCGCGAGCGCCGACAAGCGGAACGCCGCTGGCACTCATCAGACCTCACCGTTCACAGACAGATCTTCCAAACAACTAGATCCAAAGTCTGCAGAATGATCTCCGACTCCAAACGTAAACACCTTCAAAACAAAATCCTGGAATCCACTTCTTCCAAAACCCTCTACGCTACCATGAACACACTCATATGCACTTCTAAAGACTCTCCTGACCCCCAACACACACAGCAAAGAAGAACTCTAGTCCGCTTTTTCCACCTATTTTTCCGACAAGATTCAAACTCTGCGCAACACACTCGACACTCTGCCTTCTCCGCCTTGCCTTCCCGACCCCCTTTTCCGGCACCCCCCTCTCATCCTTCAGCCCCGTCTCTCAGGATGAAGTCCTCAAGACCATAAAGTCCATGCCTCTCAAAACCTGCGAACTAGACCCCCTCCCAGCTTCTCTCTACTGGGACGGCCTTCCATAAATTTTGCCCTTCATTACCGACATCATCAACACATCTCTAGAGAACGGCTCCGTCCCCGATATCTTCAAGTCCGCCATCGTCCGTCCTCTCCTCAAAAACACAACCTCGACCCAAACGAACTAAAAAACTATAGCCCAGTCTCCAATCTCTTTCCTGTCCAAGCTTCTTGAGAAGGTTGTTCTCAACCAGCTCAACCTCCACCTCGCCGACAACAACCGCCTCAGTCCCTTCCAGTCTGCCTATCGCAAACATCATAGCACTGAAACAGCCCTCCTACATAACTTAAACGACCTGCTTCTCTCGACTGACTCGGGCAACATCTCCCTTCTTACGCTACTCGACCTCTCTGCCGCCTTCGACTCTCTAGACCACTCTATCCTCCTCCACCGCCTTCACCACTCCTTTGGCATTACTGACTCTGCTCACTCCTGGTTTCTCTCCTACCTCTCCGACAGACAGCAGTCCGTCACCATCGACGGCGTCTCCTCCAACCCAGTCACGCTCTCCTGGGGAGTTCCACAGGGGTCCGTCCTGGGCCCGGTCCTTTTCACACTCTACACCTCTCTCCTGTCCAACATCATCCAGTCTCACCACATACACCACCACCTCTACGCTGACGACTCACAGCTACTAGACAAAGACAAACTCGATAACACTCAGTCACTACTGACTCGCACGGCTGACTGCTACGAAGACGTGAAAAACTGGATGACAGCAAACAAGCTTAAACTGAACTCGATAACACTCAGTCACTACTGACTCGCACGGCTGACTGCTACGAAGACGTGAAAAACTGGATGACAGCAAACAAGCTTAAACTGAACGACGACAAAACGGAAGCCATACTGGTAGGCACTCGTCAGAAACTTTCCCAGCTCCCTCCCTCTCTCCACCTTTAAACTCGACAGCACCCCCATCTCCCTCTCTGACTCGGCCAAAAACCTCGGCGTTATCCTCGATTCCTCTCTTTCCATGACCAGCTTCGTCTCCGCCACGGCCCAGGCATGCTATTTCCACCTCAGCCGCATCAGTCAGATCAGAAAATACCTCACTGCCGAAGCTGCCACCAAACTTGCTGTCTCTCTCATCCTATCTCGCATCGACTATTGCAACTCTCTCCTTTCCGGCCTCCCTCACTCCACCACTTTCACTCTCCAGCGCGTCTAGAACAATGCTGCCCGCCTCGTCCTCAGAAAGAAAAAATCCGACCACATCACTCCCCTGCTCAAACTCCTTCACTGGCTTCCCATCCCCCAACGCATCCAATACAAGATTCTGTCTCTCTGCTACAAATCCCTGAACAACTGCGCTCCTGCCTATCTCTCAAACTTACTTCACCCTTACACTTCTCCCCGCTCCCTCCGCTCCGCCTCCAACCCTCTCCGCCTTCACATCCCCCGCACCAAACTCAGCACTTTCGGCCCCCGCTCCTTCTCTGTAAACGGTCCATCCACCTGGAACACTCTCCCACTTTCTCTCCGTCAGAAACACTTTCTCCTCCTTCCAGTCCGCCCTCAAAACTCACCTCTTTCAACAATTCTAGCACTATATCACCACACCCCCCACCCCAAGCTGACTGTCGTAATGTATTTCACTATTTGTGGTACGTGAATCGTTGTCTACAGCGTGCGCATGCGTGCGCGAGTTGTGAGTGCGCGCTTAGAGTTATAATTATTATAAGATAAGCGCATTATAAATACCGTAATTATTATTTATTATTTTGGGAGAGAGGTGAAGGAATATATAAGACGGCAGTTAAAGTTGTGGGAAGGGTGATGTGATTACCTTTTTTGTTGTTAGTTATTCAAGTGTATTTTTGCGCCTGTGTTTTAGTGCATCCAACGGTCTAAACATCCAAAAACCTAAAGATCTAAAGAACTAAATAGCTAAGTCCGCCGCCGTGTTGTGCGGAAGGCCTGGGTGGTTCGTTGTGAGAGTGGAGGCTGGCTGTGTCACTCCGCCTTGTGAGTCTACGACGCCGTACCTGAGCGCTGTTGCGAGCGTCGCGGCACGCCCCGTGTTTAGCCAGGTCGGGTCGCCCCATTTAGTAGTTTCTAACTTGTTTAAGCAAAGTCCTGTCTATTTGTAAACTTGTAAAGGACGTTGTGAGATTGATTTCATCTCCTCGTAGTGACAATGTTGTCAGAGGAGTTGTCCAGTGACAGAAAGATTTTGAAATATTGTATTATTTAAAAGCAGCCATGTGTTACGAAATACCTTATCGCGGAAGAAAGAGCGTTCAGCTGAGCTGAGCTTGACGGTTGTGCTTCCGTCGAAAAGGTCCAGTGATCATTAAGGGGCCAGACCTACCTAGATTTATGCCAAAAAATGATTTCTTTAGACACTCTTAGTAAAGCACATCATTGCATAGATAAATCTTTATATTTTCATGTGCAGTTTAAATTTTAAGTCAATTTAACACCAGAGAAGAGATATTAGGATTCAAAGTAGGTGGGTGTGCACACAAAAACACGATCTGGCAGTCCCGATCGGACAATTTTAGTTGTTGCTTATTACACGAAAATACGAACCGCTCCCTGCAAATTCATGGCAAAAAATGAGACCTCCCGACCTCCCGATTATCTCCCTTCATTGCAAATGGCTGCTCCCAGTGCCTTTGCACGCTTCTCATTCGAAATCATTTCATTATTATATTGTTTTCAAGTGGCTACTTGGTGATTGTCCAAACAATGCCTTCGGATAAAAAGAGAAGAGGAGAAAGACCTCGTAAACGGAAATTTCAAGGCAACCAATACGCTAAGCAACGGCGAATCGACAGTGATGAAGATGTTGGAATTTCAAAGTGTAGTAACGGTAGCAGTAGTGAAGAGGAGAAGGAACAAAATCCACAAGACCAAGGTAAGTGTTCAACAGGTGCCACGCCCACTCGAAGTGAAAGAAAACTACTCAATTTGTACTCCCTGCCTCCCGATTCAAGTGACGAAAATAGCAGTAGTGAAGACGGCACTGATGATAGTATTACTAGTGAGTCTGAGTGTGATGAAGGCAATGACGATGATTTCCATCAAGAGTGTGAAGGCTTTAGAATGATTGATATCAACATCCTCAACCACAACATCATGTCGCAGTTGTCGTGTAAATTTTGCCACAGTGATGTGAAAATGTATGAAATTGAAAGGAAAGGTCTTGGTAGCAAATTTGCATTTATGTGCAGCAATAGGAAGTGTGATAGGCAAGAATCTTTCTCCTCATGTCCCATTATATTAGAGGGAAATGTAAGTGTGTACTCAGTAAATCGGCGTGCTTCTTTTGCAATGAGGTGTGTCGGTGGAGACCATGCAGAATTGAAAACTTTTTGTGGTGTGATGGACTTGCCAAAGCCTGTATGTAAGAGCTCCTTCAGCATCATAAACAGTACAATCCATACAGCAGCATGCCATGTGCAAAAAGAGTCTATGAAACATGCTGCATAAACTGAACACAGCATTGCAGAGGATAATGGCAGCGAGCTACGCGACATCGATGTATCCGTTGATGGCACATACATGACCCGTGGTCACTCCTCCAACATTGGTGTATCAACAGTAGTGGGTCTGGAGACAGGAAAAGTTCTGGACACAGGGACCAAAAGCAAATTGTGTAAATCATGCGAATACTGGGAGAGACAAGATCCAAATAGTGGTGCATATCAACGCTGGCAAGCGCGTCATGCTGACAGATGCACCATGAACCATGAAGGGTCATCAGGAAGCATGGAAGGGGAGCTGGCCAAGGAAATGTTTGCTCGGTCTGTAGAGGTCTACAATCTTAGGTATGTGAATTTTATTGGGGATGGTGATACCAACAGTTTCAAGAAAGTGTTTGATGCAAGACCATATGGTGACACACCTGTGGAAAAGATTGAATGTGTAGGTCATGTTCAAAAGCGCATGGGGAAAAGGTTGCGTGACCTGAAAAAGAATGCTAAAGGGAGGGTATTGGTAGATGGAAAAACTATTGGAGGAAAGGGGAGGCTGACAGACGTGCAGATCAATTTGATTCAAGCCTATTATGGCAATGCCATCAGACGAAATCCAAAAGATTTGGTGCGCATGAGGGAGGAGGTGTGGGCAATTTATTTTCATAAGCGGTCGACGGATGCAGTGCCGACTCACAATCTCTGCAGTGTGGACTGGTGTGCTTACAAGCAAGCACAGGCAGCAGGAACTGTTCAGGACTACAAACACTCCAACAATTTGCCAGAAGCAGTTATGGAGGAAATTAGGCCTATTTTCAAGGATTTGGCTAAAACGGAACTTCTGCGCAAATGCCTGAATGGGTACACTCAGAATGCCAATGAAAGCATCAACAATCTGATATGGAAATTTTGCCCTAAAACCAAACATCATGGTAAGATTACAGCTGAAACTGCAGTAGCTCTAGCAGTTGTTATTTTCAACGACGGATGTACCACGCTGGGCGACATTCTACAACATATGCGACTTACTGTTGGACATTTCTCAGCCGCTTTCTTCTCTGACAAAGACACATTGAGAATAGTGACAGCTCAAAGGCAGGCCCTAAAGTCAACCAAGGAGTACAGGAAGAAGAGGAGACTTAGGAGGCTTGGCAGAGATGAGGAACAAGCTGTGGAAGAAGGATTGCCTTACCAAGCTGGTGGTCATTAGTATGTAAGGTAGGATATATAGCTATATTTTTGGCATGCGTTTTTCTCCGAAAACGCCATGTTTTCATCAGTTTTTACACTATAATTTCTTCAGTTGTGAAGGTAAAGCCTTCAAATTTTGCATGGAGATAGCTGTTACCCAGACCTGGGTGCTGTACCAAAATTATTGTTTTCAGAGTAACAGTACTGAAATACTAATTTTTCTTATTGTGTATTTTTTAAGTGAAAAAAATACATAATGTGTGCGCACCGTACCAGTACAATATCCATCCTACACTCTTTTCCTTGGTTCAGGTTCCAGAACAACTATATTTTTATCTCCATGCCAAAAGATAACATTCAAATCTTATAAGTGTAAAAGTTAGTGTGTATAAATGATGGTGTCGATTTTCATCCTGATATTTTTCAGGTAATTTATTTTTTTTCCCCTCATAATCTAACAAAGATTGTGAATTAAAAGTATTTTTATCTGACAGATTATTATCAAATGAGGGTTACTACCATTTCTTAACAAAATCTAACAAATAGTTTGTGAACAACAAAAATGAACAATAAATACCCCCCCGCTAGGTAGTACTGGATATTTGTTTCATTATATATTTGATATTGTGTATTCTGAAATATTGTGTTGTTTAAAGGAGCCATGTGCTATTAAGGTACGTCTTTATTGCGGAAACGAAAGCATTAAATTTAATTTGAAATTGTCGTTCGTGCTCCCGCTGAGGAGATTCGGTAGCTTGTGAATTATATTCGTTTTTCTCAATTTTCATTTGTATTTTATTAAGAATATTTGTTTTGTTATATATTTGTTATTTTGTATTGTGTATAATGGATATTCGGGTTGGGGAGTTTGGACGTGTGTGTGTGTGTGTGTGTGTGTGTGTGTGAATGTGTGTGTGTGTGTGTGTGAATGTGTGTGTGTGAATGTGTGTGAATGTGTGTGTGTGTGTGTGAATGTGTGTGTGTGTGTGTGAATGTGTGTGTGTGAATGTGGTGTGTGTGAATGTGGTGTGTGTGAATGTGGTGTGTGTGAATGTGGTGTGTGTGAATGTGGTGTGTGTGAATGTGGTGTGTGAATGCGTGGTTAGGATTGAGTGAGGTTATTTTGGATTATTGTTAGTTTTATATGTAATAAATGTTGTCGTAATTGTTCCTCTGGTGTTTAGTGTGGGTTGGTTGTTCTCGAGTGGTAGCGCTCATAGTTTGTGCCCCGGACGCGGGGGTCGTAACATTTTGGTGGCAGCGGTGGGATCGGAATTGTTAGGGGGGGGGGGGAGTTAGTGGATCGTTAGGTTAGGTTAGGTTAGTACCCAGAGGTTAGTGTTTTGCTTCTCCGTTGTCGGGTTGAGTGAATGACTAGGCGAGCGGTTGGTCGGGAGTGAGGGAGTATTGCTCTAGGGCTCATACCCCGAACAGTGCGAAACGGGGGGTTGTTGCGTGCAACTCTGCTGCCAAGGCCTGGGCAACAGGGGACCCTCCGGCTCCGTCATCCTTTTATTTTTGTCGTTCATTCGATTGTCTTGTATTAAGTGTTGGGTGTTCTGTTGTCGTTCAGCTTTCATTTTCTCTTTGAGTGGCAGGACACCGTCTCCGGGCACGATGTTGACCAGGGCCAGGACTCGTAGAGCTATGGAGGAACAGGCCCAGGGGGCTGAGGCATCGCCCGACTCGTTGACTGCTGATACCCAAAATAACTCGAAGCCACATGACACATTACAATGTTTTTTCATTCATCACAAAACCAATGTAAAATATTGCAGAAAGGACGTACATTTTGAGGCATGTCACTGCTCGAGGCATGGACATTCAGGGCCGACCCGGCACACGGACTAACACACACACAGTGACACCTGTGAATGTGCGTTCGCATGCCAAAACGATTCGGACTGCCCATGCCGAGAATAAAATGTACTTACCGTGCCTCTCCACCAAGAAAAGGGTGTCCAGTCTCTCAGCGTCTCAGTTTCGAACGCCACATACCAGTGACTTAACACATTGAACCACCATGACCACACGAGCCTGGCTCACAGCACACTCCAACAGAATCATCTTGCCTCACACTAAGAAACAGATCTCGTGCGAACTTATTGACCTATTGGCCAGAGTAGCTGCTCTTACCCAGGTCGCGTGTCACACACAAGGTTACAGGTCACAGGTGAAAAAAAACCATGTAAACAGAGGGTGGTCACAAAGATTGCAAACCATCCTCTGCCCACATGTAGCCAGTTCCGCGATGGGGTGCACATTTAAACTTAAGCAGTTTAGGCAAAGAGTCCATATACAGCCGATCGCCAGGCTAGTTCAGCGCTGAAGCGTACGCCGTCTTCTCACCCGTGGTGTTGTTGTGTTTGGGTCACTTCCAAAAGGCACTTTGTCCGCCAAGTCCGAGATTGAGGCTATACGTGCCACCCTGGAGTCAGATTTTAGTTTACATAGACACTCCCACGTTTTGTCCACGCATCCTGCGCTGCAGGGTGGTACCAGCACTGGGACAGCAAAATGTAGTTGCTGCGAGTTAAGTCTTCGGTTATGATGTAGGAGGTGTTCTTTAGTTTCCGCCTATGAAAAAACACTAATTCTTTAGCTTTTCTCGAAATGAATCGCACGATCACAGGTCTCGGCCCTCGCGGTTGTTGCCCACTTCCCTGTGATCGCTGTTGTAGTTGACCTATGCGATGGAAGGCCTCAATATCTCTTGGCTGTAGAGCTTGTCTTGGAAGATCTGAAGGACTTTCTTTTCACATTCCTCCACGGTATCTCTCTCTCTCTGCCTCTGGTACCCCCAGTATGCAAACGTTGTTTCTTCGAGTGGACTGTTCCAAATCGTTCGAACGCTTCTCTGCTACGGAGGCTAAAAACTTCGCATCCGTTGCCAGACTGGTTTCCTCCTCTATCTTCTTTCTACACTACTCTAATTCACCCTTCAGTGTCTGATTTTCTACTCTTAACTCGTGTATCTCGCCCCTCAACTCCTCCAATTGCTCCTTCACTTTATCTAGCTTTGTATACATTTCTCGTAGAAGTCTCATTAGATCAGCATTGGAAGGGTCACAGAGCTGTACGTCACCACCAGTGGACACGACGACCGTGGCAGACGAGGCAGACGCGGTAGCAGACGACGCATTCTTGTCCGCTGTCTCCGCCATGCTGTTTCGCCACGTAGTTTGAAATTGACTCTTGATCGAAGCCCTGCTGTCCGATGCCTGCCCCGCCTTGCTTTTCTTCTTCCTGGCTTTCTTTAGAAGTGCCACTTTTCTCTGTCTGGCAGCATGGCTTGGTGTAGACTGATCAAAACTTGAGTCGGTCATAGTAGATTCAGCCTTCCGTTTAGCCTGGCCGAGCGGCATACCTGTAGAGTTCAGTAGGGTCGACCATCAGCATTCTCAGTGCCAGAGATTTACGGTCCAAGATGTCACACTTCAGAGGTAAAAATGATATCCCCCCGGATGGTTGAGAAGGCAGGGAATCGATTAGCACATCCTCGTTGTTGTAATTGCTTCGAGAATGAAGTAATTAAAGAGGATCTGCATAAATCAGGAACCCCTGAAAAAAATTCAACCTGCCTGTAGCCTGAGCAGTGCTCACCCTCACGTCTAGTAGTCTTAACAGGAAACTCGGTCGTTTCTTTTTTTTCCCGAGGAAGGGGGAATTGTGATGAAACTCTATGCCCACGCATAGGGTTAACACAGAGGGTTTAGTACGGTACAGTTTTGTTAGCGGTTTGTTTTGTGACGATATTCCGTGAGGCACGAGGCCCACGTGGAATCGTATGGAAACGTTCTACGCGGGGAGTTTTAGGCGAGAGCTCAGTCTATCAGAGGTCTTAACAAGTTATTAGCCTACCCGGCACCGGCCTCCACGTGGCGTAGGTGGGTAGTCCGCTCAGTCCCTGACTGAGTGGGCTAGCGGACGGGTGCCATCTTTGTCCAGGATTAGGACTTGATGTCAGCAGATATGTTGTTCAGCCTTTTCACTGGTCCGGTTTTTAAGGAGCTGTGCTAACCTAGGTCGTACCATGTTGGATTGGTCCTTAAAAATACTCGTGACTTTTTGGTCCTTTGGATCCCAAGTGTTTGCCGTGCTTGGAGACCCGTGTCGGGGGAGAAGAGGATCCTGGTGGCTGAGGTTCCCTTTGGGCTGCGGCTCACTGGTGCCAACACTCCACTTCGGCCTTGACTTCTACCTAAACGGGAGGCTAGTCGTACCGGCCTAGTCAATCGGCTCTTGTCACGTTGAGCCCTATCCCACTGTTGACATGCGGGTTGCTATACGGAGCACCATGCTATAGCTTCTGCTGCTGATTAGGTGCTTTACGCCAGTATTCCCCTGCATTCAACTGTGTGATAGAAGGCGGTGGCTCAAACGGTTCAATCGGGCTTACCCCCTTGAGTATATCTTTCGGGCAGTCTCCATTGTGCGTCGGCTGGAGACCCGCCGACAGTTGCACTTTGCCTTGTTGGGCTCGGTGGCGGGCGGGGACCCCCGGGGGATGAATATCTCTACTAATATAATATGGATAAAACCAAAAAACCAAAACTAGCACAGAAACGGCACATAGACACCGACATTGAACACGACAGTGATTCAGACTGTGAGGAAGCGACACCTCAGGCGTCGGCCGTATGGCCTCGCTTCCTCATTGTCCATAGCAAGGTGAAGGAGAGACCAGTTACCAAGCTGCATCCTTTTCTGGTGGGGGAGACCCTCAGGAGCCGTGTTGGCAGGCCTGACGCCCAGCGCCTCAGGTCTGGTGACTTGCTGGTGGAGTGCCGTACTCGGGCACACTCCAGCGGGCTACTGGGGCTCTCTTCCATCGGAGACACTCCTGTGGAAGTCACACCCCACAAAACTATGAATTCGTCAAGAGGCGTAATCAAAGATCAAGCTTTGGCAGAACTGTCAGAAGATGAACTTGTAAGGAACCTTAAGTCTCAGGGGGTGACTTACGTCAGGCGCTTCGCTTCCAAGCGAGGTGGTGGGGAGATCCGTCTCCCTACCATCATCCTGACGTTTGGCACCCCCACCCCTCCTACTACCATCTGGGGAGGTTACTACTCCCTGAGAGTGAAAAAGTACGTCCCTCTCCCCCTCCGGTGCTTTAAGTGCCAAAAGTATGGCCATGGGCAGAAGACATGCCGTCAGGCAGAGGCTTCATGCGCCCGTTGCACTAGGCCCGGACACTCTGCTGAGTCCTGCACAGCCACCCCCCTGTGTGTGAATTGCCAGGGGGCGCATATGGCTTCGGATAAGAAATGCCCTCGTTGGATATCCGAGTGCAAGATTCAGCAGGTGCGTGTGGAGAAGGGGCTGTCCTTTCTGGATGCCAAAAAACTGGTTGAAGGCCCTGGTGCAGCTGCGGCTGCCCCAACCTCTAACACCTCGGTGTATACTTTTAGTGCAGCGGTGGCAGGCAAGCGCCCCACCAAAGACTTTTCATGTCAGACCCCAACTTCTTGGTTGGGGGCGGAGCCTCGGCTCATCTCACCCCTGGAGAATAACCCTCCTCCGGTGGTGACAAGGAGCCAGGGAACGCAGAAGGCGGACACTGCCGGTCCGGTTGTGCCGCCTTCTGTTGCCCCCTAAGCCTCAGCCCCCACCCAAACCTGTTAGTCAGTCAACTCCAAAGGCTTCTGGCTCTGGTCAGCCTTCTAAGGCCGCTAACTCTAGCGGCAGGAACGCTGCCCAGGACCAGAAGTCTAAGAAATCTATGGGACCGCTGTGCGCACGGGCCCAGAAGGGGAACACAGATGTCCCCCTTCAAAACAAATATGCTGCACTGGAGGAGCGGATGGAGGGAGTGGAAGTTGTTGTTGCTGATGCTGCGGCAGCTCCACCCCCTTCCTCTCCGAAGAACCAGAGGAGGCCCGGGAGCCGGCCCCCCTCTGTTTCTTCAACTCCTTCCAAGGTAAAGGAAAAAGGGGGGAAAAACTCCTTACCCCCAGATAAGACTTAATCATGGATTCTTTGCTTCAGTGGAATTGTCGTGGTTTTCGAGCTAACTTTGAGGAATTACGTCTTTTAGTCAAGTTCTATAACCCCTCAGTCATATCTCTTCAGGAGACTTACCTGAAGACTTCTGACCCTGTGTCTTTTAATGGTTTTAATGTTATACATAAAGGCTCTGATTCGGAGAGGCGCTCGGGTGGAGCGGCTCTTCTCATTAGTAGCCAAATTTTATGTAGACCCGTTAGCATCGACACCTGTCTTCAGGCTGTCGCTGCTCGGGTTACCTTAAAAAAGACCATAACCATATGTAGTGTTTACCTGCCACCATCGCTGCGGGTCTGTAGCAATGATATTTTTAACTTAGTAGATCAACTGCCCCCTCCCTTTATTCTCATGGGGGATTTTAACGGTCATGCTCACCTTTGGGGTAGTGACCACTATGATGGCAGAGGTCAGATGTTAGAAGATGTTTTTTTCTCAACTTAACCTATGTGTCTTTAAAGATGGCTCACCTACATACTCTAACTCAGGTTCCGGATCTAGTTCTGTTCTAGACCTCACTGTGTGTGATCCTTCTCTCATGCTGGACTTTGACTGGAAGGTTCACGACGACCTGTGTGGTAGTGACCACTTCCCAGTAGTCCTGTCATCGGTCAGCTGTGAGGAGGATTCGCCGGTGGGGCGCTGGAATCTCAAGAAAGCTAACTGGTCTCTGTTTGCCTCTCTCTGTCAGTCTCGTCTTACAGAGGAGGTGGTCATGTCAGCTGAAGAACCTGTTTCTTGTTTTACTTCTATTTTGTTGGAGGTTGCAGGTGAAACCATCCCTAGAACTTCCACATCACTCCCTCGGAAGCCGAGAGTACCATGGTTCAATGAAGAGTGCCGCAAGGCCCAAACAATGCGCAAATCTGCTCAGCGACGTGCTTTTCGTAATCCGTCGCAAGCAAATATTTTAACCTTTAAAAGACAGCGGGCGAAAGCCCGTTATATTTTTAAACGTGAACGCCGTGCTTCCTGGAGACGCTTCGTCTCATCTTTATCTTCTAGGACTCCGTCCCAAAAAGTCTGGAAGGCTGTTCGAAGAATTAGGGGCAGGGGTGGCTCGGCTTCTGTCGGCCATATTAGAGATGGTGCCAGTTTGGTCACAGATAAAAAGGCTGTGGCCAATTTGCTTGCCTCCACCATTGCCCATAATTCTTCAACAGAGCATTATTCACCTTTCTTCCAGAGAGAGAAGGAGAAGCGAGAATCTTGTGCTTGTGATTTTATATCGGATAACTTGGAAGACTATAATGCCCCTTTTACGTTTTCAGAATTGCAGCAAGCCATGCTGAAATGTACTGACTCTGCTGCTGGATTAGATACCATCCATTATCAGCTCATAACACATCTGCCTGAGGATTCACTCCTTGTACTTCTCAAGGCCTTTAACCATATCTGGATAACCGGTCATTTTCCGCCATCTTGGCGCCAGGCTGTGGTTGTGCCAATTCCCAAGCCGGGTAAGGATCCTTCCGACCCGGGCAACTACCGGCCAATAGCTTTGACATCATGTTTATGTAAAACTATGGAACGCTTGGTCAACGCCCGACTGGTGTGGCATCTTGAGTCACAGGGTCTCATCACAGACCTCCAGTGCGGTTTCCGGCGCTTCCGTAGTACAACTGACCATCTAGTCCGCTTTGAATCTTTTATCCGAGATGCTTTTGTCAACAAGCAGCATGTCTATGCAATTTTCTTTGATCTTGAAAAGGCATATGACACTACCTGGAAGCATGGTATAATGTCTGATTTGTCGGACATGGGTTTTAAAGGGCATCTGCCCGTTTTTCTTCACAATTTTTTGTCCAACAGGTCGTTCCATATCCGTGTGGGCTCCACCCTCTCCGACTCCTTTGAACAGGAGATGGGTGTCCCGCAGGGCAGTATTCTATCTCCTGTTTTATTTAGCATTAAAATAAATAACATTGTAAAGGCCATCAAGGATGATTCTGAATGCTCTTTGTTTGTGGACGACTTTGCTTTGTGTGCACGAGGTCGAGGACTTGCGTCCCTTGAGAGGCGCTTGCAGCTGTGCGTTGATCGAATCCAGGGGTGGGTGTCTCTCAATGGATTCAGATTCTCGCCCTCCAAGACAGTCTGTGTGCATTTTACTAACCAGACGAAATTTTTTCCAGAACCTAGCCTGAGCATTGCTGGATTGCCAATTAAGGTGGCCGAAGAGGCAGAGTTTTTGGGGGTCATCTTTGACAAAAGATTGACCTTCTGCAACCATGTTAACTACCTTAGAACCTCTTGTCGGAAGGCCCTCGACATTCTTCGTGTCGTTGGTCGTACTGACTGGGGTGCGGACCGCATCGTCTTACTTCGACTGTACCGGGCCCTTGTTCGGTCCAAACTGGATTACGGCTCAAGGCTTCCAAGTCTGTTCTGCAGCGTCTGAACACAATTCACCATCAAGGTCTGCGCATATGTCTGGGAGCCTTCAGGACATCTCCAGTTCCTAGTCTGTATGCAGAGGCAGGGGAGCCTTCTCTCAGGCTCCGCCGCATCCGCCTCATGCTCAGCTACGTTCTGAAGCTGAAGGCCCATCCAGAAAATCCTGCCTATGATTGTGTTTTTAACCCGTCGTTTGCAGAGATTTACGATGCCCATCCGGGAGCTGTCCGTCCACTTTCCTTCCGTGTCCGACCTCATCTGCAGGCGGCTGGAGTGGACCTGGACAAAGTTTCGGAATCTCTGCAACACGTCACTCCACCCTGGCTACTACCAGTTCCTGACATCTTGCTGGACTTGACTGCCCACAAGAAGGATTGTACTCCACCAGCCATATACCAACAGAGCCTCAATGAACTCCTTTCAATTTTTCCTGGCTATTGTCGTCTTTATACGGATGGGTCCAAGTCTGAGGATGGAAGAGTGGCTGCGGCTGCAGTGTCCTCTCGCCATCCTAGACGCCCATTTAAGCTCCGTCTCCCTGACCATTCCTCTGTATTTAGTGCGGAACTGCAGGCCATTCTGCTAGCACTCAAGCATGCCTATCAGTCTCGGGAAAGGAACTTCCTGATTCTGTCTGACTCTCTTTCTGCCCTGCAGGCCCTTCAGGGCGCGGGAACAGACCATCCACTGCTGGTGCAGATTAGAGCTCTACGCGGACTTGATGAAGGAATATTATGACATCATTTTTATTTGGGTCCCAGGCCATGTGGGCATCGAAGGCAACAGAATCGCAGATTCTGCTGCCAACAGTGCCCGCAGTGACCCTGTCCCTGACACACAGACTGTCTATAGTGATTTTAAACCTGTTATTAGTGCGTACATAGCCCGCGAGTGGCAGTCCGAGTGGGACAAAGAGGAAGGGAACAAGCTTCATGAAGCTCTTCCTAAGTTGTTTGACGGTCTACCTTTCCGCTGCAGCAGCCGCCGTGAGGAGACTGTCCTAGCTCGGCTCCACATCGGGCACACGTATGTTACGCACTCTTACTTACTTAAACAGGATGAGCGTCCATGGTGTTTTGCCTGTGATGAGCAGTTTTCTGTTCGACACTTTTTGCTGTATTGTGCTGACCTAATTGACACCAGATATAAACACTTTACAGCAGACTCCTTGAAGGTTTTGTTCCGGGATGTTCCCCCGGACAAAATCTTCAATTTCTTGCGAGCATGCAATATTTTTAACAAGATTTGAGCATTCATAGACTATGTGAATCTTTTTTATTTGCCCTTTTTGAGAGTCTGTAGACATTTCTTTTAAAGACGTGCGACATTTTAGCCTGAGATTTTTAATCTATATTTACATCTTGTCTTAAGACCTTGCTTTTAGTCTGGCTGACCAGATTTTTACCCATCCCGCCGTGAGATGGCCTTAGTCGCCTGCTCGGCGTTAAACCCAAATAACTAACTAACTAACTTAACAAGTTATTAGGGGGCTTTACTGTCAGTGTGGGCAGGCGTGTGTGACTCTGAAACATAGAATTCAGGTATGTTTCTATATGTATTATTGATGGTTACCGCGTTAAAGATAGTAGGCGTTAGTAGGAGTTAATTTGGTTGTGTATTGTTGACTGGTTTGGTTCAGTTATGTTGGTTTGGAATTCGTTGAGGTAACCGGTATTTTTCTATGTAGTTATTTACCGAGATGGATAACTAAGGAATGTGAGGCGTGTATACCCAAGTCGTTATGAAGGGAGTACGTGGTTAAGTATAGTCTTTTCCAATGTATGAAAGAACGTATAGCGAGAGTGTCAGGGTATGGTCTGTTTCAAGGTAGTGACAGAGATGGGGTGTTACGAAAGTAGTTCGGGTTATGAAGCACGTGTGTGTGAATGAACGTGTGAGTTATTTGTATCAGCCAGGTTACGTAATGTATCTCATATTATCCAATATGTGTGTGTTTAGCAAGTGTTATGATTAGGACTATATTATTTATTCAGAGTGCTTGTAGCGGAGAGCGGAGCGATGGACGCCGAGACGTCAGTCACCAGAGGCTACCATCGAGGGACCTATAGTGAGGTCATCTTTTCACTCAGGGAGTGAGCGGCCGGTGCCGAGACACCTGGGTCAGCAAGGCCTGCGCTACAGAGCGAGTTAGAGGATGTTCACGGTACGAGAAACGGGATGACTCGGAAGCGTGCGAAGAAGGACTTACACGCCTAGACGTGAAAGGACCGAATGTAACCAGGCGAAAACACCAAAACAGGTTGGATTGTGAGAGACAGTTACCTAGCCTGGCATTACATTGTGTGTGTGTATGTGGTGGTGATGTGCTTGTAGTGAGAAGGGGTGTTGTACATAGTTTTGATAATCTTTGAGCGTTCTTTTATTGTTTATCTGTTATAAATTTCTGTAAAAGAAAGAAAGCCAGTGTATTGAGTTTTACCGCATGAATGCGCCCCACTGAGTCAGTGGAGGTGTATGCGTCTGTTGTGCAAGAGTCGGTAAGTGTGACTGGGGAAAGTCTGCGTGCGTTACACCTCTGATTGTTGATTATCTCCCGCATGGACAAAGGAGAGTCATCTATTGTTTTCATAGCTTCTTATATTTGCCCTTCTGTAAATGAGGTTTCTTGTATTATCTTGTCTGCTATTTCTGGCAGGAGTTTTACTTCCGTCATTTCAATTTCTTTTCCCGTTGGCAACCTTGTTTGCACATCATGAAGAGCACTCACAAGTTGGAATGGTACAGGGACCAGGGCTCTACCACTTCTGCCGCTTGTGCCTCCAATACCAAGGTACCTTGCCAGCCTATAGTCACCACCGACTTCAGTTTTGATTGTACTTAAAGCTCTAAACTTAGCAGGGTTCTTTGTATGCGTTAGATGCACTTTTCCTCTGTCTATATTTACAAACAAGTGACCTTTATCATATTTAAACTGATTAGGATCTATGACGTCTGGGCGGGCCCCAACACTATCATAAAACGAGTTTACTTTGTCTTTTAACAGTTCGTGATGAAAACTAGAAGTACCCATTGTACCAACTATATCCGTTGTCCTATTATCATAATCATACATGTCATCCATTTCAAAATCATTATGAGCAAATCCACCAGCTGCCATTGTTGTATTTTTTAAAATCTGAATAAATAAAATGGCACAGTCTTACGAATCAAAGTTAGACCCGCACAGAAAACTACGTGAACCTCTAGGTGTTAAGGGCATTCTCAATCAATTGTTATTACAAACAATCCTAGCACCATAGATCAAAACCAAACTCTTACTGTTAAGTTTCCAAACCTAGGCCCCAATGATGTTATTGTTCCTGGTACTGCATGCCTTGCTTTTAATATTGAACTTTCTTCAGAGTCTGATGACAACAGAACACTAGTTGGTAACCTAGGTAGAGCAATTATTAGGACTATGAAAGTTAAACTTGAAGGCCAAGAAGTGTTAAGTCTGGATGATTCTGATGTATTCTACTGCTACAAAGATCTGTGGCTCACTAAAGAAGAACGAGAAGATCGTGTTTATCAAGGTATACAGTCTGATAACGTTGCCAAACTCAGAATCAATTCAGGTGACAAATCAACAACAGCTGCAAAGGATGTTATATTAGCAAAAACATATGGAAGTAGGTTTTACATTCCACTTGAATTTGAAATCCTGACAGCGCATTTGCCTTATTACCGAGGATCACTGAATGAGCGTCTAAGTTTTGAACTAACCTTCAATGATTACTCCAAAGTTATCAGGTCATCTGACACAGAAGCAACATATAAGGTGTCAAACATCTCCTTGGAATATGAAATTGTCGCACATACTGAACTAGCCAGACTCATACAAAACCAGTATCAGTCAAGACTGCCGATTTATTATGATCGTGTGATAAGACTCAGTTTAATGCACAAAGACAAAGGTGATCCAATGTGGAACATCAACTTAAACGTGTTTAGAAACAAAATGTTGCCTGACTTCCTGGAAGCAATCTACAGAGCAAAATTGGCATGAAGGGCATGTACATGAACTACAACTGAGACAGTCAAGATATCATCTTATATTATGCAAATCATGGCTGCCACTTCCAACTGAGGTTGCAAACAAAAAGGCTGTAGTTAATATTCAAAACAATAATCATTGTTGTTTTTTATGGTGTGTGCTTGCCAAACTGCTCCTTTAAAAACAAAACCTGAACGTGTATCCAACTACACCAAATTTGTAAATGAACTCAACTTTAATGGTATAGATTTTCCTATTAAGGTGGAGGATATAGACTTGTTTGAAAAATTTATGTCTGTTATGAAGCGCAATATGCATGATGCATCCGTTAGGCACCTAAGAGGCCTTGCATCTCTGTCTTTGGCCAGGAACGTGTATCGGGGGTCCCTCCCCTAGACCGACTGTCATTCAGGACTGTTGAGCTTGGTCTGCCTACCAATGAGTAACAACACATTGGCCCCTCACTTCGTTTAGCCCGCCAGCAGAAGCGGTTTACCAGGGTGTGGCCACTGTTATCCCTAACAGCTTTCTTGGAGCCAGAAGTGAGAGTTGAGTGCTGGGTGAGGACCAGTGCTCCCGTCCACCCAGATGGGTGCTGCTGCCAGGTTTACAGAGGTACTACCTCTCTCCAGACACCCTATACACCCCTCACAGCCTGACCAAGAATGGAAATCACGCACCCTTGAGTTCATCCAGTCCAACTACACACAGGAGCAGTGGACCCACGCATATACAGATGGGTCAGCCACTGAAGAAACCAGAGACCGAGGGGGAGGAGTGTATGTGAAGTACAGAGAAGAGACCGCCACACACGCAATAGCCACTGGAAAATACTCCACCAACTACAAAGCAGAGGCTGAAGCCCTTAAAAAAAGCAGTAACAGAAATCGGCAATAACCTCCCAAAAGCACATCAAAAGATTGTCATCTTCACAGATGCCCTCTCTCTGCTCCAGGCCCTGCGGAACTCCAAGAAGGAACAAAATGAGCTCATCTCCACTCTGTCTCAGCTGAACGCTCAAGTAGACCTCACACTCCAGTGGATTCCTGCCCACTGTGGAGTCCACGGCAACGAAACAGCTGACCTACTTGCCAAAGAAGGCGAACAGATGGATCAGGAAGACAAACAGGTCTCATACCAAGATGAAAAGACCCTTACTGAAAGGAAATGGCTCCAGCAGCATCCCAATCACAACAAGATGGACAGCTACTACCATCTTCCCAGAGCAGATCAAGTCACCCTGTTCAGACTGCGAACAGGACACAACAGGCTGAGAGCACATATCTATAACAAGATGAAAACTGGTCAGACGGAGATGCTGCCCACTTGCTCCAGGACTGCTCACTTCAGGATGCTCTGAGATGTACCGCATGGCTGGACGAGACACCCTTGCAGCAGAAACTCTACGGCGACCTTGCGGACCTGAAGAGGACAGCAGCATTCATGAGGGCCACAGGCGTGGATGTCTAGAGGAAGCAATTGAGGAAGAAGTTTGAAATATTAAATCCTGGTATATCTGTGAATGTGTATGTATGGGACACTGAGTCTGATAACAAGTTACAACCAATTACAGTATCACCACTTGCCCCAACCTATGGGCAGCCAGAAGATAAACATGTTGACATATTACTAATAAGCTCTGGCACCAGCTCCGGCTCTGGAGATAACTTTCACTATACAATTATCAGAAATAAGTCACGACTAATTCATGGGCATACAACAAAACATAATGCAAAACAAGAATTTTGTAAGAGATGTTTACAAAGGTTTTCCTCCATTAAATTAGCACATAATCATGTTCAACACTGTAGGTCGGCTGATGACATTCAAACAATACTTAGGTATCCAGATCCTGAAAGCCAGGTATATTTTAAAAACAATAAAAATCACAAAAGCTGCCATTTGTAGTGTATGCCGATTTTGAATCACTGGTTGTACCATATGAAGGTCCTGTTTCAGAACATTACCAAAGACTGTAAAATTAAGTGACCAAGTGGTGTGGGTTTTTTTGATACATTCTTTTTAGGTCAGACGGTCAGCATACAGAACCTATTATCTATAGAGGTGAAAATGCAGCAGGTGAGTTTTTAACAGAAATGAGACAACTGCATAGTAGTGTAGTACAATATCTGGAAAACTGTCAGATGCTTTTGATGATGACAGAAGAGGATAAGCTGAATTTTGATACATCAGAGGTATGCCGGATTTGTGAAAAACTCCTACACGATAACGTTCGTGACCATGACCACATAACTGGGCATTACAGAGGTGCTGCACAGAGTGCATGTAACTTAAAACTAAAAATAGATCCTAAGGCATACAAACTTCCTATCTTTTTCCACAATCACAAAGGTTATGATTCACACATTATCATGTGTGCTGTAGATGCGTCTTACAAAAATATTTGTTGTATTGCCCAGACAACTGAGAAGTACTTGACTTTTAGGTTAGACAACAAACTAGTGTTTTATGACTCAATGCAACATTTGTTCTCAGGACTTGCTAGTCTGGCAAAAGGTCTGACTGAGTTTCCAATAAGTAAATACTTTCAGCTTTAGTTGATCAAGAAAGGAGTCTATCCCTATGAGTACATTGATCACTGGGTTGTGTTTGAGGATACGTCTCTGCCTCCAAAAGAGGCATTTTATTCTACACTAAATGGTAAAGGAATTTCTGACTCTGAATACCAACATGCTCTTGATGCATGGGGTAAACTAGGATGTGAAACGATTGGTGACTACCGCGACCAGTACTTGAAAGCTGACGTTTGCTTGCTAGCAGACATATTTGAAAGTTACCATGAAAAGGGTTTGTTGCACTACAGTCTTGACCCAGCCAGCTACGTAACTAGTCCTGGCATGACATGGGATGCATTTTTAAAATCCAGTAAGATACAGATAGACCTGCTGTCTGATTGCATGATGGTTGACATTGTGGAACGCGGATTGAGAGGTGGCATAAGTATAGCTGCAAATAATTATGCCAAAGCTAACAACAAATATCTTGATAACCTTGACCCTTCAAGGTCAAGGTCATACATTACGTAGCTTGACCCCAGAGGGAGCGGGGGGGAGTGGGGGGCGGGGGGGGAGTGGGGGAGCGGGGGTATGAGAGGGAGCGGGGGGGGGAGAGGGAGCGGGGGTATGAGAGGGAGCGGGGGGAGGGAGCGGGGGGGGAGAGGGAGCGGGGGGGAGAGGGAGCGGGGGGGGAGAGGGAGCGGGGGGGGGAGAGGGAGCGGAGGGGGAGAGGGAGCGGAGGGGGAGAGGGAGCGGAGGGGGAGAGGGAGCGGAGGGGGAGAGGGAGCGAGGGGGAGAGGGCGAGAGCGAGAGCGAGAGAGAGAGAAGAAAAGCAGTGATAAAATAATACAATTACGAGGTAATTTCGGAATACAGAATATGACAATCATCTCTAATTTACCTTTCATTACGTATGTATGTTTTTCTACAGAATAGCGGTATTTAAGCATCTGCTTAAAATGCACAATATTTGGACAAATATTTTGAAGTCTTGATTTGTATATGTGAAATTTTGCCAATAACAGAATAAGGTCAAACACATTATCTGTGACAACATTAATTTGCTGTCTACCAAAAAGTACAAATATCTCAGACAGGGAGAGAGTGGGAAAGTGATTATATGTATCTTTTAACCAGTCGATTAGATCTGTCCAGAAGGACTGGACATGCCCACAGTTCCAGAAAAGTGTGTTAAGATTTCTTCCTCACTTCCACAAAAGGTACAGACAGATGAATCTGACAATTTTCTCCAAAAAAAAAGATATCTTTTCGTTGGAAGCATTCGGTGGATAAGTCTGTACTGAAACCAGCGTAGCTGGGGATCAGAAGTAGTTTGTATGGCCGTACAGAATATTTTCTCCCACTCTAAATGAGTTTTAAAGTGCTTGCTTCATTTTTCTACGCAGATGGGATTTGATCTTAGTTTGGTCAGCCGTTGATAAGTAATCTTGTACCCTTTGCAGATATCTTTCCAAGCACAAGTGTCCGAGATGACTATTGAACCTGCGTCTATGTTGACACTTTTTTTTTGTATTCTCTAATTGCTCTAATAATTCCAGCATACATCAGAAACTGTGTGCTTATATCAGGATATGTTACCTTAAAGTCTTCAAAACTTAACAAGTTTCCGTAATTATCCATAAGATCTCTAACCTGAAAGATCCCATTGCATACCCATTCGGGGACATTTACAATTTTTCTATCAATATGTACATTATAATGAATACATTCATTTGCAAAATCACTAAAACACTCTATCATACACTTATTGTACACTTTTTTTTTATAATGTCTGAGAACATCAAACCAAAACTTGTTGTCTGCACACTTTAACATCAGTATATTAGCAAACTCCCCTCCGAGCTGAAAAATGTTTACAAACCTAGGATATGACAAGAACAAAATCGTTTTCACAAAAAAGTCATTACAGTACAGTCTTCTCAGCCAGCTCACCTTCATAGATGAGAGGAATGAGTAAATATATCAACCATTTTCAAACCACCTTGCTCAAAAGAGGAACAAGCTTGAGATTTTTTAACCTTTCCCCTTTTATTGTTCCCCAGGAACGAGAAAAATAATTTATTTACTTCCATCAGAAAAGTGTCTGCTGGATCCGGAATATTAAGAAATAAGTGTACATTTTTGGACAATGCAAGGGTTTTTATAACAGTTACTTTTCCATAAGGTGTCAGGTCCCTTCTGGACCAGACTGAAATAATCTTCCTAATTTCTATTAATTTATTTTCGTAGTTTATTTCCACAATATCTTCAGTATTCTTAGAGAATTTTACTCCCAAGACTGTAAATATACTTGGGTTCCACGATAAATTCAAATTTTGCATAAATCCTTTATTTGAAGTTTTCCTTGACCCAACCCATATAACATGCGTTTTGTCATAGTTTATTTTCAGCCCTAAAATAACAGCAAATCTTTCAAGGGTTTCTATGAATTCACAAAAGGACTTTTCATCGTCATCCAAATACAAAGTGGTGTCGTCTGCAAACTGGGACAACATAATATTGATATTTCCAATATTGATGCCTTTAATATTCTCATTTTGTCTAATCATAATGGACAGAACTTCTGCCACAATTAAGTAAGTATGGCAATGCGGGGTCCCCTTGCCTGACTCCTCTGCCTACACTGAACCATTTAGAGTATCGTCCATTTAAGGAGATACAAGCACTGATATCTGTGTAAAATGTTTTAATCCAGTGTTTGATACTGGGACCGAAATTAAATAATCTAGTGCTTTAGCAATAAATGACCACGACACACTATCAAAGGCCTTCTCAAAATCTATCAGGAGAAGAAGGCCCCGGATACGATGTTTCTCTGTTGCTACTAGCACATAGTACAATAATCTGATATTCTTTCCAATATAACGTCCTTTTAGGAAGCCTTTTTGATCATCATGTATGAGGCCAGGAAGGACAGACTTCAATCGTTCCGCTATGCAGGCGGAAGCATCCTTATATGACGTATTTAGTAATGTTATTGGTCTCCAGTTTTTAATGTATTTCTTATCCTTACCTTCCTTGGGTATACATGTCATTATACCCTGCCTTTGGGTTATTGACATGTGCCCTACTTCAAAAGCATGGTTAATAGATCTAACCCAAAACACACCGATATCATTCCAGAAAAATTTATAAAATTCGTTAGTAAAGCCATCTGAGCCTGGACTTTTTATTATGCTTCGTGTTTTTTAAAACGTACAGGGCTTCTCTGGCTAATATAGGACCTTCAATACCATCACTCTCATCTTGTGGTAAACGTGGAGCAGTAACAATAGATGGCAAGTCAGCATCTAGCACCTTATTAGGTTTATACAATGTTTCATAAAAGCACTTTGTATCTTCAATTATTTGCTCAGGATCAAAAATTAATTCACCGTTGTCGTTCTCAATACAGTTCATTGCATTATGTGTGTAGTGTCGTTTCTCAAGGTTACAAAAGTATCTGGTTGCTCTCTCACCCTCACATATCCATCTGGCTCTTGAACGAACTATCATGCCGTCAATTTTCTTATTTCTAATAGTTTGCAGTTCTTCTTTTAATGTCTGGAGACCTTGTGAATTAACATCACTTAGATTCTTTTCTAACTTGTAAATTTCACTTTCTAGTCTCTTTTCTTGTTTGTCTTCTTTTTTTTTCTTGAATGAGCCATACGAGATACTTTTCCCCCTCATCTTGATAAGTATCATTTCAAAGAACAAACTGTCATCGACGGTTAATTGAAAATCCTCGTTGTTAATTGTATGTACATTGTCAAAATTATAGACAAGTGCACCATATTGTTTTTTAAGGTCCACCAAACCTGTTTTACGGATCAGCGTAGACTTTGTCTTTTAACAGACAGTTATTGAATTTCCAATAGGAGCGTGCTTTTCTTCTTACTTCATCGGTCATCAGCTCCATAGAGATCAAAGAATGATCAGATCTGTAGCTTATACCTATATCCACTTTTTTGAGTTTTGGCAACAAAACGTCTGACACCAAAAAATAATCTAGTTTACCCCTCTGTGTGGAATTAAACCTTCTCCATGTATATTCCCTCTTATCAGGGTTTAATTCTCTCCATATGTCCACCAGTTCAAGAACTGACATCAATTCCACAATTTGTTTGCTCGACCTCGGGCGATGTATACAGCTATAACAAAAGGAATCCATGGTTGGGTTAAGAATGACATTCCAGTCACCACCCACAATAATGTTTTCATTATCCATGTTCGTTACAATATCGCACAGCTTTTGGGAAAAAAAACGGTGAGTCGCAACCGCTAGGGAAATATACGTTAGCAAGAGTACAACGTTTTCCGGCTATGTAGAGATAGATACAAAGAGATTTAAAAGACAATGAATTCAATAATGACGCATCCATCATTAATTTACGTCATTTTTAATATTAAAATTTTGACCCCCATTACACCCCCCCACCCCTCCCCCCACCCCCACCCCCACCCCCCCCACCCCCCCGTTAATTCCGAATCAACCCTTTGATTTAAAAAAAACAACGAGCATGACGGATGCGTCATTATTGATTTAATTATCTTTTAAATCTCTTTGTATCTATCTCTATAACTATTGTCTCTATGAACACCTAATCATTTACATGTCTAAGTAATTTTAAGTGGAACTTTATACGTTACTAATAAGTTACAACTAACTTTTAAGAACCTGCAGAAGTAACCTTTAAGTGAGTTGCTATAAGAACTTATTAATTACTTATCATAAGAACTTATTAATTACTTACTGTAAGTTTTTATAAGTTCTTACAACAACTTGACTTAAGTCACAACTTACTCGGTCAGATTTGACAAGATACAAGGACAATAAAAAAACTTTTTTTTCTCAGTAATACTCAGGTGGTGGTGCTGATGGGGTTAAATAATCAGGCACAAGTGATGTAAATGACATGTCATCTCTCTGCGAAGCATATGACAAAAATATTGATTGATTACCAAATCTGATTTTTATTTGTTTAAAAGATTGTGTAGTTTTTCTGTGGTTTCCTGTACCCCTATCTTTTTCCCTCTGCTAAAAAACTAGCCTTCAGTTCTTCAACATTCACGGGAGACTGACTACGCATTTTATTTTGTATTTCAGATTTTTGCTGTTTGTAATTATTTAAATCATCTTGGACTCGCTTAAATTCTTCGTCATCAATAAAATTATCGTTCAATGCCTTACTGATAATAAGTTTCATACTGCTCAGCTTTGCACCAGCCAGCGTACTCAATGCTTCATGTTTCTGTAATTTTGTGTGAAACCTCTTGTTCAAGGCCTCCAAACCAAAGCATGCTAGGCATGTAGCAACCCTAACACCCTCAATTGCTATTCCAGCCAAACTTCCAATTCCTGTGGCAAACAGAACAATACCCCCTACAGAACATCCAGCTGAAACTGCACCAATAGCCATAGAAGTGTTTTGAACAGAATTAAATACTGACTTATACCTCCTTTTACATCTGGAGTACCTAGCCTCTTCACTTTCCAAATATTTCAAAGCTTCTGTAATATTTATTAATCTGAATGCGTCTGCCTGTAATGTTTTATCTGAAGCAATTGGCACAGCTGTCACCTGTGGATCAGGTGCAAGCGTTGTTTTAGTCATCACATTTGTTTCAGTCGGCTCAAGCGTCGGTAGTTGTGGATAGAAGTTTACCATTTTTTTATTCACAAATATTTTTTTATTTATTTAATCATCCATTACATTTTGCAACTCTTCAAAAGTATACAATTTGTTAGCATAATAAAATGCAACAAGATCAATGTGTTCAAGGTTTATGTAAGTTAGACGAACAAAAGTTAGTTTGTCAACCACCACCTTGACAGCGGGAATACTGCTCGAAACATTAATAACATCATTATTTTTTGTAATGGCAATAAAGACCTTTGATGATTCTGTTACTGTTTCATTCCATGTAAGTTTAATTCCTTGTGCTATATCTGCCTCTTTCACAGAAGCTACAGATCTCAAGATAATTTCAAATACTATTGTCGCTTCTCTTGCTATGACTAAGCTTGCTGGCATAAAAACAACAGAAGTATCTGATCTGCCCTTCCTAGTTGTAAGAAGATACTGCCGTCTCTCATAATTTTCAACTTTCAGTTTATCTCTGCTATTGTTGTCTGGGCCAAAACTTGGAACAAGGCTTGCAATCAGCGGCCCAGAGTTAACAACTTTCCTAAACACTAAGGCACCTTCGTCATCAGTGTATACATAAGGACTAATAAATTCAATCTTTATGTCCCAGTCAATTGTGGGTGGTGGTGCAGGCACAAGCGAAACCACCCATTTATTACCCACATGTATTAAGTTGTAGGGCACATTATTTACAAGATTAGGCGCAACAGGCACAGTAACATCACGCAGCTGACCAAGTCTAGGAATCTGTTTTTCAACGTCTTTCATGTCAACAATTACTCTCCGCTTGTACATGCCAGTTGAATCAAGTTCAAAACCATATATTTCTCCAATTTCTCCCTCTTTCTCAAAATCCTGTACATCTGCCAAATCTTTCAACTCTGTAACCGGACACGCAACTGGTATGATTCTCGGCTTTGGACCAATACCACTCATTTTTATAAACAAAAATAAAATTATTTAACTTCTAACACAACACTAAAATCATGCATAACAACTGGTTTGTCATCCTGATTAGTTACAGATATACTCAGTGACTCAAAGAAACTAGAACCTAATTTCTTAAACTGTAAATTAGGAAATCTAGCAACCACACTTTCACAATACGGAGCAATTCCAGTCGGTAAGCATCTCAACAAAGTTGATGGTTTTCCATTGTGTACATTTTCAGTTGTGTTTAGTTTTTTCAAATAAACATTTAGTACTGTGTGTACTGACAAATGAACAGGATATCTTCCAGTTATTTTTTCTTTTTTGGGCTTAAATTTTAATCCTGCTTCATAAGTCCAATCATCATCACTACTATCATCTACAATAGTAAGATCAAATTCGGATAAAAAACCAAGTAGTATTAAAAGTTTGTCTGTTAATATAAGCTCACTATTTTTTGGAAATTCCAATGTAACAAACAAGTTAGCCGGATTTAAAGTTGCTTTAATTTTATACATATTTTGTAAAAATTCAGCTATAGTACAAAAGTCATAATACCCAGGCTGTAAGTGATTAGCGCCCCACCATGTATTACCTATCGTTCCATGCACAGAATATTCACCGTCATCTGTTACATTAAACCACTTTACTGTATAGAACATTTCGTGGATAGCTACAGCCTTGCTACCATCACGATTATCAATCCCATTAGTTAACCACACTGGTTTGCTTGTGTCAAGATTTGTTAAGGTAATAAACATTTTTATTATCTCATATAAAAAAGGATGGAATTTAAATCACCAACTATTACCACAACAAACACATTTCAATTTAATGTGGATGCCAAATATAATGTTGCACCAACTTATGAACAGAAAATAATTCAACTAAACCAGCTTGACATAGCTGTGTCTGAACAAGATTTATTCCAAGTCAAAGTACCAAACCCATTTGACCATTACCTAAACCCTCCAATAACAGATGACTCTGCTGCAAGAAAGTGGTCTTCAAGTCCACTACAGATGTTTCAAAACCAACTCAAATTTGCCATACTGTGTTCAACTACAGGCTGTGGTGTTTCATTCACAGACCACTTGAATCACTCAAACAAACTGATTAGGTCTGTGTATCGTTTTCATGTTTACTACCAGCTTAGACGTATACTGTCAGAACTGCATACACCATTACCAACTGAATCCAGTTTCAACAGGTTTAACAACCCCATGGATATGAAAGCATTTGAACGCATCTGTAATGAATTTAACATCAGTACCAAGTATGACTTTACACAAAAACTTGATGATCACAATGGTATGGGTACATTGTATTACGCTATGAGTCACAGACAATACCCTCAAGATTATTACCCTGGTTACACTTCATTCTCATCAAAATCAGAAGTCTGGATAGGCTCAATTGAGCAGAAACAGTCTAACGCCTGGACCACATTTATTTTAGACAGGAGTGACGGGTTTACTCAAGCAGGAGTCGAGCGCGTAAATGAGTCAATCAGAACATATGTCTGGTGTATACTAGGTGCACAATCATTAACAAAATCGAATATTTTGAATGGAAGTGGGACATTCGATTCGCAAAAACAGTTTCTTGCTAATCTTGAAGATTCAGTAAATTCATCAGTTGATCTCCCATCTAGCATACAGCGCTACCAAGATGTACTCAGATATGCCAGATCAAAAGTTGACTTTGTAGTTGGCACTGGGTTATACATGTTACCATCTGACCTTCAACTCCAAATGGGTACAATAACAAATTATAATAATGAAATCCTTGTTGCAGGTGTTGGTCAAAAACTAGGACTCAATCAATCTGTAAACTTGGGGGCCACAACCACACATGTACAGTCATTAAAACCATTACAGACGGTAACACCCACGGCACCAGTAACATCATCACCTGTACAAACAGTAACAACTCCAGCTTTGACACCGGTACCCATGCAAGCAATAACACCATCCCTTGACACACATGAGTCAGAGAGAACAGCATTGGTAATAGGCCTCACTGGACTAGGAGTATTACTTCTTTATCTGTTTCATTAAATAACCCACCATCAACCCTCCTACTGTCACCAAAAATACCCACACATGTTCTGCCATAAACCCTACTGCCTTCGCTGCAGTACTAATCAACCAACTGACAACAGTGCCAATTATGCCAGGCAAAGCGTCTACTGCTTTCACAGCCAATTTTTTAAGCAAGTCTGATATGTGAGACAGTTGTTTCTTTACCCACAACTGTAAATCTTTTGGATCTGTGGGGGCTGGTGGAGGTGCCGGGGGTGGTGGTGCCGGGGTTGGACTACCACCGGAGACAGCTAACACAACAGTACTGATAATAAATCCCAGAGCTGTAATTAAACTGGCAATAGTGATACCCTGTTCTCTGAAAAGTGTTTTAAGTCTCTCAGCCAGAGTAGTGTCTTCGTGAAGTATTTTCTGAATAGTTTCTCTTATTCTGTTAACTTGCGTTTTCAGTTTCTGTCTCCCGATACTAATCGCTTCTAACCTTCCTGATCTTTCTATCTGCAAATCATTTAATCTGTGCTGTATTCTTTCTTTCATTTCTGTGTCAAGATTCCCATTGTCTGCTGTAGCCAGTTTCTCTTTTTCTCGTTCAATGTGTTTATCAAGCTCTCCCAGTTTGGCAACATTATTTACCATCTCACCTCTTATTGTCTGCAGTGATTTATCCAATCCTATAATCTCCCGCATTGACAAAGGTGGATCATCTATTGTTTTCATAGCGTCATTTATTTGTCCTTCAGTAAATGATGTTTCTTGTATCACTGTGTTTGCTATTTCTGGTAGACTTGTTACTGGTGCCATTTCAATATCTTGCCCTGTTGGCAACTTTGTTTGCGTGTCGTGAAGAACACTAACAAGTCTTGGGGGGACAGGAGACCCTCCAATACCAAGGTACCTTGCCAACCCAGAGTTACCACCGACTTCACCTTTAATTGTCCTTAAAGCTCTAAACTTATAAGGATAATTTTTATGTGTTAGATTTATTTTCCCTCTGTCTGTATTTACAAATAAGTGACCTTTATCATATTCAAACTGATTAGGATCCAAAACATCTGGGTGGACACCAACACTGTCATAAAATGAGTTTACTTTGTCTTTTAGCAGTTCGTGATACATACTAGAACTAGTTACCATTCCAGTCATATCTGTGATACTGGTATCTGAGGCATCTATGACATCCATTTCAAAATCTTCATGATTAAATCCTCCTGCTGCCATTGTTTTATTAATTTATTATTTTTTATTGTGCATAATAAAAATGACACAGTCTTATGGATCAAAGTTAGACCCATACAGAAAACTACGTGAGCCCCTGGGTGTTAAGGGCATTCGTCAATCAATAGTAATCACAAACAATCCTAGTACCATAGACCAGAACCAAACACTTACAGTTAAGTTTCCAAACCTAGGACCCAGTGACGTTATTGTTCCTGGCACTGCATGCCTTGCATTTAATATTGAACTATCATCAGACGCAGATGTGAACAGAACACTGGTTGACAATCTTGGCAGAGCAATTGTTAAAGCTATTAAAGTAAAACTTGAAGGACAGGAAGTGTTTAGTCTTGACGACTCAGATGTGTTCTACTGTTACAAAGATCTTTGGCTTACAAGAGAAGAACGAGAAGACCGTATTTATCAAGGCATACAGCCAGATAATGTTTGTAAACTTCGAATCAATGCTGGAGACAAAACAACTACTGGGGTACCAAAGGAAGTTATTATAGCAGAAACATATGGAACCAGGTTTTACATTCCACTTGAGTTTGAAATCCTAACAGCACATTTGCCTTATTATCAAGGAGCACTGAATGACCGTCTGAGTTTTGGACTAACTTTCAATGACTACTCCAAAGTTATTAAATCATCTGCCACAGATGCAACATACAAGATCTCTAACATTTCTTTGGAATATGAAATTGTCACACACACTGAATTAGCCAGACTTATTCAAAATCAGTACCAGTTAAGACTGCCGATTTATTATGACAGGGTGATTAGACACAGTTTAATGCATAAAGACAAGAGCGACCCAATGTGGAACATAAACTTGAACACTCCTGCCAGGTCACTGAAAGGTATTTTTATGTTGTTTGTTGAACCAGCAGATCCATATAAACGGGATTCAGAAAAATTCTACAATCCTAAGATTACACATTTGTCCTGTACAATTGAAGGCCGCCCTAATCAAGTGTACGCTTCAGGAATGTTACCATACCAGCACTACGATGAGATCACAAAGTATTTTGCAGGAGGAAGGATTAGAGATAAACCAGCAAACATTGCGTGTAAAGATCTACATCTGTATGACGTTAGGATTGGACAATACCTGACAAACAAATATGCACTTTGGTTAGATCTTCGCAGTACAGATGACGACTATCTTCATGGGTCAGGACGAACTGTTGAGAATGGTAGTGATGGAATAACAATTCAGATACAAAAGAAGGTTGAAAAAGCCGAAGCCATAAACGTATATTTGTACCTGATATATGACGCACAACTCAATATTGCAGAAAGCAGACTAAGTGGACACATATATTAAAATTATATTGTGTATTAAAATGAACTTGTTGACCCTCGACCCACACTGTGAATTGTTTTGTGGTGCCACAGGGTGTGGTAAAACTGACTTTGTACTTGACTTATTACAAACAAGATACATACACCATTTTGAAAACTTAGTAATATTTTGTCCAACAATCAAACACAACAAAGCTTATCACAACTGTTTATTTATTTGGACTGACAGCAACATATACTTGGTCGACCCTGAGAAAAAACTGAATGACTACCTACAATATTTTTACAAGCAATTTGAAGGACAGCCAACGTTGTTCATAGTCGATGACTGTTCTGCAGAGAAAGACATTGTCAAGAAAAGAAACACTTTAGCAGAACTTGCTTTTAGTGGCAGACATGCAAACTTCAGTGTATGGATTCTCACTCAAAAATATAATGCTGTACTGAAAGATTTTCGAGAACAGTTAAAGTTTATCTGTTTGTTTTACTGTAAGGACCGTGACAGCTTTGAAGACTGTCTCAGAGAAAACGATGTCATCCCAAATAAGCATGAACGTGATGATGTAAAAAATAAACTAAAATCAACTAAGCATCTAAAGCTCATTTTAAAGACAGATCAGCCCACAGGGTATGGGTTAGTAAATTAATTTTTGTTTTTTAAAATAACAATATAAATGAACCCTGATGAAATCCTTCTATTGAATGATATTAATGCTGTAGAGAACAAAGACTTAGACTCCAAAACACAGCGGCTTTTGTCTGTGATTGTCTCAGGCAAGTCAAAGACTTATCTTGGAAAACAATACATGACAGAGGATATTGAATCTTTAACCGCTGACGAGCTAATCAAGCTTCATTCGAAATATGAGAACCACATCGCTTCACTAATGACTCGTGATTTGAGTCGATCACTTGTATGCCTATACACAAAAGCAGTGAGTCACTTTCTAGCTGTGGATAGTGACAGCCTATCACACGACCTTGAAAGCAATCCTATTGTTTCAAGTACAATAGGCAAATTAGCATGTGTCATGTTTTACAAGTTTGGAAATTACCTTGCACCTGTCGTAACCCTTCTTGTTACTGGGAGTCATATTGATTTCTCGAAAATAAATTTTACTGCAGAAGAAAATGGACGAAACCCAGATGACTCCACAACCGAACCCCAGTCCAGTTTTGACACAGGTTCAAACTGAGACTAAGGCTAAAAGTCCAGGCCGCATTGAGGCAGGAAAAAAATTAGCCGAATGGAACAGGCAAAAAAAAATACAGCTTCAAGCGCAAACAGAAAAGGCTCATGTGACTGACCAGGCGTCAACACCTTCAATACTGACACACCCTCATCAAAGTGAGAGACAAACAACTAAGTCTGACCCTGACCCCGAACCTCAAACAACAAAATATATAATTGCCGGATTTGTTGTCGGATTTGGTTACGTAGGTTATCAATTATATAAAAAATACAAACCACAGACTCGTACAGTGTCCAAAAAATCAGACACTCCAAAAACAAAACCAGAAGTCGCCACATTACCAGTAACACCCAAAGCCGTTGACCCATTTTATATGCAGTAAATAAAAATATTATTTTAATTTTATTGCCTAAGAAATGAGCGACACAAAGAACTTGATGAACCTTGTCTATCACTCTGCCGTGATAAGTGGATTAGCAGTAGCTTATTCTATGCTGGGAAAAAGTCTACTCAAAATGAAATCAGCAGACCTCAGTAGACTTGACTTTGAAGACAGTGCTAAGCTAATTGCAGTCGTTACAGCATCAATTGCGACAAAAGACTTTCTCGTTAAGCAGGGAATTATTCCAGAAAATGTTTCTATGTAAATAAAAACTATGGTGACGATAGCTATTATGATTGGTGGGGCCATGGTCAATGCATTGGCATTCAGTGGCTCAAATTATCTCTTTTCAAAAATGGGTAGAGAAGAATCTGCAGAAGAAATGAAACGTCACAATGAAGCGTCTGAGAAACTTGCTCAAGCCCAGCAGGAATATGAAAAGAATTGAGAAACTTGATTTCATCAATGAAAGACTTAGACTAGAGGGTCACGCACAACATACGTTTTCAAATACAGACGAAGCAATTCGTGAATACTATCTTGTCACAGGTGAAGACATGTCTATCCCGAAACCAAAACTAAGTGACTATTACCAACCAAGCACACAACAAAGAAACGGAGAGATAATCTTTGTTCTAGTGGGAATGACATTTGTTTATTTTACTGGACTTTATATTTGCTAGAAAAAATGGCAGCCGAAAATAAACTATCAAAAATATATTACTCTCCATCAGGTTATTGGAAAGGGCAAACAGCTATTCAGAAATTACATGCCGCTGTGGGCGGAGATATAACACTCAATCAAGTCAAGCAATGGTTACAGAGACAGGCAATTTGGCAGATATATCTCCCTGCTCCAAGAAAAATAACAAGACCTCATTTTGTAAACACATCACCTAATGACACACACCAAATGGACCTTTTGTTTCTACCACATGACACAATAAGAAAGAAACGATACAAGTATGCATTAACTGTAGTTGACATTGCTTCAAGGTACAAAGACGCTGAACCCATATCTGACAAAACTGCTACCACTGTTGCTACTGCATTAACAAAAATATATAGTCGAGGCCCTTTAAGATACCCCAGACTTGTGCAGGTTGATGACGGATCAGAATTTAAGGGTGCTGTTAATCAGTTATTTGCAAAGCATGGCGTACTGGTCAGACGCGGTATTTCAGGTGTACACAGATCACAGGCAATTGTAGAAAATTTCAATAAACAGTTATCAGAAAGACTTTTCAGTTACCAGTATTCAAAGGAACTCATGCATGACACGTGTAACACTGAGTGGATTAAGAGATTACCACATGTGATAAAAGCAATGAACAATGAAGGACACCCAAAACCTGCTGATGCTATTAAATTGAAAACAATTACAGAGCCAAAAACAGGATCAACCCCAACCCCACCTCCAGACACAAGTTTATTTACCAAACAGGTGAGATATTTATATCAACCAGGGGAAGCTGAAAATGACATCAGACGCAGGTCAACAGACCCCATCTGGTCAACATCTGTTCATAATATAAAAAAAATAATTCCCGGCGCAGACGCAACAATATATTACCTGTATGAGCCTGCCCCACAGAGGGCATTTGTCAGAGAAGAATTACAGATTATTCCCCCAGACACCGTTACTCATTTCAGTAACTAACTCATCGATTAATTCATCAACCAGTTCGTCTGCTATTTCTTCAGATAACTTGAGCCTGTAATGACCAGGTGCATAAGCCTTTTCCTTACTGAAAAACACTCGTTTTGTATCCCCTATTGCCAGAGATTTCTTATGTGTTTGGATCATTTCAAGATTATGTTTGTTTGATCTCAGTGACTTGTTTGGATAATGCCCCACCCGGGTCTGCCCTGGGGGACTTGGGTGGGGTTAGGTATTGTTTAGTTCCCAGGGTCACCCTGGTCAGCCCCACAGGGTGGGTTTATCTCCCTATTCTGGGGCATGTGTTTCTGTCTACCCTTTGTCCATTCACCTGTATTTGCCTTTTTAAAACTCTCCCTACTGTCTGCACTGCCTGTAGCTCTTGATATTGGATGTGTGTTGCTAAATGGTCTTAGCTTTATTTAGGCCCATGTGTTAGGTTTATTTAATGTATCTGACCGGCTGGCGACATACATTCAATGTTTTGTTTAGTTTTTTTTCACAAGCAGTGCAGGCACGTCCTGAGAAAGCCTTGTTGCTGTCGGGACGTTAAGCAATGTACAATCATTGTTTGGATAATCAGGCATTAATGCACCATCTAATACTTGCTTGTAATGCTCATGACGTATGTCTTTATTTTTTATTGCTGTTTTTTTTTTATTCCTTTGGCTTTTGACTGACTACCCTTCTGGTGCAGTATAGAATACATTTTTGATCTCAGTCCAACGTACTCAACTATTGGCACACCATTCAGTTCATCCTTAAACTTACCAGGCACTTTTTTGTTTTGTGTGCTAAACAGTGGATGGTCTTTTGGGTAGTCAGATGTGTCATACATGTGTAACTCTGTTTTCATGTCTTCATAAAAGTCTTCAGTACACACATCAATGATCATAGAGTCAGTGTCAGTGTATAACAGACGGCAGTCAGGATACTTTAATTTGAAGTAATCATAATAAAATTCAAGCATTAGTAATTTTGACAACTCAAGAATTGCCATACCAATGAATACTGGCTTGTCCAGTTTAACAATCTTTTTTTTTGAGTGACACAGCATACAATGATGAATGAAATTCTTTGTACCCTGTGTACTGAGGCTTACCTGTAAGTTTAATTGCACCCAATTCAGTTGTGACCAGTCTCACATCTTTGCGGTGATGAGGATTTTCCATTGTCTTGCCAAAACAGGCATTGTTCATAAGCTTAAAGAAGTCTTTGTCAAATGCAGTGTTGCCATCTCTGGCATGAAGGGTTGTGTTCTTCATTATGTAATCTTTCATGAAAGCACTCTGGTCAAATTGAATTCCTCTGTGAACTTTCTTTAGTACTAACCCATGTCTGATGTAAAACTGTAACAAGCGATAGTGACAAACATAATTGAATTTGTCATTCAAATTTGGTACAAGTTTGGTGTCTTCTTTTTTCCCTGTCATACTCATTTTCTCAACAGCTAATGGATAATCATTGTGGTAATCATGTAGATGGTGTGGGTACTCTAGGTCTACTTCAAAGATCCAACCCTTAGCGTCGTTTCGGTCATGTGTCATAATATATTTTGTTATGTCTGTTACATCATACTGTGACAAATCATGCAGACAAAAGTTTTTCAAGGGCAATAACTCACACATCACGAACCCATAAAGGTTATTAGCGTCTACGTACATAATGTATGACCTTGACCTCGAGGGGTCAAATCCCTGGCCAAGGTCATCAAGATATTTGTTGTTGGCCTTTGCATAATTGTTCGCTGCAATACTAATCCCTCCCCTCAATCCACGTTCCACCATTTCACCCATCGTACGATCAGACAACAGATCTATAAATATCTTACTGGATTTCAAAAATGCATCCCATGTCATGCCAGGACTAGTTATGTAACAGGCTGGGTCAAGACTGTAGTGTAACAAACCCTTTTCATGGTAACTTTCAAATACGTCTGCTAGTAAGCAAACGTCAGCTTTCAAGTACTGATCGTGGTAGTCACCAATTGTCTGACAGCCTAATTTATCCCACGCATCGAGAGCATGTTGATATTCAGAGTCAGAAATACCTTTGCCAGTTAGTGTGGAATAAAAGTTTTCTTTTGGTGGTAGTCTCCTTTCCTCAAACACAACCCAGTGATCAATGTACTCATACGGATACACACCTTTCTTAACCAAGTCTGGCTCAAAATATTTACTCGTTATTGGAAACTCAGTCAGTCCTTCTGCCAGACTAGCCAACCCTAAAGACAAATGTTGCATGGAGTCATAAAATGCTAATTTGTCCAGCCTAAAAGTCAAGTACTTCTCAGTTGTCTGTGCAATGCAACTAATTTTTTTGTAAGACTCATCCACAGCCTGCATGATAATGTGTGAATCATATCCTTTGAGATTGTGAAAAAAGATTGGTAACTTATATGTCTTAGGATCTGTTTTTAATAATAAGTTACAATTGTTATGTGCAGCACCTCTGTAACGCCCAGTTATGTGATCATGGTCACGAACTTTATCACCCCCTAAAGGCTGTTCACAAATCCAACACGTCACAGCTGTATCAAATTTTAGTTTGTCTTCTTCTGTCATCACCAAAGGCATCTGACATGTTGTGAGATACTGTACTACCTGACTATACAGATGTCTCATTTCTGTTAAAAACAAACATGCTGCATTTTCACCCCTGTAGATAACAGGTTCTGAATGCAAACCGTCTGACCTAACAATAATGTATCCAAAAGAACACACCACTTGGTCACTCAACTTTACAGTCTTTGGTAATGACTCTGGAACAGGACCCTCATACGGAACAACCAGTGATTCGAAATCTGCGTACACTACAAACGGCTGCTTTTGCTGATTCCCATAGTTCTTAAAATACACTTGACTACCAGGATCTGAATACTTAAGTACAGTTTGTATGTCATTCGCTGACCTGTAGTGTAGGACGTGTTTGTGCGCTACGTTTATGGTGGAAAACCTTTGTAAACATCTTTTACACACTACCTGTTTGCCGTTGTGTTTTGTTGTATGCCCATGAATTAGACGTGACATATTCCTGATAATTGTGTAGTGAAAGTTATTGTCATCTCCGATTAATAACATGTCAACATGTTTATCTTCTGACTGCCCGTAGGTTGGGGCAATTGGGGACACTCTAATTGGTTGTAACTTGTTCTCAGATTTATTATCCCACACAAACACATTCACAGATATACCAGGATTTAGTTTTTCAAACAAATCTATGTCCTCTATTTTAACAGGAAACTCAATGCCACTGAAGTTGAGTTCATTTACAAATTTAGCATAGTTAGATACACGTTCTGGTTTTGATTTTACAAAGTGTAGTTTAGCAAGCACACACCACATGAAACAATAGTTGTCATTGTTCTGTATATTAACAACTGCCTTTTTGTTTGCAACCTCTGTTGGCAGTGGCAACCATGATTTACCTAATATAGGATGATACCTAGACTGCTTTAATTGTAGTTCATGTACATGTCCTTCGTGCCAACCAGACCCCTTCATTTTTGCACTGTCGATTGCCTGGAGAAAGTCAGGTAATAGTCTGTCTCTAAACACGTTCTCCAATTCTCTTTTTGTGTTAATAGTGTGTTGTCTTGTTGATATATACGATACAATAAATTCACCGTCCAATCTAGTGAATTCTATTTTCGCAACAACCTGAATTTTAACACTGCCTGTCAGAAGATTTTGTTGTATGACAGAAAAAGAGTTTTCTATTGATTCATAGACATTGTTACTATTGGATATAGGCAAGTCTGTTGTGTGAAACACGTTTCTTAAACTAGATGAGCCAGGGTTTGATGGGCCAGGGCTTTGTGAATTGTCCGTCATTTTTATTTGTCGGACAAAATAATAAAATAAAAAAATTACCATTGTCACACCATATGTAATACTGTATTATCTGTAGTTATGATAAACAAGTCAACTACTTTCCTGGTGTTTGTCTTGAAGTCTTGTCCTGCAGGTGTAATATCACTTTATTAAATGTAACACTTTCAATATAACAATGAAGTTTTCTTAATTGAACAAATATGTCATTACACAATACCTCAAACCAACGCAAGTGGCCACTGTTAGCATTATAAACTTTAAAAGCATTTGTCTTAAGATCAACAGTCTCATAATCATAACGTGGTAATCCATCTGAATATTCCAAAGTAACATTATATGTCGTGTATATCCTTATTGATGGTGATGAGAGTTTAAAGCTGGGTCCAAACACACGTGTTTTTAAGTCATAAAAACACTTAACATCTTTGAAGCATTCTGTAACATCAAACACTTGGGTTTGTCCGTCTGTCATTTTATTAGACAAACAAAAGAATAATTGTTATCAAGCAAAATCATGTTTTCTAGGAATTTACACTGAACAGTAACTTTTTACGTTTGCACCACTCCAGCAAATGTAGTCAATAGTTTTTGAGTTTACCCCAGACAAGACTTACCCTGTCCCAGTAGGTATAAAGCATGGTTTCAGCATGCGCTAAAATCATGCTTTTTTTTCCTGCTGCTTTTCTGCTATATTCCTGCTGGGCTATTAAATGATTTGGGTGGGCTTATAAATGGCAAGCATCACAGATTAAGAGACAACCCCTGTCACTCTAACCTGCTGAGAGACTGCCTTAAAACAATGAATGTCATGTTGCTTTCATTTGTATTCATTCCCCTGTTATAAACCTAATAGAACACCTTAGGCTCACCATTGTGAATACTAACATTACAGTTTTAGTCAAGACATAACGCCGGTTGGCACTCACTTGGCAGTGGCCTGAAATGTCTTACAAATCAATTGTGATGTCATGTGTAGTGACCCTGTCCCACCTAAAGGTCTCTATGTTAAAGCAAACAAGCCCCACACAGTCTATGTAATTATCTTATTATCAAATCTACCTTTCATAGAAAGACCTGTTTACCCACCTGTTCCCCACGCACGCTAGCAGAAAGCCCTTTGTAAGGCGATCACAGCTCTTGACACCTGCTATTCAATTTTAATCCTGCTATGAGGACATTCCCTTCAGTCAATACAGGCCCCAAAATAGTCTAGTCAGGTTGTCGCTCATTTAGATATGCATAACATTTTGGAAAGACCAAGATAGATTTAAAGGATCAGGTATGGCCGGATCGGACTTATTCTTGCCGGTTAGTGTTAAAAATGACCGGTTGTTATTGTTATAATTTATTCATTGGACCATTTGCCGGTTGAGATGTATGACGTCAGCTCTGTAAACCGGTAAGTTGTGTATGCATGTCTGTGTTGTTTGAGTGTTAGTGTGTGTGTGTGTGTGTGTGTGTGTGTGTGTGTGTGTGTGTGTGTGTTTTGAAAGTTCCACTTGGTCCCGACCTGACCAGGGTGCTGGTTGCGCAGATAAAGCCAGTAGCAACAGACGGTGTGTGCGTACATAGAAACGCAAAGGCTTTTGTCCACGTATGGGTTGATTCAAAGCGTCGTGTACATGAATGCACTTAGATTTTTGTAGTCAAGTCAATTGAAAGACTGCATAGAATTCTAAAGATATGTTATGAACAGAAATTATACATATATGAGTACTGTGTGTACACAGTGAGAGTTATCCATCTGTTAGTTCCCCAGAAATCGAAAATGTTGTGAAACGGAGCTCATGTGAATCTGTGAATCTAGACCTCAATGTACAGTGGTAGACAAGATTTAAAAGGCCTGTGATAAAAAGTGTTATCTGTGTCATTTTAAATCAGTGACACAGTCAATAACAAGGTATTATGCTCGAGCTGTGTCAACACAGGGCTGTCCCCTTTCTAAAGACCCTCTCTTGTCAAGCGTAGCATGAAAGAAATGGGGACAGTGTACTGAATTGTATGCATAAACGTCTACTGTAAAAGGGTAGGCTAGCTAACAGAAAAATCTGTTCCTCATAAATCGTCTCTGTCAGTATATACCAAATGAAATGTTATTTTATGTAGATGGTGTGTGTGTGTGTGTGTGTGTGTGTGTGTGTGTGTGTACGTGTATGTGTATGTTTATTCATGTGTTTGTGTGTGTGTACGTGTATGTTTATTCATGTGTTTGTGTGTGTGTACGTGTGTGTCAGTGCGTGTGTGTGTGTGTGTGTGTGTGTGTGTGTGTGTGTGTGTGTAGGAGGTTTGACTACATCTTTTTGGGTCTATAGTGTATGTTTCGTATGCCAGGGTTGTGATTGTGTTAAATCGATCTATGTAAGCAAGTAAATTGATAGTACACTGGGGGACCTGTTCTTTTCAAATAAAGCCAGTAGCTACGGTCAGTGTAACGTACTAGAAACACTGCTTTGGGCTGAGACTTTTCAAAGTCCTGTATTAAAGATCCTGGTTGTCAAGACAAGTGTACTGCAGTGAAAATGCGTCTGTTAGTTCTCCCGCGGAGTTGTATTACGGGGCTTATGTAAATCTGTGAATCTAACCCTCTATGTACAAGGCCATACACGGCGCGGCCTGGGCGGGGGTGAAAACATGTGCCCACATTAAATATGTGTTGTAAAGAGCTTGTGAGTTTTTGGAAATCGACTCTGACAATATTGAGAGACAATGGAGAGTAATTTTCTAATTATTTGGAGTGTGTAAAATGTCATTAGTTTATTTATTTGAGTGCACTAACAGGATTTGGTTTTGATTTGAGAAAAACGGCAGTGTAAAAGTTAATGACCATAATTAGTAATTAATTAAGGTGTTGTCAGAGACAATAGTTATAGAGAGAGATACTAAGAGAGTACTAATGTATCAAAAATCAAAAAGGCCGCACTAATCATGGTCGCCACTTTTCAAAAAACAAAAGGGTGATTATGTGATAATAGAGAGGAAATAAGATGCCATATATTTTCTTATCAATAAAGGCGAGATTTAATGATGGGTGCGGCCTTATTGAAATTTGATTCTTAGTACTCTCTTAGTATCTCTCTCTTATGTCGATATCCATAATAATAAAACAACCATCATCCCGAATTATATTGTGAACCTTATATTCAAAATTATTGCTAAACAAAATAGCTACGCCCTTACTGTTTGACTCGTTACCGCTGAGCCAACATTCATAACCCCACTGACTTCTTATGGTGTTTTCAGGTGAACTTTCAGGTGTGTTTCTTGTACAAAGTAAATACTTGCATTTTTTTTTGAAGGTGATCAAACATATCACGCCGTTTCCTAAAATCAGATAGCCCGTTACAATTGAATGAACATATTTTCAGCGAGCTTGACTTAGCCATTCAAGTCATTTACAAGGCAGATATGACTCATAATAATAGTCAATCTCACAGTTATCATAGCATCTCGTAATTGAAAAGGTGGCCACACATAACACAAAAGACCTGCAGGCGGATACACGCCAAAGATTACAATACTATAAGGCAACATATGAACAAAAATACATGTGTTTGCACCCGGACCAGACAAATAAATGCATGCATAAAAGGCTCACCGGGTACAGTATGTTTTTCATGTCTATTAGGTTACAAGTCCGTCTTGTATCCAAACCCATCGTGCTCATCAAGCATACAGAGAAAAAAAAAGGATAAACAAGAAAAAATAAAAAAAAAAGAGACTGAGAAAAGAGGAACACGAATTTCAAACATAGTACAAATATATAAAAGAATATACAGCAACACATACTTCACGAGACAAGAACTAATAAAAAATCGGCTAGGCCGTGCTGACCTAATATCCTGAATTAAATTACGTTACAATAAAAAATGCAGCCTGTTTAAACCTGAATACGGGTGGAGAAGGGTGGGAGCGGGAGAAGTGGGAGGAGGGGGGATGGGGGGGGGGGGGGGGTTGGGGGTAGTAGGTGACAGATGTCTAAGTATTTGAAGAGAAAGCAGAGGTAACAGAGGTTTCCAGAATTATTACACCGCTGTTGGGGAAACCGATAAAGAGGGCGGGGAAAAAATTAATTAAAAAAACAATAAAATAAATAAATAAATAATAATAATAATAAAAATATAAATAAATAAAATAAAATAAACCCACCAATGTACGACACAAAGATAAGATTTACATACTGCGTGAGGACAAGAGCCATAACTCGTATTATACAATGGCAGAAAAAAAACAGCGCTCGTGGATCGAGCACTGACCTTATTTCACTCACATGGCAGCCGGGTCGGCATGCGCACCCGAGAAGAAAGAGCGTACACAGACTCGGGTAAGTCAAAGTATAGTCTGATCCTACAAAAGTAAATGCACATACAATTAGAGTCAACACCTCAAAGCCTGTACCAGCCATTGTCACAGTGTGCACGTGCAAATAGCGAAACCTGTGTACTTGAGGAAGTCAGGCTGTGGATAAGGCTATAGTCTGTTCTTACTACGGGTGGCATCCGCGAAATATATGTCGCACACACATACACACTGTAAGCCATGGCTCCACACTAAACTATGCAAATAGTTCTATAGTGCATTCTTCTTTTTTTTTTTTAAGTTGTGGAAAAAAGGAAAAGAGAAATCAGATTACACATGCTTCCAATAGTTAACCATCATTGATCTATAGGCTATGTTCGTTGATTCATCTCCATTGGACTATGTTTACAAATAGTCTATTCTGACCAAACTCAAACATCAGAAGGAGATCATTAGCAAGCGTGCAAACGCAGTACACCATGTTCCTTGAGCCTGGATCGCTGATTTTAAAAAGGCAGACATACGTACTGATACAAATATGCGTGTATGTAGGTAGTATCCTGTAGCCCTATTGTTATAGTCCGTTCCTACAACCGGCAACAATTTGAACACATTGCCATTACCCAATAGTCATGTTCATTCAAAATGAAAAAGCTATAATCATAATTTTATTCATTCCATTTCGGTTGCACGGAAAATGTACATAATACATGCAGTACCTGCGTCATGCATGATTTCCTTAGTATACTGGTAGCTAAAAAGTCTCCCTGATAATTGTTTGTTAAAGTTCTCAACTGTGATCTGTGCACGCCTGGTATGCCGCATCATACTAGAATGCCATGTATTTCAAATAATTGATTAACGGCACATTTAAATTCACTCCATCATCGACTTGTAAAGTCGGGGGTATTTCAGAGGGCCTCTACAATATATCAATGATAATGCTGTGGCTACAATACTTGCGCTTTTTTTGTTTTGTTGTTTTTTTTTTTGTCAGTTAGAGGTTCAGCGTCTTTGAAACTCGAGGCAATATCGACAACAGTCAGTGCATACTTGTATCGCTTCTTTCTTATAGTATCATGTTGAAGGAACAGAAGATCCATTTGGTGTGTGTCATTAGTGGTGGTGTTTTCAAAGTGTGGTCTTATTATTTTTCTTGGGGCAGGTAAATATATCTGCCAAATAGCTTGTTTTAATAGCCCCTGTTTTACTTGCTCGAGCATAATGAATTTGCATACAGCAGCAGACAATTTTTCTATTGCAGTTTTTTCTTTCCAGTAACCAACTGGGGAGTAATATATTTTGATAGTTTAGCTTCGACGTCAGTGCTTGTCATTTCTTTTAGCAAGAAAAACTCATGCAAATAAACAATGTCATGCCTACAAGAACAAAGATTATTTCTCCATTTCTTTGTTGAGGGCTGGGTTGATAGTAATCATTAAGCTTCGGTTGTAGTATGCCCTCTTCTTCACCAGTAACAAGATAGTATTCTTTGATAGCGTCATCAACATTTGAAAATGTGTGCTGTGCGTCACCTTCCAGTGTGAGTTTTTCATTGATAAAATCAAGTTTCTCTATTTTTCTTCTTAATCCTGCTCTGCTTTCTTTCTTAATTCAGTCCCATGGAACCCCAACCGTCAAATAAATATGTCAGTTGTGTCAGCAAGAGCCAAACTCGCCTTGAACCACCGAACCCGCATTCCCGCGAGGCTCATGAGGATCTATGTGTCTTGCAGATGAATCCTATTGAGAGTTTCTTGGCTGTGAAAGGGGTAAGTGAAAATATCATCAAGGAAAATTTTGAAAAAAAAATCGGGCCTGTGGTTTCAGAGATATTGCCTGCACAAAGGCTCACACAACTGTGGCCTCTGAGGTATTCTCTACTCAATCTGCAAGACAAATATAGAAACTATGACCTTGACCTTGAGGTAGATGCGCCATTAAGATTGATGGCAATGTGTGATATGGTAAAATACTATTATCTAGAGTTTGGATTGAATAGGACCAATGCCTATTGAGATATTGCCTAGCACACAATTCTGCACAAAACAAATATGGACGTTGTGACCTTGGCCTTTAAGGCAGTGAATATATTCTTGTGTGCAGCAGTCTGTGTCGTCACAAAATATCGCAATTTGCCATTTGGATCACATCGTTTCGCCCCCCCCCCCCCCCCATCCGGGTCTGCCCTTGGGGACTTGGGTGGGGTTAACTACTTTTTAGTCCCCAGGGTCACCATGGTCCGCCCCACAGGGTGGGTTTTCCTCTCTATTCTGGGGCATGTGTTTTTGTCGACCCTTGGTCCATTCACCTGTATTTTCCTTTTTTAAACTCTCCCTACTGTCTGCGCTGCCTGTAGCTCTTAATATTGGATGTGTGTTGCTAAATGGTCTTAAGTTTATAATAATAATAATACCGTTATTATATTATTTAGCGTATTAGACCGGCTGGCGACATACATTCAATATTCTGTTTAGTTTTTCTTGTCACAAGCAGTGCAGGCACGTCTTGAGAAAGTCTTGTTGCTGTCAGGACGTTAAGCAATGTAACAACCCACAACCCACATCGTTTCGGTGTTTACAGTAGCATTGCCTGGACAATGTCATACATAGTAAATGTAACCGTTGTGACCATGACGAAAGTGCCCCCCTGCCCCCCGCCCCCCTCCTCCCACCTTCCCCCTCCCTCCCCCTCCCCCCCCCCCCCGGATGCATGGACGATTGGTGACTACATTTATAATGTTTCACATTTGCTGTCACACCTAAGCCAACAAGTTTTGCTCTTGGAACACTTGTTAGCCCCACCCCCTCACGGCAGATAGTAATGCGCCATTTGCCTGTCTGAAAACATTCCCAACACCTGTGCGTGTCATCTTGAGGTGATGTAGCGACATAAACTTGGTTTTTGACATATCCGTCTTATTCTCATCGTTATCACTGGACGCAAATATTGCTATGAAATCTTTGGTAATTCAGTCCCAAGGAACCCCAACCGTCAAATAAATATATGTCAGTTGTGTCAGCAAGAGCCAAAATCGCCATGAGCCACCGCAGCAGCGGCGCTCATGAGGATCTATGTGTCTCTCAGATGGACCCTATTGATAGTTATCGGCTGTGAAGGGATTAAGTCAAAATATCATCAAGCAAAATTAGGAAAAAATCGGGGATGTGGTTTCAGAGATATTTGCCTGCAAAAAGGCTCATACAAATATGACCTCTGCGACCTTCACCTTACAGATCGTGAATTCATTCTGTTAAAGACATCACATATGAAGGTAAGGCATCATTTCCTAAAAAAAAAAAAAAAGAGCTGCAGTACAGTGGCTTCAGAGGTATTCTCTGCTCAATAATATGCAAAACAAATATGGCATATATGACCTTGACCTTAAGGTATAGGCGCAGTTAAGAGTGATGGCAATGTGTGATGTGGTAAAATACTAGTATCTAAAATTTGGATTGAATAGGCCCAATGGTTTTTGAGACATTGCCTAGCACACAAATCTGAACAAAACAAATATGACCGCTGTGACCTTTGCCTTTTAGGCAGTGTAAAGATTCTGGTGTGCAAGCACTATGTATCTTCAAAAAATATAACAATTTGCCATTTGGATCAAATCGTTTCGGCGTTTACAGCAACATTCCCCGGAAAATGGCATACATAGTAAATGTAGACGTTGTGACCTTGACCTTGATGAAAGTGACATGATCCTGGTGTGGGATACTCTATATTGAGAAAAAGTATCAACATCTGAAATTTGGAGCAAACTGCCTGTATGGTTTCCGATATGTACGCTAGACAAACACTGCTCCTTATATAAAACAATGTTCTAAATATGAAACACGTTTCATATTAGGTCACGGCTGTTTGGCCCAGCGCTAGAAGTGGCTACTTAGTTTGTTCCAGGCGAGTTGAAAAACTGCGTCACATTTGGTGCTCGCGCGCTGCCTCAGCGAGTCTCTCAGCTGTTAGGCTGACTGATAAGCGGGGTTCTGATAAGAACAGTGCAGCAAGGAAAATGACTACCTTTTGTTTTTCATGACTTTCTTATTTACCGTTCAAGTGTGTGATGCAAAACTTTGTTTGCTTAAAAGCGGACATTCTGCCCAACACACTGACACCAAACACACTATAGTTTTGACAAACCAGTAGCCAGCAGGATAAGGTGCAAATTCAGAGAAAAGAACGGATTTCACTCACTGTGTTGAGTTGTTTTCACAAAATATATGAGGTTCCAACATCAATAACACAAATACGAAACAAACTACACCAAAACGGACTTGCATGTGGTAGAAGTAACATGCCTAGAGTAAGTATAACTTACCAGATCAGAGATACCGTGAAAGGGGCCGGCGAGCGGAGGGTGATAATGAGGTCACTGTTAGTGCCAGTACTCTCGCAGGCACGTAGCAGTAGCACGGATCTGTCTATATGATATTTACACCGCTGGACTTTCTGAGTTACAATTTCAACACTAGACACAAAGTTCTTTGGCACTACTTTCAGTTTTACTCCAACACCTACAGCAGGAGATGGATCGACCATGGTAATTCAAGGGTAGTGACAGATTTGCTTGGCGACATCAAGTACAAAGCTAATCTGGCACTACCCTTGAATTATCATGGCCAATCCATCTACTACAACTGGTACTCAGTCTTTAGATGACACCTCCAAAATTTGGGAATAGCATCCATGGTATTAAATGAGTTAAAGAAAACTGTTGTGTGGTAAACAAGAGGATCTCACTCTTGGATAGTTTCTCAGAACGAAAATGTTTAATCTGGAAATGTCTGCTTTGAACATGAAACGGACCACCAAAGCAGCACAGAATAAGGAAATTCAATATACCTATGCACATCAGTCTGCTTGGCACATCAAAACGTTCTCTGACAGCAACTGCGACCAACTTAGTGACTAAGAAAAAAAAAAGATTAGCTTAATTGTCTGACAGAAAGCGATAGAAATCCGATGATGTTATATAAACATTAAAACAAAAAAACACCGCCTTATGTGTGTGTGTGTAACGACAGCATAACGATCACCTGCTTCCATTTACTGTTTTCTCTTCTTCAAAGGTGGCATGACTGAGCACAACACAGGTGACACTAGTGTCATGTGTTCTGTCATGAGTAATTTGAGCTTCTCCGCTTCCTTTTGTAAGCCTTATGTCCCGCCTGCTCTTTAGAATGTTGCGTGCGTCTCTCGCCTCCCTGCTCACCGTAGAGTGCTAGTCCAAAGCCCCATTGTGCGATAAAGTCTGCACAGGGGCATTCAAGTATGTACTGTTTTGGGATTATCTTTACTGCTGGAAAGTTGGTTCTAAAGAAGATCATGTAGTATCCAAAGCTGTTTTTGATTTCTTGGATGCCAACATCTGTCCTTCTGATTGGTAGTTTATGTGAATCATCCTTCAATACAGTTCATTTAAATTAATGCAAACTCTCACATAAACATACGTAACGACTGATAATAGGTCCTACAGCTAGAAAGGGGCTAAACAAAAAGTCACGTTCATTTAGCAAGCACTCCGACGTCACAAAAGCAGAAAACGCACAAGAGAATATGACTGTCACATATTCCCGTGACTGACTGCCTGAAAGTTTTTATCCCACTAAAATCCTTGCAACAAAAATCTCTAATTGTGGATGAAACTAATGCTAATAGCAAGAAATGCGGCATCTTGGATACCACTTGTCTCCTGGCTATTGTCTGTCAGTATTCTCATTAATCCCTTCTCTGCTCCCACCACTCGGCCTCTTACAAACCAGACCATTTTAGTGTCGGTGGGCCGTATGTCTGCAGTCTTGTTAACTATGCACTGACAAAGAATGTAATGTCTGACTAAGCGCTTTGCTATAGATGAACATTACAAAAAGACTTAATGAAGTACATGAAAGAAATAGCATTGATCCCTGCTACTGCTTCGTGACTGAGAGTACTTGCACTAACAGTGACCTCATTATCACCCGCCGCTCTTCGGTCCCGTTCACGGTATCTCTGATCTGGTAAGTCATACTTACTCTAGGCATGTTACTTTTAACACATACAAGTCCGTTTTGATGTAGTTTGTATCGGATTTGTGTTATTGGTGTTGGAACTTCATCTATTTTGTGACAAAACTCAACACAGACAGTGAAATCTATTCTTTTCTCTTTATTTGCACCTTATCCTGCTGGCTACTGGTTTGTCACAACTATAGTGTGTTTGATATCGGTGTATTGGGCAGAATGTCCGCTTTTAAACAAACAAAGTTTTGCATCACACACTTGAACGGTAAATAAGAAAGTCATGAAAAACAAAAGGTAGTCATTTTCCCTGCTGTACTGCGCACGCAAGGCATGTGGCAGATCCTGGAGCGACTTGGCTGTCCCCCAAAGTTCCTCAGCATGATTGTCCAGCTACACGAGGACCAGCAAGGCCAGGTCAGACTCAACAATGGCCTCTCGGAACCATTCCCTATTCTCAATGGCGTAAAGCAGGGCTGCGTGCTGGCACCGACCCTCTTCACCATCTTTTTTAGCATGATGTTGAAGCAGGCCACAGTGGACCTCGATGATGACGATGCAGTGTACATCAGGTATCGTCTCGATGGCAGCCTGTTCAACCTCAGACGACTGCAGGCCCACACGAAAACCCTAGACCAACTGATTCGTGAGCTGCTTTTTGCTGACGACGCTGCCCTCGTTGCACACACAGAGAGAGCCCTGCAGCGCATCACGTCCTGCTTCGCAGACGCTGCCCAGCTCTTTGGACTCGAGGTCAGTCTGAAAAAGACAGAGGTCCTCCATCAGCCGGCACCCAAGACAGTGTATCGCCCTCCTCACATCACCATTGGCGAGTCTGAACTAAAGTCAGTGCACCAGTTTACTTACCTTGGCTGCATTATCACGTCGGACGCCAAGCTGGACAAGGAGCTTGACAGCAGGCTGGCAAAAGCGAACAGCGCTTTCGGGCGACTTTTCAAGCGGGTGTGGCACAATCAACAGCTGAAAACAGGCACCAAGATCAGCGTGTACAGAGCTGTGGTCCTCACCACCCTGCTGTATGGTTCCGAGTCCTGGGCCCTCTACCGCAGCCAACTACGACTCCTCGAACGCTTCCACCAGCGCTGCCTGCGCACCATTCTGGGCATTCACTGGAGTGACTATGTCACCAACGTCGAGGTCCTTGAACAGACTGAAACTGTGAGCATCGAGGCTTTGCTGCTGCGGACACAGCTCCGCTGGGCGGGGCATGTCTCCAGGATGGAGGATCATCGCCTACCAAAGATCACCCTGTTCGGCGAGCTTGCTACTGGACACCGTGACAGAGGGGCACCAAAGAAGAGATACAAAGACTGTCTCAAGAAGTCACTTAGTGCCTGCCAAATCGACCACCACCAGTGGTCTTCGCTTGCTGTGGACCGTGACACCTGGCGCTCCACCATTTACAAGGCAGCTGTCTCCTTTGAGGACTCTCGCAGAGCTAGCCTTAAGGACAAGCGGCTCAGGAGAAAAAAACAGAGATGCCACAACTCAGAACCCTGGCCATACCTCCCCCTGCAGCCACTGCGGTCGAACCTGCCTGTCCCGGATTGGCCTCCGCAGCCACGAACAAGCCTGCAGACGTCGTGGGCAACTCCTATAAAATCTTCGTTCGCGAAGTCAAGCCAAGACTGCGCGTATCAGAAAGCCCGCTTATCTGACAGCTGAGAGAGTCGCTGAGGCAGCCAGCGAGCACCAGATGTGACCCAGTTTCTCGGCTCGCCTGGAACAAACTAAGTGGCCGATCTGAAACAGCCGTGGGTGCTCTTTGTGTTTCATAATATGAACATGATACCTCTCCAGGAAAATGTGTGCCTCCAAAACAAACAAATAAACAAAAGAACAAAACGAATGACGCTGTTTATCTGATCTCCGAATATTGTTTTTATGACAAGAGTGGTTATCGTTTTAAAAATCACAAAACTGAATGCTGATGTAGCATTTTCTCGGCGTGTTTTCGTTTTCAGCACGCCTGACTTTCTTGTACCGGAAATAAGGCTCAGTAAAGTAGCTCTATATTACTGCACAGACAGAATTTGGAACAATTATTCCGTTTCGACGGGAGCAGGGTGTTTCATAATAAGCACTGTTTCATAATCGGGGGCTCCTCCCCTACATAACATAACATCCCATCTTGTGATAGATTGCTTGTGATAGATTGCTGCAATGATAATTTTAATGGAATGTTTTTGTAGTGTTTGTCAGTGTCTTGTCTTGTTGTCGAGCCAAAAGGAAAAGTTTTGTCGTGCGTTAACTCGAACAGACAATAATGTTGTATTGTATTGTATTGTATTGTATTGTATTTCTTTGAGGAGGGGGGGGGGGGGGGGGGGGAAGGCGTGTTTGTTTAGGAACAAGAGGAACAACTCGTACCAGACTCTTGCGGCCTGGTCAGGGTCAGTATAGTTTTACACTGCGCGCCACAAAGATTTGCCAGTCTATATTTTGAAAACGGCTTAACAGTTTGGAAATCTGATTTTGTCACAGTAAAGTATTTTTAGTCCTCTTTGCTGCATTTCTGTCCATTGTTTTGTCTTTACGCTATGACCCGGCAAAGCTACCTACCCCCAAAATCAAAAATCGCAAGACAGACATTTTTCTGTGTGCCGAGTCGTTTTAACACACATCTCATGTTTGGCCAGACACACTAAAAAACTAATAACACCATTTTAAAGTGCGTTCATTTTTGTTTTTGGAAAACCGGAAGATGGGGAGTCATTTCAGATAAAAACTTTTTTTTTTGTGCGTGTGCCCCTTTTCCATAATTCACCCTAAGACATTGGACATTTAAGATTCAGCCGCATATGCCTTGCATCTAAGGGCACTGAGCCTAATTTTATCAGCACTTGTAGGCAGAAGAATTATTTTCCATTCAGCTGCAACACGAAAGGAGGATTTTGAGTGAAAAATGGGAATGTCGTCACAGGTACGCGCCTACCCTCCGAACGTAAAACTGATTGCCTTGATAACTTGCTGGTGGTCTGTTTATGTCAGTGCGTGCGTGCTTAACTTGCATGTATACGTGTTTATTTATTTTCTCTTGTTTGTTTGTTTCTTTGTTTTGTCTGTATTCTCACGTGACAATGTGAATGTGTGTGTGTGTGTGTGTGTGTGCGTACACCAAATGACTGAACTGGGTTACTTTCTTTACCATCCTTATGCAATCTGGGTCTGTGTAAAATTTTGGGTGGCCAGATCAGACACCCATTTTTTCTGAGGGTTGTTTCTGTATTATCTTTCATTCAAAATTCAGAAAAAAATATCAAAATACGATGTGCCCATTTTAACAGATTTACTTCATCGTTGTGTTTCAGGGATGCCCTGGGCCTGTGTGTGGACACGGAAGCGGCCGGAGTGTTTTCAGATCAATTTGATTGGTCCAACACCGATGAACGGAGTTCCTTCCCTTGCTTAAACGTCTTTCGTCTCCAACGGACGCACCGGTCATTCTCTCGCATTTGCAGAGGTATTTTATGCAATATTTCTTAGTTAAGAGCACGCCCAAATGTACTTGTTCAGTGCAGTTATTTAACTGAGAGATGCCTCCAATCCCCGTACCCGTTTGGCCCAGAAAAATAAGGCGTCTGCTTTCAAACGTGTCTTCGGCCGCACCGGCCGGGCCTGACCGTTGAGTCTTGTAGTAAATGATAATAGAACCCCACGATTTTAACAAAAGCTTTCTTCTTCAATGAAAGGAATTCGTTCAATAACCCCATTACAAGGTCAATCTGCCACGCGATTTTGTTTCTTCTTTCTTTTTTTTCTGACGTGTTAACTTGCCACATGCATGCACAGTAACTATCAGTTGACTTTAAAAAAAAAAAAAAAAAAAAATGGCGCCAGATTTCAATCCTCGTTCGCAAAACTGCCTCGCGATTCGAAGAACGAACGTCCACAAACAGGTCTCGTTTAGGAATGTGCAACTGAAGTATCGCTTTTTACTGTATTGCCAGTTTTTAGTTCTCAGGGTCACCCTGGTCAGCCCCACAGGGTGGGTTTTTCTCTCAATTCTGGGGCATGCATGTGTTTCTGTCTACCCTTTGTCCATTCACCTGTATAAATTTGCCTTTTTAAAACTCTCCCTACTGTCTGCACTGCCTGTAGCTCTTGATATTGGATGTGTGTTGCTAAATGGTCTTAGCTTTATGTCTTGGCCCCATGTGTTAGGTTTATTTAACTCATTCTACCCCAGACACACCACGGCAGGATAAGGATCCACCATGATAGTTCAAGGGTGATGCCAGAATAGCTTGGCGCCTACGGGCGCCAAGCTATTCTGGCATCTCCCTTGAACTATCATGGTCGATCTGTGCCCTGCACTGCAATGCAGTCTTGAGAGGACAGGGGCAAAATTTAAGGATTTTGGTGTTGGGGTAGAATGAGTTAACGTATTTGACCGGCAGGCGACATACATGGCAATGTTCTGTTTAGGTGGGTTTTTTTTCACAAGCAGTGCAGGCACGTCCTGAGAAAGCCTAGTGGCTGTCGGGACGTTAAGCAATGTACAATCAATCTGATTCAAAATGTCAGTTGGTTTACATGGTTGTATTGGACATGTTCTCAGCAACACCATTTTGGTCACACCGGCTCAGGGCTTTCTGGTACACACCCAGCGCCGGATGGCAGCAGGATGTCCAAACCCATCGGGATCTATGCTGCAGAATCATGGCCCCCCAGCCTCTGCCACAGAGGGTGCGTCTGGTAGGAGGGTGCATGGACGGCAGCGGAATGCCCCCAATTACAAACTGGTAAGTAAAGTGATTCTATGATCATCTTCATTTTATTGGCTGGCGTGCGTGCGAAGCAAAAGTGAGTTTATGTTCTGGGCCACTGGTCGTCCGTCCGTCGTCCATGGTAAACTTTAACTCATTCTACCCCAACACCAAAATCCTTAAATTTTGCCCCTGTCCTCTCAAGACCGCATTGCAGCGCAGGACACAGATCGACCATGATAGTTCAAGGGTGGTGCCAGAATAGCTTGGCGCCCGTAGGCGCCAAGCTGTTCTGGCATCACCTTTGAACTATCATGGTCGATCCTTATCCCAGGGTGGGATTCTTCCGCGTTTCCGCGGATTTCCGTGGAAATTCTTTCACAATTCCGCTGAAGCATATTTATTTTCCGCGTCTAATAACAACAAAAAAGACGAGAAAAAAAAAATCTTCTTAAATGGCAAAAAAATCTCAAATGGGTTGGATTTGTATGCAGTTTGGTTCACTATCGCCCGACACTTCCGGTAGCTTTAGGTCGCAGTGGAAAATGGCGGTGAAAAAGGATATTGTCCAAGACAGGCCACACAGGGCAATTGCTTCCGGTGCATGTAGTAACTTTTCCGCCAGAAATAGTTCAAAAAATTTCCTCCCTTTTTGCCATTTTGTTAGGGTGTAAAACTTCAATTGTGTGCCTTTTTTGGCGTTTTGAGCAACAAAAGGCATGACAGGTGGTGTGAAAAAGAGCAAAATCTGGGTAATTTTAGTCGACCTAGTGTGTTCATGGGAGCCTAATTGGGGCATGTGCACGGTTGTATGCAGGCTTGCAGACGACAGTTTTGTCATGGGGTACTTAGTGCATTTGAGTGTTGTGAAAAACGCTAACTCTTAACTTTTTAAAGAATTGCTGAAATAGCTTCTCCTGTGATGTGCTCCGCGTGGATTTTTTGTTTTGGCAGAAAAGTTCTTCGTTCATAGTTTTATGCTGCAAGAGGCTAACAGATAACAGTGTGTGAAAAGGGGGCGTAACCTAATTGCCCTGTGTGGCCACAGAGTGCCGTTTAGTGTGCATCTGAACATAAACTGGTACGCACATTCCATTTTTATACTGCAGATCAGGAGTGTCATAACAAAGTCCATTTTCGGGTGTGTTTGGTCTCGCTCCCCCTGTCGGTTTTTGGATACTTTGGCGAACGGTGGACACGCGTGCCTACCCCCCCCCCCCCCCCCCCCCTGTCGTTTGATTTTTCGGCCGCTGAAAATGAAGGACATGAAACCACCCCCCCCCCCCACCCACCCACCCACCCACCAATGTCGTTTGATTTTCCGCGTTTTCTTTCTTACTAGAATCCCACCCCTGTTATCCTGCTGTGGTGTGTCTGGGGGTAGAATGAGTTAACGGTGGCATTTTCTCGGAGACTATTCAAGCCACATTCTTCAAGCTTGGCCCAAGGATACTTTGTGGCAAGACCTTTTTAAACATGCCAATTTGAGTGACCTCTCTCAAAGGGTCACGCAGGGTTGACAAATGTGTGAAAACTGCTTGCATTTTCAGAAAACGTGGATTTTGACTGCTGCAGAAGCCAGCCCTCGTCACCGAGGTCACACATATGTAAATCGGTCATACACGGGATTACTATTTTTATTCTTGTGCAAGGCCCCTTTAAACCAAAATTGGGCTGTTTCTGTTTCTAAGGCAGCTTTGGTTTTAATCTTTCTTTCTTTCTTTCTCCAGTTGGCAAATGGCGCCTGGGATGGACCCGAGACTGAGAGCAGTGCCAGCGCATCGCAATACGAGGGCAGTGATGACGAGGAGTTTGTTCCTGGCTCGAGCTCACCGGATTCAGAGGGTGTGTCAGCATCAATTGCTGGGATCTCGGACATAGACAGTATTGTATCGACTATGTTAGATTTCATCAAAGTGGCAGGTTTGGGGTGGCCAGGTGTTGGTGACGCTAGTACCAGCAAGGTGCAGTGTGCGTTAGGGGGTGGCAATGAGAATGTGGATAGGCAGGAGGAACATGATGCTGGAAAGAGTGGGGAAAGAGCACTTACAGAAGAAACGGGTGTGCACGTGTCGCAGAGAGGGAAAGGAAAGTACAAATGGGACAAGAAACATGCATGCAAATTGTGTGGCAAGCTTGTCTTGAAAATGAGCACGCACTTACAAGATGTCCATGCAGATGAGGCTGACGTTGCTAAAATTTTGTCGATGAAAAAAGGGACCAAGCAGAGACGTCGAGCATGGATCAGACTACAAGATGAGGGTGATTACATGCATAACGTTGCTGTTCTTGAAAACAAATCCGGATGTTTGATTCCTAAGTATCGCACCAAAACTAGTAAGGCAGACGACCTTCTCGCCTGTAGCCATTGCAAAGGGCTCTATCAAAAAAAGCTGATCTCTGTACACTCAAAACGTTGCTGTCAGAAGCCAGGAGGGTTTCAGATCACTCGGCGAGGGGACGCCGCTCGCCGTGGTCGGCTCATGCTTCCAATACCCTTAGACGTTGAATTTTCCTTCTACCACAAGGTCTTGGCTACCCAGAGAGATGATGAGATAAGCCGTCTCATCAGAACTGACCCCTTGCTTCTTGAGTATGGAAAGAGATTATTTGACCGCAGGGACATTGAAGAACACACGGCTGGACAAATCAGCTCCAGGATGCGGGAGTTAGGGAGACTGTTGAAGATTATCAGAGTGAGGTCAGAAATGAAAATCGCAAGTTTAAATGCTGTGATCAATTCAGCTAGCTTTGATCATGTTGTCCTGGCTGTAAAAGAGCTAGCAGATTTTGATGAGGACACACATCAGTTCAAAAAAGGCAATCTCGCAATGCGCATAGGCCATGCTTTGAAAAAGTGTTCACAGATCAAACAGTCACAGGCATCCAAACAGCTTGGACAGGGTTCAGACGACAGGTGGCGACAGGAGCTCTCTGAGGCGCAGCGGTTTGACTCTGTCTTCGACGGGGACTGGTATGATTGTGTGTCCGCTACAGCAGCCCAGTCGGTCGGGAAAATGACCATGAACAAACCCAAGCTGATCCCATCATGTGAAGATGTGAGGAAGGTCCAACAGCTTCTTGAGACAAGGATGGTTTCGGAAGATTATCCGACAGTGGTTAAAGCAACTCTTTGTGCTGTATCACTTTTCAACCGAAAACGAGGGGGAGAAGTTCAGAGAATGAAGGTGTCAGACTTCCAGAATGCTAAGATTGGATCGATCACCAATCAAGATATCTTGAAAGGTCTCACAGAGGTTGAGAAGAAAATGGTGAATCATTTTCAGCGAGTGGAAATCAGAGGCAAGTTTAATAGGAGTGTTCCCGTTTTGCTGACGAAGAAGATGATGACAACTGTGGACAGAATCCTTCAAATGAGGCAATCGGTGCCAGCTCTCGCTGATTCCCAGTACATCTTTGCCACACCTTCTGGTCAGAGGCCTTACAGAGGCCATGATGTTCTGAAGGCCCATGCCCTAGAAGCAGGGGTGTCATACCCAGCCATGTTCACATTTACTCAGTTGCGGAAACAGGTTGCAACTTTGGCTCAGTCAATGGCCATCTCGGAGTTAGACCAGGATCAGCTGGCAGATTTCCTTGGCCATGATATTCGGATACATCGCCATATCTACCGCCAACCTCAAGACGTCCTTCAAAAGGCAAAAGTGGCAAAGATTCTTCTGTCAGTTAACAATGGGATGACAGATTTTGAGAGTTGCATTAGAGCTGAGCTGGGCGATGATGAAGAGATTGACTTTGACAATGAAGACGCATCAGAAACTGGCAGAGAGGTCTCGGGGGGAACAGCACCTGTGAATGAAGCAAGTAGCAAGTCAGCAACACAGGAATCGATGAGCATGACGGAGAAAAGACGTCCAGAGCCTGATGACAATCTAGATAGTTTTGATGATGACAGTACTGCGTCGGCTCCTGTTCGAAAGAAAGCTAGATTTACAAGAAAACCATGGGGGGAAGCTGAAGAGAAAGCTGTTCAAACTCGTTTCAAGACACACCTCGTCATGAACAAACTTCTTGGAAAGGCCGAGATACAGTATGCAATGGCGCTGGAACCTGCACTTAGACATAGGCGCTGGACAAACATTAAGGATTACGTCCGCAACAGACTGAAAAAGTTACAAAAGAAATGAATTGAGCCGCCACTCGCAGCATTTTCGATTTCATACAGATTTATTACATCAGTGTTATTATTGGGGTGGTTTCAGCATGTATAGCCTGCTTTTTTTTTTTTTTTTTTTTTTTTTTTTTTTTTTTTTTTTTTAATCTGATGGACGCCTGGATCATTTGTGACCCTCTCTCTCACAAAATCAGTCTTAAGAACTCGCATTTTGGATGTTTTGACATATATGCATTTATGAAAACTACAGTGTTTGCTGATTACTGTGATATATGACTGTATGCTGTAGTGCAAAAATTGTAAAAGCTGTTCTTAAGTGTTTAAAGTTGTTAAAGCCTCCGGCGGCCATTTTGAGAAAACAGCCTGTGAAGTTTCTGTGTGCAGCATAATTGGGGCCAAGGGCAGACTTTTAAAATCATTTTTTACCTATTTAATGGCATTTTTCATGATAAAGATTTTAACCATACGATACTTTGGTGTATGTAGAATACATTTCTCCCAAAAAGTGAAAATGCCCCAGATTGACCCCCCCACCACATATTATTGCGTGTAGTGCTGATTGGCTCGCTGCGAGTTAAGACTGGTTTCGTGAGAAAGGGTCACATTTTGTATACTGTATAACCTTTGGATTTGCAAAACGAAACAGCCGGCTGGGGACAAAAGACAATATAATAAGATAAGAAAACCATTGACAATGTAAAAATTGATTACAAGAGTGTTATTGGGGGGTGGGGGGGGGGGATCATTTTGTAATATACTGCATGCCATTTTAAAAACTCTGCAAATGAAAGAATCAGAGCATGGAATTTTCCTCTTTTTGGCGGATTTCCGCTTAAATGAAGCTGCCATTCCGCCGAATTTCCGCCGAAAACAAAATCGTAAAGTCACTATTCCAATACCGTGTTTCGTGATCTTTATGTGGCGGATATCCCCAAATCGCGTATTGAAAATTGAGCGAGGCGTTAGCTTTAGCTCGCACAGGTCACTTCCGGTCTTCAGTGGAGTCGTAGTCTGGTCAAAATACGGCGAAGAGAAAATACTTAAACGCGGAGACAGAATAGACGTCAGACGATTCTGGAGCCAAGAATATTTGGAGATGGACTTGGCTCGAGAAAAGCGTAAACGACGAGCTCCGCGCTCAGTGTATTCGCAAGTTAGCCGGGCCTGTGGGCAGGCGTATTGCCGCGAACTGCGCAGAGTTGATATTAACTACGCGGCCGCGTAGCACTTGATGCTCACGTGTCTACAGCGAAACACAAGAAAGCTAAAAGCAGTGCCATTGGAAATATTACTCATGATGGTGAATAAATTTATTACAATGTATTTTTTCCCAGTAAAGTTTGATGAAATTATGTTGAAAAATCTATATAACCTTTCTCCAGCTCAGTGACCATGGTACATAGTATTAAATAAGAGATAAAAGGAATCCATACTTACAGCTGATTAAGCAGAGATTATTAAAGAAAGTATATATATTATATAATTAAACTCAAATTAAAAAAAAAATGGAAAGACATTCAGATGTATTTTGAATAAGCATTTGGATATAAATATTCTGTTGAATACTTTGTTTTAGTATAACTTTTAAACCTTTGACACAAAAAAAAAAAAGTGCACCCCAAAAATAAGAAAAAAAAAGCAAGATTTTTAGGTGGTTAAACTGCTCAGTTTCTCTCTAAAATGCACCAGATTGCACAAATTTTAATGTAAATTTTCAAAATTTTTTCCGGGGGGGGGGGGGGGGGGGGGGGGCATGCCCCCGGACCCCCCTAGTGAAAAGGGGTTTTCCTCTTTTTTTTAGTACGAGTAATTCCATGCTCTGAAGAATGGTTGGTTGTACTGCCATACCATTTTGCAAATGAAAGAATGGCTGGTTGTTTGTTGGAGACGAAAGACGTTAAATAAAGGCTGAAGTTTCAAGTGATTTCTTATGTTGTCAGTTAGTTAATTAATGTCGGTGTTCTGTTCTGTCATTTTAACTCGTTCTACCCCAAGATCGGAATCCCCAAATGTTGACGTCGTCTTCAGAAGACTGCGTTGCAGTGCAGGACACAGATCCACCATGATAGTTCAAGGGTGATGCCAGAATAGCTTGGCGCCCATAGGCGCCAAGCTATTCTGGCATCACCCTTGAACTATCATGGTGGATCTTTATTTTGCTGTGGTGTGTCTGGGGTAGAATAAGTTGAGCCCAATGTTGAAGTCGTCTTGAGAAGACTGCGTTGCAGTGCAGGACACGGATCCACCATGATGGTTCAAGGGTGATGCCAGAATAGCTTGGCGCCCATAGGCACCAAGCTATTCTGGCATCACCCTTGAACTATCATGGTGGATCTTTATTTTGCTGTGGTGTGTCTGGGGTAGAATAAGTTAAGCCCAAATGTTGAAGTCGTCTTCAGAAGACTACGTTGCAGTGCAGGACACAGATCCACCACGATAGTTCAAGGGTGATGCTAGAATAGCTTGGTGCCCATAGGCGCCAAGCTATTCTGGCATCACCCTTGAACTATCGTGGTGGATCTTAAATTTTGCTGGGGTAGAATAAGTTAAGTGTTCGTTTCTTCGTCTGGGTCTTTTTCTATCTTTGATATTTTTCCACACTTTTTGACCCGCATCATAGTCATACTGAGGCTAAATAGCTTCAAATCTGTTCACTGCCATAATTCTATGCAAGCTACATTACAGTACTTACAGATGAGGACATAGACCAATGGCTTTAGTTCAAGGGTGGTGCCACAATAGCTTGGCGCCTAGAGGCACCAAGCTATTCTGGCACTAACCCTTGGACTATTTCAGTTACACTAGTTGCACACACTGGTGTATTCCGAATGATAAGGGTTAATATTCAAAATGCTCTGTTGCTGTTTGTCTGAAACTCCAGAGTACCCCAAAACGCACAAAAAAAGTCCTTTAATTTCCAGAATACATTATGTTGATTCTCACATCAATGCCATGATAAACTGTTTTGCTTCAAAAGGACAAAACGCAGCAATGTTTAAACGATTTCCTCTGTAAAAATCATAATCGAAAGGTTTCGGGCCAGTGTTTATTGAATTTTGCACCATACTATGTAAAGAATGTTAAAGCACACATACATATTTAAGTTGGGAAAAAAAAATTAATGTGAAAAAGAAGTATTCCATGAACTTGACCTTATTACAGACGCCTACTGTTGTGAAGACACCCATTTTGACTGTAATGCCAGTTTCATTTGTGTGAGAGAGACACCCACCCACTTTATTGGCAGAAACCCATTTTTTCGGCATCTAGTGGCTCTGTTTCTAGAAAATGTCTATTTTATTTTAAGTTATAGAGCTTAGTTATAATGTGAGTTCTAAACATTCGCATCAATTCCAGAGCCCTAGAATAAATAGAAATATGGGAACCCATTTTCACATGAAATGCTAGGTAACCCACTCTGATGGTTGCGTCTCCCTGTGTGTGTGTGTGTGTGTGTGTGTGTGTGTGTGTGTGTGTGTGTGTGTGTGTGTGTGTGTGTGTGTGTGTGTGTGTGTGTGTGTGTGTGTTGGGTGGTTCATGATTCAATACACTACGCGCCATAAAAAAAGACAAAGATTTGCCGGTCAATATTTTGCAAACGGCTTAACATTTTGAAAGTCTGTTTTCGTCACAGTGAAGTAATTTTAGTCCTCTTTACGGCACTTGCAGCTGCATTTTGTCCATTATGTAGTCTTTGCGCTGAGACCCGGTAAAGCTACCTACCCCCAAAGTCAAAAATCGCAAAAGGGAATTTTGTCTGTGTGCTACGTTGTTTTAGCACACACATCTCATGTTTGGCCAGATACACTTAAAAGCCGATAACATCATTTTAAAATGGCTTATTTTTTCTTGAAACCCGGAATATGGGGAGTCATTTCAGCAGAAAACATTTGTGTGTGTGTGTGTGTGTGTGTGTGTGTGTGTGTGTGTGTGTGTGTGTGTGTGTGTGTGTGTGTGTGTGTGTGTGTGTGTGTGTGTGTGTGTGTGTGTGTGTGTGTGTGGCCTTTTCCCCACGTTCACCCTTAAAAACATCGGACGCTTAAGAATCATCCGCGAATGCCTCACATCTGAGGGCACTCAGCCTATTTTTGTTCTGCACTTGTAGGCAGAAGAATCATTTTCCATTCAGCTGCAACAAGAAAGGTGGATTCTGAGTGAAAATGTGGATGTCGTTGTCACAGGTACTCGCTTACCCTTCAAACGTAAAATTGATTGCCTTGATTACTTGCTGGTGGTCTGTTTACGTCAGTGAGTGTGTGCTTGCACGCGTATGTGTTTCTTTGTTTTCTTTTGTTTGTTTGTTTCTTTGTTTTGTCTGCATTCTCGTAATGTGAATGTGTGTGTGAGGGGAAGGAGTGTGTGTGTGTGTGTGTGTGTGTGTGTGTGTGTGTGTGTGATTGATTGTGTGTGTGTGTGTGTGTGTGATTGATTGTGTGTGTGTGTGTGTGGGTGTGTGGGTGTGTGGGTGTGTGTGTGTGTGTGTGTGTGTGTGTGTGTGTTCATGATTCAACTCATGAGTACTTTTCGGTGGTCTGCTGGTGGACGAACGCGAAGTTAACAGTTATCAGTCAAAATGGAAGCACAACAAACTTTAAAATATGAATTGACGGGGTTACACAACCAAAAAAACTATATACAGACATTGTACGTTACCTATAGTAACTATCCCACACTAAAACTTAACAGAAATGTAATTTAATAATAATGATAATTACGGTATTTATAATGCGCTTATCTTATAATAATTATAACTCTAAGCGCACACTCACAACTCGCGTTCACCCAGGACTTCCTCTGACAAAGGCACTACTTCGTCCGTGTCAGCACAGCACTTGTGATCATTACCAGGACACAACACATCCTTTCCTTGGGAGCGCAATCTGACACAAACTATGCACAACTTGTTCTGGTAAGCTAAACCGACAATGTACTTGTTGGGGCTGTCTGTCTCTATGGCCGTCGCTATCGCTTAAGAGGCGCTTTGCCCACACTTGCGTCTGTTGGCACGCGACGAAGAATTGTATCACCGAGCACGCGCCACAAACGCCACGCCCCCTAGCAATTGTTGCTGGGTGCCACAAGCATTCCTGTCCCTTGGCCTCTGGAGGACGATAGCGCGCGTGATTCGACTGAATGCGTTGCAAATTCTACAAGCCTACATTTATGCCAGGACACAAATATATGTCAAAAACGGCTCTAGATCCAGGCAAAGCAAGTTTGCGTCAAGTTTCATTGATGCTATTCGTATTTATCACACAACTGGCAGTGATTCCGTTCAAGTTGCATCCGTGTTGACCGGTCGCAGATCTACAAGAACGCGGCGCTGATCCACACAAACTGTACGTGGAAAATGAGCATCAGCAAGCACAGGTCACATAAGCTGTCAGTGCCTGCAGAGCCGGGTAGGTGTTTTTGTTATTGGTGTTGGTTTAAAAAAAAATAGCACACTTATCCGAGTCATTTTAGTCCATCTTATCTCATCGTAGCAGGATGGCAGTGCTGCTCAGCGCTCTCTATTGCTGGCTGTGTTCAGTGTCAGGCTGAGCTGATTACTTTCACTCACAAATAGAATTGGTGTGTGTGTGTGTGTGTGTGTGTGTGTGTGTGTGTGTGTGTGTGTGTGTGTGTGTGTGTGTGTGTGTGTGTGAAAGAGAGAGGAGAAAGGGGGAGAGAGATTATTAATAAATAACCATGCAAGTATGATTTATATTTCAGGTTCAATGGTCACTGTTCTTATGCATTGGGCTTCAAAAATCTCTTCAGTATTTCAAGGCAGCTAAACTGGTTGACCCATGTGCCTAATCGACTGAGCTGCAGGGGCATGCCACAAGCCTGGTGAGCAGCAATATCAAAAGGCACCAAGATCGCACCTGTCCCAATAATAAAACCATGGTGTGCTAGCCAGGCCATCGGAGAAGCGGACGAAAAAGCCCATAACATGCCACATCAACACAAGCAAGAAGTAAGCATTACCTAATATAAAATCAAACCTATTATTAACTCCTAAATTATATGTTATTCTGGAATACGAGTGGTTCACATGCCAAAACACAACACACAGAGAAATAATGGATCAGGTCATAAATGGCTGATTCACAGTGACACTTACAATTTGATAGCATAGGAATACTAGATTCAAAACTCATTTTCATTTTATTATGAAGTCTTCAAAATTTCTCAATCAGCAAAGAATGAGAAACAGTGGCTGTACTACAGCTGCATTAACATATGTTTGGTTTTTGGCTATTTTGTCATTTGTGTTGCCAAATGGTCAATCTTTTAAGCACAAGTATAGTGACAAAGGGCAGACTTTCAGCACCTACACTGTAGGTGCTGAAAGTATGCCCTTTTTCACTAAACTTGTGCTTAAAAGACTGACCATTTGGCAACAAAAATGACAAAAAAGCCAAAACCCAAACATATGTTAATGCAGTGTAGAACTGGAACAGGTTGTTTAGTTGTCTCTCCTTTTTTCTCACAAAGTCCACTCCAAATACTTCTTTTTCTGCTGGTTGCGTCTGCACACCTTTAGTTCTTTGCAGCCTTGGGATGCATTCAGATTTTCAAATTCTTGATCTGATCTCCTCCTCCAGCAGGTCTATCTTTATCTTCTAGCTTGCTATTTCAGAATTTGCACTCTGCAGCCATGGCCAGGTAGTCTAATGGTGAAATCCCTAAAAGAGAAATTAAAAAAAAATTATAAACAGTATATGTCTATGATTAACTTAAAACGTCAAACGTATTTCTAAAGCTGCACTCAATATTTGTCCACAGACCAGGAGACTGAAAAGAGAGCCAATGCCAGGGAATCAACAGGGTTCCTGACATGTGTGTCACAACGAGGTCTCCAGTTGATCTCCTACAAGAACTGGATCGCCTTTGCTTGACCAGTTAGTGTCCAAATCCTGAGAAACATGAGGAGAGAACAGAAAACTGACCAGTTTTAATCAATGGGTAGAGGGAAAAAACAAACAAACAACCCCCCCCCCCCCCCCCCAAGAAACTAGCAACATGAAACTTCCACATAGATCTAAATAGAAAAGCAAACGTTTCTGACAAATGTCTTGACAGAATCTTTTCACACACTATTTTCTCAGCTGCAGCCACTTTTTATGTAAACGACATGAGTACACTGCTAAGAGTAAATATTTAGTACTTCCTGACAGACACTTGCAAAAGCGCAGAATTGTGGTTAATCCACAGTTTTTATTTCTAGGAGCAACTCAAAGTGTGCGACAGTTACCAGACAGGCATAATCAAAGTCAAATGCCCATCCGCATCCAGAAATTACACCATACTCGAGGCATGTCAGTTACCAGATTTTGTGTGAAATTAGCTGACAACACCAGCGTGGGACTGAAGAAATCATATTCCAACCACACGCAGGTGCAAGGCCAGCTAAATATCACAGGTTATTGTTTTTACCCAAAGGGATGTAAATGTATCGCAAATCACACCAGACATTCCATTCATGGCATCACTGTTTCACACTGTCAGCTTTCTACAAAGAACAATGAAAGTCTGACTTGGAAAGTGAAATGTCATCACAGAGTGTAAGCGAAATGTTGGGTATGCACCTCTGCTATTATTGTCAGCATATATACACAAAGATATACTTGCATCATTGTTCCGCTGCCCCACACTTGCCAGCTACAGTGTCAGGTGTATGTTGCAAGACTTGATCTTCCTGCGAAGATTTTACAGCCGGAATCTGTACTGCCCCTTTTTGTGAGCAGTCTGGATTTGTAGGCAGTGACTCGTCTGCTGGAATGGGTAGGGGTGCAACTCACTGGGTTCGCCATCGGCAAATGCTGAGAAGAAAAACGTTGCATGAATATGCTCATCATAAATAGATCTAATGAAATGTGTTACTGTAGAAGTGATGTGTCGATTTGTGCTTGTCGTGATTTGTTACAATGAGTAAGAGAGTGCAAACTGAAAAAAACGTAAGGGCATACACCTTTGGTTATGGTGTTTCTGGAGAGTTAATTCCATATTTAAAATCACACACACACACACACACACACACACACACACACACACACACACACACACACACACACACACACACACACACAGGGAGACAAAACCATCAGAGTGGGTTACCTAGCATTTCATGTGAAAATGGGTTCCCATATTTCTATTTATTCTAGGGCTCTGGAATTGATGCGAATGTTTAGAACTCACCTTATAACTAAGCTCTATAACTTAAAATAAAATAGACATTTTCTAGAAACAGAGCCACTAGATGCTGAAAAAATGGGTTTCTGCCAATAAAGTGGGTGGGTGTCTCTCTCACACAAAAAACTGGCATAATTACAGTCAAAATGGGTGTCTTCACAACAGTAGGCGTCTGTAATAAGGTCAAGTTCATGGAATACTTCTTTTTCACATTAAATTTTTTTCCCCAACTTAATGTGTATGCTGTGCTTTAACATTGTTTACATTGTATGGTGCAAAATTCAATAAACACTGGCCCGAAACCTTTCGATGATGATTTTTACAGAGGAAATCTTTTAAACATTGCTGCGTTTTGTCCTTCTGAAGCAAAACAGTTTATCATGGCATTGATGTGAGAATCAACATAATGTATTCTGGAAATTAAAGGACTTTTTGTTTTTGTTTTTGGGTACTCTGGAGTTTCAGACAAACAGCAACAGAGCATTTTGAATATTAACCCTTATCATTCGGAATACACCAGTGTGTGCAACTAGTGTGACTGAAATAGTCCAAGGGTTAGTGCCAGAATAGCTTGGTGCCTCTAGGCGCCAAGCTATTGTGGCACCACCCTTGAACTAAAGCCATTGGTCTATGTCCTCATCTGTAAGTACTGTAATCTAGCTTGCATAGAATTATGGCAGTGAACAAATTTGAAGCCATTAGCCTCAGTATGACTATGATGCGGGTCAAAAAGTGTGGAAAAATATGAAAGATAGAAAAAGACCCAGACGAAGAAACGAACACTTAACTTATTCTACCCCAGCAAAATTTAAAGATCCACCACGATAGTTCAAGGGTGATGCCAGAATAGCTTGGCGCCTATGGGCGCCAAGCTATTCTGGCATCACCCTTGAACTATCGTGGTGGATCTGTGTCCTGCACTGCAACGCAGTCTTCTGAAGACGACTTCAACATTTGGGCTTAACTTATTCTACCCCAGACACACCACAGCAAAATAAAAGATCCACCACGATGGTTCAAGGGTGATGCCAGAATAGCTTGGCGCCTATGGGCGCCAAGCTATTCTGGCATCACCCTTGAACTATCGTGGTGGATCTGTGTCCTGCACTGCAACGCAGTCTTCTGAAGACGACTTCAACATTTGGGCTTAACTTATTCTACCCCAGCAAAATAAAAGATCCACCACGATGGTTCAAGGGTGATGCCAGAATAGCTTGGCGCCTATGGGCGCCAAGCTATTCTGGCATCACCCTTGAACTATCGTGGTGGATCTGTGTCCTGCACTGCAACGCAGTCTTCTGAAGACGACTTCAACATTTGGGCTTAACTTATTCTACCCCAGCAAAATAAAGATCCACCATGATAGTTCAAGGGTGATGCCAGAATAGCTTGGCGCCTATGGGCACCAAGCTATTCTGGCATCACCCTTGAACTATCATGGTGGATCCGTGTCCTGCACTGCAACGCAGTCTTCTGAAGACGACTTCAACATTTGGGGATTCCGGTCTTGGGGTAGAATGAGTTAAAATGACAGAACAGAACACTGACATTAATTAATTAAGTTCTGACAACATAAGAAGTCACTTGAAACTTCTTCAGCCTTTATTTAACGTCTTTCGTCTCCAACAACCAACCATTCTTTCATTTGCAGAGTTTTAAAAATGGCATGCAGTATGTTACAAAATGATCCCCCCCCCCCAATAACACTCTTGTAATCAATCTTTACATTGTCAATGGCAGACCTGCCTACCACCAATTTTTTTTTTTATAGTATTTATAATCGCCAAAAATAGTATTCTTGAGGAAAAAATAGTATTTTCATAAAATTGTAGCAGATCCACTCTCCTCCCTACTTTGCTGTGACATTTTGTATTTTGAGACTTTATTGACTGACACAACCCCCCCAAAAAAAATAAATAAATAAATAAATAAATAAATAAATAAATAAATAAATAAATAAAAATAAAAAAAAAATAAAAATAAATAAATAAAATCGTAAATTTTAGGCATTAATCGTATTTTCGTATTTTGAAAAAAAAATCCTAAAAATACGCCCAAAAATCGTAGGGTAGGCAGGTCTGCAATGGTTTTCTTATCTTATTACTGTCTTTTGTCCCCAGCCGGCTGTTTCGTTTTGCAAATCCAAAGGTATATACAAAATGATCCAGGCATCCATCAGATACAAAAAAGCAGGCTATACATGCTGAAACCACCCCAATAATAACACTCATGTAATAAATCTGTATGAAATCGAAAATGCCGCGAGTGGCGGGGAACCTCAATTCATTTCTTTTGTAACTTTTTCAGTCTGTTGCGGACGTAATCCTTAATGTTTGTCCAGCGCCTATGTCTAAGTGCAGGTTCCTCTGCCATTGCATACTGTATCTCAGCCTTTCCAGGAAGTTTGTTCATGACGAGGTGTGTCTTGAAACGAGTTTGAACAGCTTTCTCTTCAGCTTCCCCCCATGGTTTCCTTGTAAATCTAGCTTTTTTTCGAACAGGAGCTGACGCAGTACTGTCATCATCAAAACTATCTAGATTGTCATCAGGCTCTGGACGTCTTTTCTCCGTCATGCTCATCGATTCCTGTGTTGCTGACTTGCTACTTGCTTCATTCACAGGTGCTGTTCCCCCCGAGACCTCTCTGCCAGTTTCTGATGCGTCTTCATTGTCAAAGTCAATCTCTTCATCATCGCCCAGCTCAGCTCTAATGCAACTCTCAAAATCTGTCATCCCATTGTTAACTGACAGAAGAATCTTTGCCACTTTTGCCTTTTGAAGGACGTCTTGAGGTTGGCGGTAGATATGGCGATGTATCCGAATATCATGGCCAAGGAAATCTGCCAGCTGATCCTGGTCTAACTCCGAGATGGCCATTGACTGAGCCAAAGTTGCAACCTGCTTCCGCAACTGAGTAAATGTGAACATGGCTGGGTATGACACCCCTGCTTCTAGGGCATGGGCCTTCAGAACATCATGGCCTCTGTAAGGCCTCTGACCAGAAGGTGTGGCAAAGATGTACTGGGAATCAGCGAGAGCTGGCACCGATTGCCTCATTTGAAGGATTCTGTCCACAGTTGTCATCATCTTCTTCGTCAGCAAAACGGGAACACTCCTATTAAACTTGCCTCTGATTTCCACTCGCTGAAAATGATTCACCATTTTCTTCTCAACCTCTGTGAGACCTTTCAAGATATCTTGATTGGTGATCGATCCAATCTTAGCATTCTGGAAGTCTGACACCTTCATTCTCTGAACTTCTCCCCCTCGTTTTCAGTTGAAAAGTGATACAGCACAAAGAGTTGCTTTAACCACTGTCGGATAATCTTCCGAAACCATCCTTGTCTCAAGAAGCTGTTGGACCTTCCTCACATCTTCACATGATGGGATCAGCTTGGGTTTGTTCATGGTCATTTTCCCGACCGACTGGGCTGCTGTAGCGGACACACAATCATACCAGTCCCCGTTGAAGACAGAGTCAAACCGCTGCGCCTCAGAGAGCTCCTGTCGCCACCTGTCGTCTGAACCCTGCCCAAGCTGTTTGGATGCCTGTGACTGTTTGATCTGTGAACACTTTTTCAAAGCATGGCCTATGCGCATTGTGAGATTGCCTTTTTTGAACTGATGTGTGTCCTCATCAAAATCTGCTAGCTCTTTTACAGCCAGGACAACATGATCAAAGCTAGCTGAATTGATCACAGCATTTAAACTTGCGATTTTCATTTCTGACCTCACTCTGATAATCTTTAATAGTCTCCCTAACTCCCGCATCCTGGAGCTGATTTGTCCAGCCGTGTGTTCTTCAATGTCCCTGCGGTCAAATAATCTCTTTCCATACTCAAGAAGCAAGGGGTCAGTTCTGATGAGACGGCTTATCTCATCATTTCTCTGGCTGGCCAAGACCTTGTGATAGAATGAAAATTCAACGTCTAAGGGTATTGGAAGCATTAGGCGACCACGGCGCGCCGCGTCTCCTCGCCGAGTGATCTGAAACCCTCCTGGCTTCTGACAGCAACGTTTTGAGTGTACAGAGATCAGCTTTTTTTGATAGAGCCCTTTGCAATGGCTACAGGCGATAAGGTCGTCTACCTTACTAGTTTTGGTGCGATACTTAGGAATCAAACATCCGGATTTGTTTTCAAGAACAGCAACGTTATGCATGTAATCACCCTCATCTTGTAGTCTGATCCATGCTCGACGTCTCTGCTTGGTCCCTTTTTTCATCGACAAAATTTTAGCAACGTCTGCCTCATCTGTATGGACATCTTGTAAGTGCGTGCTCATTTTCAAGACAAGCTTGCCACACAATTTGCATGCATGTTTCTTGTCCCATTTGTACTTTCCTTTCCCTCTCTGCGACACGTGCACACCTGTTTCTTCTGTAAGCGCTCTTTCCCCACTCTTTCCAGCATCATGTTCCTCCTGCCTATCCACATTCTCATTGCCACCCCCTAACGCACACTGCACCTTGCTGGTATTAGCGTCACCAACCCCTGGCCACCCCGAACCTGCCACTTTGATGAAATCTAACATAGTCGATACAATACTGTCTATGTCCGAGATCCCAGCAATTGATGCCGACACACCCTCTGAATCCGGTGAGCTCGAGCCAGGAACGAACTCCTCGTCATCACTGCCCTCGTATTGCGATGCGCTGGCACTACTCTCAGTCTCGGGTCCATCCCAGGCGCCATTTGCCAACTGGAAAAAGAAAGAAAGAAAGAAAGATTGAAACCAAAGCTGCATTAGAAACAGAAACAGCCCAATTTTGGTTTAAGGGGCCTTGCACAAGAATAAAAAGAGTAATCCCGTGTATGACCGATTTACATATGTGTGACCTCGGTGACGAGGGCTGGCTTCTGCAGCAGTCAAAATCCACGTTTTCTGAAAATGCAAGCAGTTTTCACACATTTGTCAACCCTGCGTGACCCTTTGAGAGAGGTCACTCAAATTGGCATGTTTAAAAAGGTCCTGCCACAAAGTATCCTTGGGCCAAGCTTGAAGAATGTGGCTTGAACAGTCTCCGAGAAAATGCCACCGTTAACTCATTCTACCTCCAGACACACCACAGCAGGATAACAGGGGTGGGATTCTAGTAACAAAGAAAACGCGGAAAATCAAACGACGGGGGGGGGAGGGGGGGGGGCGGCATGTCCTTCATTTTCGGCGGCCGAAAAATCAAACGACAGGGGGGGGGGGGGGGGGGGGATAGGCGCGTGTCCACCGTTCGCCAAAGTATCCAAAAACTGACAGGGGGAGCGAGACCAAACACACCCGAAAATGGACTTTGTTATGACACTCCTGATCTGCAGTATAAAAATGGAATGTGCGTACCAGTTTATGTTCAGATGCACATTAAACGGCACTCTGTCTTGGACAATATCCTTTTTCACCGCCATTTTCCACTGCGACCTAAAGCTACCGGAAGTGTCTACATACAAATCCAACCCATTTGAGATTTTTTTGCCATTTAAGAAGAATTTTTTTCCCCGTCTTTTTCGTTGTTATTAGACGCGGAAAATAAATATGCTTCAGCGGAATTGTGAAAGAATTTCCGCGGAAATCCGCGGAAACGCGGAAGAATCCCACCCCTGGGATAAGGATCGGCCATGATAGTTCAAAGGTGATGCCAGAACAGCTTGGCGCCTACGGGCGCCAAGCTATTCTGGCATCACCCTTGAACTATCATGGTCGATCTGTGTCCTGCGCTGCAATGCGTTCTTGAGAGGACAGGGGCAAAATTTAAGGATTTTGGTGTTGGGGTAGAATGAGTTAAAGTTTACCATGGACGACGGACGGACGACCAGTGGCCCAGAACATAAACTCACTTTTGCTTCGCACGCACGCCAGCCAATCAAATGAAGATGATCATAGAATCACTTTACTTACCAGTTTGTAATTGGGAGCATTCCGCTGCCGTCCATGCACCCTCCTACCAGACGCACCCTCTGTGGCAGAGGCTGGGGGGCCATGATTCTGCAGCATAGATCCCGATGGGTTTGGACATCCTGCTGCCATCCGGCGCTGGGTGTGTGCAGAAAGTCCTGAGCCGGTGTGACCAAAACGGTGTTGCTGAGAACATGTCCAATACAACCATGTAAACCAACTGACATTTTGAATCAGATTGATTGTACATTGCTTAACGTCCCGACAGCCACAAGGCTTTCTCAGGACGTGCCTGCACTGCTTGTGAAAAAAAACAACACCTAAACAGAACATTGCCATGTATGTCGCCTGCCGGTCAAATACGTTAACTCATTCTACCCCAACTGACACCAAAAAAAATCCTTAAATTTTGCCCCTGTCCTCTCAAGACTGCATTGCAGTGCAGGGCACAGATCGACCATGATAGTTCAAGGGAGATGCCAGAATAGCTTGGCGCCCGTAGGCGCCAAGCTATTCTGGCATCACCCTTGAACTATCATGGTGGATCCTCATCCTGCCGTGGTGTGTCTGGGGTAGAATGAGTTAAATAATCCTAACACATGGGGCCAAGACATAAAGCTAAGACCATTTAGCAACACACATCCAATATCAAGAGCTACAGGCAGTGCAGACAGTAGGGAGAGTTTTCAAAAGGCAAATACAGGTGAATGGACAAAGGGTAGACAGAAACACATGCCCCAGAATAGAGAGAAAAACCCACCCTGTGGGGCTGACCAGGGTGACCCTGAGAACTAAAAACTGGCAATACAGTAAAAAGCGACACTTCAGTTGCACATTCCTAAAGACCTGTTTGTGGACGTTTCTTCTTCGAATCGCGAGGCAGTTTTGCGAACGAGGATTGAAATCTGGCGCCATTTTTGTTTTAAAAAAAAAAAAGTCAACTGATACTGTGCATGCATGTGGCAAGTTAACACATGTCAGAAAGAAAAAAAAAAAGAAGAAACAAAATCGCGTGGCAGATTGATCTTGTAATGGGGTTATTGAACGAATTCCTTTCATTGAACAAGAAAGCTTTTGTTTAAATCGTGGGGTTCTATTATCATTTACTACAAGACTCAACGGTCAGAGCGGAGAGGAAGACATGGACCGAGCCACGGTTCAAGCAGACGCCTTATTTTTCTGGGCCAAACGGGTATCGGGGATTGGAGGCATCTCTCAGTTAAATAACTGCACTGAACAAGTACATTTGGGCGTGCTCTTAACTAAGAAATATTGCATAAAGTACCTCTGCAAACGCGAAAGAATGTCCGGTGACCGTTGGAGACGAAAGACGTTTAAGCAAGGGAAACAACTCCGTTCATCGGTGTTGGACCAATCAAATTGATCTGAAAACACTCCGGCCGCTTCCGTGTCCACACACAGGCCCAGGGCATCCCTGAAACACAACCATGAAGTAAATCTGTTAAAATGGGGACATCGTATTTTGATATTTTTTTCTGACTTTTGAATGAAAGATAATACAGAAACAACCCTCAGAAAAAATGGGTGTCTGATTCGGTCACCCAGAATTCCACACCCACCCATTTCAAATAAGGATGGTAAAGAAAGTAACCCATTTCAGTGATTTGGTGTACGCACGCACACACACACACACACACACACACACACACACACACACACACACATTCATCCCAAGTGTGCAGATCAGTGTAGCGGTACTGCCTGATAGCGAGTACTTACTTACTTACGCCTGTCACCCCTACCCGGGTATAGGCCGTCGACGAGAGACCTGCAGCAACTCCTGTCCTGTGCTTCTCCTTCGATTCTACTCCAGGTGGTTCCCAGTCTCTTGATGTCTGCTTGGAGGTCTCGACGCCAGGAGTTTCTCGGCCTACCTCTTTTCCTCTTTCCCTGGGGGTTCCATGACAATGCCTGCCTAGTGATACTGGAAGCTGGCTTTCTCAGGCTGTGACCGATCCATCCCCATCTTCTTCGCCCAATTTCATTCTCTGCTGTTATCTGCTCTGTTCTCTCCCAGAGTCTGACGTTGCTGATCTTCTCTGGCCAGTGGATTTTCAAAATTCTTCTAAGGCAACTGTTCATGAAGGTCTGTACTCTGTTGACTGTGGTTTTTGTCAATCTCCAAGTCTCTGCTCCATATAGGAGAACTGCTTTTACATTGGAGTTGAAAATCCGGACTTTGGTGTGTTGTGACAGCTCTCTGGAACTCCACACTTTCTTTAACTGGAGAAAGGCTGCTCTGGCTTTACCGATTCGTGCTCTGACATCTGCATCAGTGCCGCCTTTTTTTGTCTATGATGCTCCCGAGATAGGTGAAGGACTCCACCTCCTCCAACGGGGTGCCAGCAAGCAAGATTGGTTCTTCCCTGGTTGTGTTCAGCCTCATTGTCTTTGTTTTCTGTTTGTGAATGGTGAGGCCCACTTGGGACGAGATGTCAGCAAGCCTCGTGGTCTTGTCCTGCATTTGTTGATGAGTGTGGGACAGTAATGCCAAGTCGTCTGCAAAATCGAGGTCGTCAAGCTGTGTCCACAGTGTCCACTGTATTCCACTTCGTCTGTGCTCTGATAGCGAGTGCTTGCACATTATTGTAGGCCCACAGTACGCTCCGGCCGTGATATCTCGATCGCTGAATTATGTACGACTTCCGCAAGTGAATTGTAACCATTTTCAGAACAATCTAGAAAAATGACACTTACCGCATACAAACAGCTCTGCGTTTGCTCTTGTCCTCTAAGGGAGGGGGGTGGGGGGGGGGAGGTAGTATCCCGATGTTGAGATGCCGCGGATCAGTGTGCGGTCCTTACAGCAAGTTCAGTTTTGTTCAGCCCATTGCGTTGGTTTTGGGAGGGGAAAAAAATCCAGAAGCTTTTCTTTGATGGTTTCAGGGTAGCTTTCGTCCCGATTGCAGGTACCCCAAAGGCAATGCCTAAGCATTTCAGTGACATGTATACGCACAAACAGTATCGCGCTTCACCATTTCCTTGCTTAGTTACGGGAAAGCTTGTGGCACCCAGCAACAGAACAGGGCTGCGGCATTTTTTTTCTATTTTCTGATTGGCTGAAAATGCGCGCACCGGTGAGGTCCATTCTGGATGGAGCCATCTGGCCTGCGTACTGTTTCTAATTTGGTTCTCATGTCTCTTTCGTTCAGTTCACTGGTTTTCTTGTTGACATATTCAGCGGCTCTCTGCATGCCAGTTCTGCATGGGACAGGCAAGTTGAGGTCATCGCAGAGAGTCTGCACTTTCGCTGGCCCGATGCTGGTGTTTTGTGTTGTAACAGCTAGTCCTACATTAGTCTCTGTTGGTCTTGGCCCTGACCTACCAGTGTCTATCTCTGCATACAGTTTGACCACAGGTGTTTTGAAAGCACAAATCTGACACCTTATACTAAGCTGACAGGCAGTGCCCCACTTTATCTCCGTGGCATAGCTAAAATGCGGCAAGTGTCGGTCGTCGCTGTCGTCGGCATGCTGTGAGATGGCTGTGTTGAAGAGAGCGATGACTCGGTTCATGTCCACTAGTCTGTTTCTTGTGACAGGAACCGTTTCTTCTTTTGTTTTAGGCGGCATACTGGAACGCAGCTTGTATGCAGGACGCTGATTCTGGCCGTCCTCCAAAATGGCATTCCGTGACGCAGGCTGCATGATGTCAACGGTGCTGTCTGCAGACACGCTGGCTCCTGGATCACCACTGCTGGGCTCCACCTCGGCTCTGGCACTCTGGTACCAATGTCCACGCTGGTGGCGACGAGCTGGCATGATAAAAGAAATATAGCTGTAAGTTGGTTTTTTTTTTTTTTTTTTTTTTCACTGTAACTGGGGAGCTGTGACTGCAGTCTAGGCTGTAGTCCAAGTAAGCCAGTTTGTGTGACACAATAGACTTATACCAGCTGCACACAGACAGACCAGACCTCCATCCTAACCACAGAAAACAGCACTGTCCCTACCATAGACAGCCTGGCAACACCTTCATCCTTCACACCCTGCATTTTCCTGAGTGGCCTGATTGGGCAGTCATCCAACATTACATAAGAGGATTAAGGCCCACAATTAAAGGGAGGCCATCCTTTACTTAGCAAATGAGAAACCTGTATTATCTGAACAACTGCTGTGTTTAGCTGGGTGTAGTATGCTGACCAAAGGATCATGTTGGTCTGTTTTAAGGGGTGACTAACTTAAACATCAACATGCAGTTATAAAAATGTGGACTGCATTTCTGGTGGGTATATCCAGCATTTACACATGCTCTGTCACTTGTGTACCAAATTTGAGGCCCATCTGAGCATATTTGATGCGTTAAAATCGTCTTCGAAAATTGATCTGACTTGAGATGAAAAAGGGGAGACAATCTGCTCCCAGTCTAGAAAGGGTGTCCTTTAAAAAATGGTCACTACAGATAAACACAGAAACTTGAAGCGCTGATCTTCAGCAGGCTACTTATACAGTTGTAGCTAATCACAACTAGAACAGTTTTTGGCGAAAATAGACGTAAAACAGGGGACTGGCGGACTTCGCCATTTGAGTAAGGTGTAAAATAGGCAGACTCCACGGGGTGGTGTTCAAAAAAAAAAAAAATCGGCAAGTAGTGACGTTTTCAGCAGGTTGCCAAAATGTTTATTTTTCTACATTTAGACATGTTGCTGTAATCGCATGTCAAATTTCAAGACATTCTAGGCATATTTTCTGAGTTTTCAGCAACATTGAAAATCAGACATTCTGCAGAGCAGCAGTCACGTTAAAGGCTCACCATGGCAAAACAGGTGACCCATTTATTTGGCCACTGTACACACCGATATTGTCGTACATCAATGCCGTTTGAACTGCAGGTACGGCAGAGGGCATTGTTGGCTGTGATAACAGTTTTATAAAAAAAAATTAAAAAAAAAACCGCGATCTGTCTTTTCTTTCAGGTCACGTTACATATTCAAATTGGGCAGTTGAGGCAGTAAGAGGACCGGTGTTTTTAAAAAAATTACCCTGTTTGAAAATTTGTATTTTGTGCATGGCAAATGTGCAGCTGGTAGGCGGTAGTGTTTTTGTAGGGGACTGAAAAATTTTCTACAGCAGAAGAAGTGCTGGGGAAGCAGAGGAAGCGCAAACAGCCCTGGGTCACCGATGACATCCTCGATCTCTGTGATGAGAGGAGAGCCTGGAAGAAAAAGAGAGGCCAAGACCTCACATCAGCAAACAAGTACAGACTTGTCAACAAGAAGATCAGGAAGAGGATGAAAGAAGCCAAAGAAGATTGGATTGAAGACCAGTGTTGTAGCGTGGAAGAGGGCATGGCAAATGGCAACAGCAAGAAGGCTTATGAAACGCTAAGGACCCTCCCCAAGACTCAACAGCGAACAGCCACAGTCATCGAAGACAGCAGCGGCCAACTCCTTACGGAAAACACTGCTGTACTAAACAGATGGACTGAGTACTGCCGAGACTTGTATAACTACAAGGCTGAGCCAGACACCAGCATCCTCCAAAACAACCAGGCTGGGGCCAGGAAGGCTGAAGACCTGCCAGTGTTAGCTGAAGAGGTGGAAGCAGCCGTACGCGGCCTGAAGGGAGGAAAGTCTCCAGGTGTAGACAACGTACCTGCTGAACTGTTGAAACATGGAGGAGAAGTAACAACGAAGGTCCTCACTACACTCTGTCAAAAGATCTGGGAGCAAAAGAAATGGCCAGTAGAATGGACACAGTCTCTAGTGATCCCGCTCCCCAAGAAAGGAAACCTGAAACAGTGCCAGAACTACAGAACTATCAGTCTGATAAGTCACCCTAGCAAAGTAATGCTTAGAATCATTCTCAACCGCCTCAAAACTTTCGCCGAGGAACTGCTGGCAGAAGAACAGGCTGGCTTCAGAGTTGGAAGAAGCACTGTAGAGCAGATTTTCAACTGCCGCGTCCTGATCGAGAAACATCTGCAGCATCAGCGCGAACTCTACCACAACTTTATTGATTTCAGGAAAGCATTTGATCGCGTCTGGCACGACGGACTCTGGCAAGTCATGAGATCGTTCAACATAGAGGAGGGACTGATCCAAATGATAGAAGCGCTTTACAAGAACGCCTGCAGCGCGGTTCTACTTAACAATCAGTCAGGCGAGTTCTTCAGGACGACGATCGGTGTCCGTCAAGGATGCCTGCTCTCTCCTGTCCTTTTCAACATATTCCTGGAGAAGATCATGCAGGAAACCCTCCACGACCACCATACTTCAATCTCTATTGGTGGCAGATCCCTGTGCAATCTTCGATTCGCAGACGACATTGACCTCATGGCAGGCAGCAATAGTGAGCTCCAAAACCTGACAGACAAACTTTCAAGTAGCGCAGGGTCTTATGGCATGGAGATCAGTACGGATAAAAGCAAAGTGATGATCAACACCACAAGCGACAGCAGCAGCAACATTCACATGAATGGCCAAAAGCTAGAAGAGGTCAATAGCTTCAAGTACTTGGGAGCCACCCTGTCCAAAGACGGTAGTTGCATAGCAGAGATCCGTATCAGGATAGGTACAGCAACATCCGCAATGGCCAGGCTGGACAGGATATGGCGAAGTAACTCCATCAGCTTCACCATCAAGTACAGGCTTTACAAGTCCCTCATAGTGTCTATTCTACTCTACAGCTGTGAGACTTGGACACTGCTTGCAGACTCAGAAAAGAAAATCCAGGCCTTTGAGAACAAGTGCCTGAGGAAGTTGCTCCGCATCTCGTACCGCGAGCACAAGACCAACGAATATGTACGGAGCATCGTCACTTCCCTGGTGGGCCCACATGAACCCCTTCTGGCAACCGTGAAACGGCGCAAGCTTGCTTGGTTTGGCCACGTGACCCGACACAACACCTTGTCCAAGACTATCCTCCAAGGCACTCTCGAAGGAAGTCCCGTCGGCGAGGTCGTCAGAGAAAGAGTTGGGTCGCAAACATAAAAGAATGGACCGAACTCGAGATGTCAGACTTGCTTGCCACCGCCCAAAATAGAACTCAGTGGAGAGCACTGTCTGTTGCTGCTGCCTTTCAGTCCCCCCAACGCCCAGTTCGGGCAAGGGACTGATGATGATGATGATGATGATGAAAAATTAGGGGATGACTGGGACTGACTAAGGCTAAGAGACTGGACAGTACGGAAACGGCACTGTGTTCCGTTGCCTGTGCGAAGGCCACCGGTGCAAGATGGCGTCCCGCGCACGCGTGGCGCCTGTAGTATGTACCCCGACGGTACCATAATAGCAGTATAACGGTAAACTCGTCCAAACTCCAACTCGCCCAAGCAACTCGCCCCGTTTCGGGCACAGGCTCAGGGCGGATTGTGATAGAAAACGGCAAAACAAAAAAAATCGCTGGTGGTCTGTTTACGACAGTGCGTGTGCCCCCCTCCCCCCACCCCCCACACACTCACACACACACACACACACACACACACACACACACACACACACACACACACACACACACACACACACACTGTTACGATTGTGGTTGTGTTGTTCTGTGAGAACGGTCATGCATAAATCGTAGGAAACGATCTAATATTTATTTGAGCTATCATGTTTATGAATCACGTACCTTTTTAGTGAATTTTACTTTTGTTTATGAATAGTGCAGTATTGTTTATCTGTTGCCGCACGGCGGAGTTGAGTCCCGAAGAGTCTAGATACTGCTCGAGTATTCATTTGTTTACTGCTCGCGTGTAGCTTAACAGTCGGTATCGGTGCACTTATCGCGTGATTTCCAAATAAAGCGGGCAAGGTCGTGACCTGTCTGGCCTACTTTTGTGTGACGTCATAGCGCGCCGAGATTTTTTTTAACATAGGGGCTGGTAAATAGCAGCCAGATGTTTACAGAATATTCCAGTGAAATGTTTATTCATTGATATTTAGGAGTTTTAGTTGCGTATTTTGTTCTGATTGGTTGTGTTATACGAATTTCCGCGATTTTTCTGGAAAGTATGTTACTATAAAAGAGTCGTGCTGGGAAGCTCATATGTACATTGTCTTGCATTTGTCAGTTGTAGAGACACTCAGTTAGCGTAGGTACGTGGCCCGTGTAGGGTGTACTTTGTGAGAAACTTTGTGTCGGAGTGTGGACATTGCAGAAGAGACATTGTATCAGTGATTGTGCATTTGGAATTGCATTGTGTGGAGATCGCATCGCTGAATTAAAATATTGTTGGAACTGTTTCTCTAGTATTGTCTACATCCTTAAGCCACGGTTGACGGATTGCAGCTGAATGAGGGTTATTTAAAAGAACCTTACGTGCGTGCGTCTGGTGTGTTTATCATACTACGACTACTACTCCACCGCGTAACACACACACACACACACACACACACACACACACACACACACACACACACACACACACACACACACACACACACACACACACACACACACACACACACACATGGTCACATTATGAGAATACAGACAAAACAAAGAAAGAAGTAAACAACTGAAAACAAAGAAACAGATACGCATGCAAGCACACACACACACCTCGGGGCATTCGTGACGGTATGGGCTAGTTTTTAGTGGGTCTAGTGATTCAGCAACGGAAAGAAAGAAGTCGCAAGCGGTTAATTTTGATAGGATAACTGTGGGCTGTTTACTGTTCTTATCGGGCACAACAACCTTAGCGCGCCATAGAGTGAATACATCTTTTCGTTGGGTTATCAAGTGATCGATGAATGATGTTGTGACTTTGCGTACTAACGGCTTTACGCGATTTCGCTCTCGTTTGTATTGATCAGATAGCTTTTGATGTTGCTCATCGATTTCGAAAAAGCGTTTGACTCTGTTTCTCACTCATTTATTCAGAAAGCTTTAAAAATGTTTAACTTTGGCTGTGGCATCACAAAATGGGTAGAATTTGTTTATAAGAACAGTGAATCTTGCCTAATTGTGAACAGCCAGGTGTCTGGTCGCTTCTCTGTGGATCGTGGTTGTAGACAAGGGGACCCCCTCTCACCTTATGTCTTTTTAATATGTGTTGAACTGTTGGCTATAAAGTTGAGGAATAATAAGAACATTTCAGATATAAAATGCAAGGAACAGGAATTCTTAGTCTCACTGTTTGCTGATGATATGTCATTGTTTTTGGATGGGTCACAAAAATCATTTGATTCTGTCATCCTAGAATTGGAACTTTTTGCAGTTATTTCTGGTCTAAAAATTAATTTTGAGAAGACTATTGCTGTTTGGATTGGCACTAATAGGTTTTGTCTTACATGCTATGCCCCACATCTAAACATCTCCTGGAATCCAGATACCTTCACAGTGCTGGGAGTGACCTTCTCTACAGAACTGTCTGATATCATACTCCTGAATTATAAACAGAAACTTGTAAAAATGAAGAAAATTGTAAAGCAGTGGAAATTGCGAAATCTAACCCCTGTTGGAAGAAATGTTGTTTTCAAGTCCTTAATTCTTTCAATGTTTGCTCACCTCTTCATCTCTCCGCCCTCTCCAGGGAGTGTAATTCTCAAAGAAATTAACAGTGCGATGTTTAACTTCATCTGGGGAGGGAAGAGAGATGAATCAATGAATCAATGAATCAATGAATCAATGAAACTTTATTTTACAACGGTTTAGGCATTGACATCGTCATCGACACAGCCATTTTACAAACCTGCCGTTGAATAGAGATAAAGTGAAGAGAACCACAGTGTTCAGACAGTATGAAGAAGGAGGGCTCAAGGTAATTGATATTGAAGTTTTTTACAAAGCACGTAAGGTCACCTGGATTCGAAGAGTGTTGTCTTCGGGCACCAACTGGAACCTTTTACTCACATCTTTGTATGGAAATATTAAACAGTGTGAGGTTTTTGGTGGTTACTTCCTAGAAAGTTTAGAGATGAAGAACCCCTTCTGGAAAGAAGTGGCGACAATTTAAAAAAAAAATCATAATCTTTTCTGTCCCGCAAGTATTGATGCATTCAAAAGCGAACCATTGTTTTTTAACCCAGGACTTCTGAAAAAGGATACTTCGAAATCTGTTGACAAGTGGGTTTTGAAAAATATTTTTACAATTGGGGATGTTTTTGACGATAATGGGGGCATTATTAGTTTCGAAGCTTTTTGTGAAATTTTTGGTGCTGATGTTTCTTTTCTATAATACTATAGTAGAACAAGTGCTATACGAAAATACAAAAGAAAAATGTTACGAATATGGACCGATGCAGTTGATGTGACTGATTTGGGTACACCTTTGGGTGTTGTCTTCAAACATAAAAAGGGTACAAAAGATATATACAACATTTTCTTAAATAAAATGACACCTCCTACGTGTATTGGAAAATGGGAAAACAAATATAATGACCTAAAGTGGAAAGCTATATTTGTGCATCCTATAACGGTCACACAAGACACCAAATTACGCTGGTTTCAGTATAGAATTGTCCACAGAATACTGACAATCAATGTTTACCTGCGCTATAGACAGTTAAAGGATTCAAACCTTTGTACCTTTTGTTCACTCTCTAAGGAGTCTATTGAACACTTATTTTTTGAGTGCACAGTGGTACGGGTTTTCTGAGACAAATTACTGAACAGACTGAAAGAAAAATGTGCTCATTGTGACAATTTTGAACTCTGTACAGAATTAGTTGTGTTTGGGTGAAAAATGGGCTGCGGACAGACCCAGTTCTTGACTTGCTCTTATTAATGGCAAAGTTTTTCATTTACCGGTGCCGTTGTTTGAATAAGCAGCTAAACCTTTCTGTTTTTCTGGCGGAATTCAAAAACAGATACTGTACAGAGAAATATGTATTTACTGTCAGAAACAAACTTAGCCTTTTTACACGTCTGTGGCTGCCTTATTTGGACTTTGTGTAAATAATTAATTTCTGTCACCTATTTTGTTAATCCGTGTAGACTGCAGTTGAGTTCGGTTCGGCCTGCTATGATTCACAGTTACTTCATTCTGAATTTTGACAAGTATCCGTTTACCAATACATGCATGCATACTCACAAAACAAATTCCAGGAACAGTCTCTCTCTCTCTCTCTCTCTCTCTCTCTCTCTCTCTCTCTCTCTCTCTCTCTCTCTCTCTCTCTCTCTCTCTCTCTCTCTCTCTCTCTCTCTCTCTCTCTCTCCACAAACATGCATTAATTTAATTAAATCAATTTTTTTAAAACATAATTATTATCAGTTTGTGTATGTATGATTTGTATTCCTTTTGTATTTGTGTTGTACTTGTTTGCAGTGTTCATGTCACAAATCTTGAAAAATGTTCAAAAATAAATTAAAAAAAAAAAAAAAGAAGGTAAAAAAACCCCAAAACTTTAGCGCGCCATAGAGTGAATACTTCTTTTCGTTGGGTTATCAAGTGATCGATGAATGATGTTGTGACTTTGCGTACTAACGGCTTTACGCGATTTCGCTCTCGTTTGTATTCATCAGATAGCTTTTGTTGTCTAAAGTCATTCCTTGCCTGTATGGCTTGCATTTTGTTCTGTGTCAGCCATGGCAGGAGTGTTGCATGCTGCACTCTTCTACGTGTCAGTGGCGTTTGCGTATTTAGGATACTAAGTAATAGTCTAGCAGCTTTTCGCAATTTCTGCAGAATTTCTGCAGAGGTAAGTAGTTCGTCAAAAGAGTAACAATGGTTTGCAGGTACGAAACGAAAGTACTAATGCCATATAGTTTATGCATGGCAACAATATTTGTCCTTAGGATAGAGACATTTTTGTAGAAGTGTTTTTCGGAAAGCTATTTTTCGATGTGAGGGAACCAGTCCTCGTACACCGCCCGGATAAGGTGCAAGACATTTTTTGCGCATAACATTGAAAATTTCAAGCATACAAGTTACAAGTTTATTCCAGTGAGTATATTAAAATCATGAGCAAGTAAACATGCATACATATATACGATAAAATAAGTTTAAAAGTATTATTTTTAATGCGGTAAGCATGGTCGCGTCGCTAGTTTCAAAATGGCGGTCAGCGAGAAGCCTTCTAAAGAAGTCAATCAGACGCACACGGTTGATGAAGCTTTACTTTGCTCCTGAATTGAAACAGAGATTATTTTCGATTTGAACATCTTATCAACGTCAAATACGTTAGTTTTCCTGGTCTTGAAAACAGCCTTTTCCATAGAACTCGGTCTTTTGTGGGAGGAAAGCATATCGAAAGTAAACTCCCTTTGTGCATGTTGTGCAATGTCTGCCGACCATCTTCAACATTCTGAAGTCTTTTTGGCCGGATACAACATGCATGTTGTTCGTCTGTTTTTCAGCCTAACGGCTCTAAGTGCAGGTCTGCTCTTTTTTTAAAATTTATTAGTGAAGATGGGATTTTTAACTGGTCAAGCACACTCGTATCCGACTGGTCTTAAGCAGAAGCCAGGCAGAGTGAAATCCATCTCCGAACCGTTTCCATCAACATCACCATGTTCAGCTAAACACCTAAATATACAAATTTTAGTTTTTGCAACCAATTCAACCAATTCGCACTCAAGTACTCACAAGGACTCTTATGATTAAGCTTTATCAGGACTGCATGAGACACAATACAGATAGTAGCCCTCTCTATTATATTACATGTTTTATTTATTTATTTATTATTGATTCATGTATGTATTCACTTACATATTTATTTATTATTTATCCTTTTAATTATGGATGGAAGGAATTCCTTGATGCACATGATCACTATAGTGGTATGGTAGTGGTCACCAAGGAGAGGAAATTTGTTTTCAATATGCATACATCTGTGCATGTTCATAATCTATCCTTTACTCAACATGCATATTCATAGGTCCCAGGTACCCCCAACTTATTTTATTAATTTATTATTTTGTTTGTTTGTTTGTTTGTGATGTATGTTTGCACATACACATCAGCATAACATGATTGATTGTACATTGTTTAACGTCCCGACAGCAACAAGACTTTCTCAGGACGTGCCTGCACTGCTTGTGAAAAAACCCAAACTAAACAGAATATTGAATGTATGTCGCCAGCTGGTCTAATACACTAAATAAACCTAACTAGACCCTTTAGCAACACACATCCAATATCAAGAGCTACAAGCAGTGCAGACAGTAAGAAGAGTTTAAAAAAGGAAAATACAGGTGAATGTACCAAGGGTAGACAGAAACACACGCCCCAGAATAGAGGGGAAAACCCACCCTGTGGGGCTGACCAGGGTCACCCTGGGAACTAAAAAGTAGTTAACCCCACCCAAGTCCCGCAGAGTAGACCTGGGTGGGGGACATCAGCATACAAGATGAGAACATACATATACACATATATGATGTGAACATAACATGTACACATATATGGTAATAGGTGCATACCACCCGCTCCCCACCCCACATACAAAACCACAGAACACCCATTAAAGGACATGCACATCTGTGAATGTTCATAATATATCCTTTACTTGGTATTCATATGTCCTAGTTATTTAAATTTATTATTTATTTTTATTTGTTTGAAAAGTAGGTTTTGTACATATGCTGATGTTCACATACACATATATGGTAATACTGCCCACTCCCAACCCCACTCCACAACCAGAGAACACCCACCAAACGACACTTACATCTGTGCATGTTCATAATCTACCATTTACTGAGCATTCATATGTCCCAGGTATCTTGACTTACTTTATCTTTTTTATTTAACCGCCATGAGATGGCATTGGTCGCCTGCTCGACATTAAACCCAAATAACTATATATTTAAATTATTTATTTATTTTGTACATACACATCAGCAAACAAGAAAATATACACATATATAGATGGTAATAGGTGCCATACTGCCTGCTCCCAACTCTTACCTAAATACACACATAAAACCGCAGAACACCTACCAAAGGAAGGACATGCACATCTGTGTATGTTCATAATTTTTAATCTATCCTTTACCTAGCATGCATATGTCCCAGGTACCTTAGACTTACTTTATCTTATTTATTTAAATTATTTATTTATTTTGTTTGTTTGTAATGTAGGTTTTGTACATACACATCAGCATACAGCTCAAGAACATACACCATGGTGCCCCTGTGCATGTGGCCACCAGTACTATTCTGTCAGATCTGTCACACCCAGCCAATCATCTCTTCGAGCTTCTGCCCTCTGGCCGGCGGTTTCGTGCTTTTAAAGCCAGAACCTCTCGATTCAGATGCAATTTTTTTTCCAGAAGCTGTCCTCAATACATCACCATGCACGGAACAACGTGATTCCATGATTTGTGACATATGACTGATTTGTGTTTAATATTGTGTTTATCTATCTTTTAGTGCTGTATATAGGATGATCGCCAACTAAGTGTATGACATGATGAATGTCCTACAAGTGAGGACATATTTTACTGTCGCCATGCCACACAAAAATCCTTGTAACGTTTTACTTGGTGAATAAATGTCTTATGTCTTATACACGTACATGGTAATAGGTGCAGTATCGCTCGCTCCCAACCCCAATCCAGTTACACACACAAAACCGCAGAACATCCACCAATGTACATCTGTGCATGATCATAATCTATACTTTACATAGCATTCTTATGTCCCAGGTATCTTTGACTTACTTTATCTTATTTATTTAACTGCCGTGAGATGGCCGTAGTCTACCGCGCGGCGTTAAACCCAAATAACTATTTATTAAAATTATTAATTTATGTTTTTTTGTAATGTAGGTTTTGTACATACACGGTAATAGGTGCCATACCGCCCCACTTTCAACCCCAGCCCACATACAAAACCACAGAATACCCACAAAAGACATGCACAATTGTATACTGATGGGCATTAGTAGACTGTAAAATCTATATATAGAGACTTTAGGTTAAGCAAGTGGCTTGTTTTGACTGCCTGTATTTTAGCTGCCCACCTACAAATTTCATGTGTACAGTTAATCACACTGCACATGCAGCCATCAGTTCTGTGAAAAGTACTGTTGGCCTCATGCACAAGGGCACCAAAACTTAGAGATAAGGCTACACTTGATATCAATAACAGTACTAATAATAATATGCATAGGTACTAGTTCTGTAAACAGCACCTTTGTAAACTGTACCAGTGGCCAAATGCACACATACATAATGGATGTTGCTACCACTGATCACTTCAAACAATAGGCTGCCCAGTTCACATTTTGATACCGTGAACTAGCCTGCACATGCAGTCATCAGTTCTGTAAATAGTACTGGTGGCCACATGCACAGCGACACCAAACTTAAAGGTGAGGCCAAAACTGCCACCTCAAACAAAACCAAACGCTACCTACACACACATATAAATGATACAGTCAACCTCTGTGTGCGTTAGGGGAAACACGCTTAAAGTATGGGACTGTAAATCTTACAGCGAAATGTCAAAACCAGTAAGAAGATAATGTAACAGCAACAAGTACATGTATTTTGTAAACCACTCAAAACATGACAACTCATCAACTCTAATGGTGTTATGAGTGGGTGATGGAAACACTGAAAGAAATAGTACGTGTACATTATAAAGTATGTGCCTCCTCCTCCCCCCCCCCCCCTCCCATAACTAGCTGTTCATCATAAAACATAGATATCTCATTCATTTGATCACTTGACTGATTTATTAAATCATCTCTCTGTCACCTTTCTCCGTTTTCTTTCTCGTTTTCATCCCAATATATATGTCAGTGCTAATGTCAGCTGCTAAGAATCCTTGCAGCGAACTGCAAATGTTTATATGCAGACAAACTGCAAATAACACAGCAGCAAAATAAGTTCCTCTTTTGTGCAGTAGGCTACTGCTAGCCAGATAGGGTTCAATTTTAAACAAAGCATTGCATGAACTTCCAAGCGTGTTCACATTGTGCTGTGTATTTTTTTTTCAGTGTGAAGTGTACTGTACCATCAGTGATCACTGCATGAGACTGCATAATTGGCACTGGCAGTGATCGCACATCACAACATAGCTTGTCAGTGTAACTGATTAAAATAAATGTTACTGCTGCATAAAATAATTAATCAAGTTCCGAAACTTTGCTCAGCCATGACAGTTAAAACCAAGTGGTGTGGCACTCTTTTTCTTTTACAGAATGCAGCATAGGTTTTGAAGATAGCGTTTGTGTTGTGGGTTGCGTTTTGTTTTGGTGCTGTGTTTGTCGAAATGAAACGGGCAAAGCGATGGTAAAGTGAATGGAAATAAACGTGACAAACATTTATCAAGCCGTAAAAATGCACACAGCAACTTTACACGTTTGCTTTTTTTTAAACAAACAAGCTTATGTAGAACAAATCAAAAAGAACCCGTCGGCACACCGAAATTCACGTCCGCGGAGGTCGTGGCATCACGTGATGTTTTTATCACGTGATTTGGGATACCTTATTGTTGAGTAACGATATTAATTTTGAGTTCAAGGCAAGCGTTTTCGTAATTGTTTCTTCTCTTAATATATCTAAGTGTGAAAATATTACTTTAAAAAATGAAATCATTTTAAGTGACATATAGTACAGGAACAATGAGACCCGTGTAAACTACTGATCTCCTGTAAACATGGCCGCTACGGTCCTGGTTTCGTCTGCAGCCATACTGGAAACAAAATGTGCTACAGAAAAATGTCTCCATCCTCCGGCGGTTTAAAACGAGTGCGCACTGCTTTTATTCATACTAGACTTCATTTTGATATACCCAAACCTTTGTTACTCTCTAGAAAATCACTATCTCGTAAACGGCTGATCGTCTATGAAGGGCAGCTGCTAGACTATAAAATGCCATACCAGACTGACCGAGCTCGATCCGGAACAGCCCCTTTAAATACTCGATGTATATAAGTATTGTTAAGATTACAGAGGACCTCGCTTTCATTTAAGCTCTTAAAAGGTAAATAAGTAACAAAAACATGTCCTCCCTTCTTAACTTTAGGAAATTTCACTGAACAAGTGCAAATGATTGGAGCGTGGTCGCTAATACTAGTGTGTTCTTCATGGTTATTCTTTATGGGCAGTAAGAAAGTAATGAACGACACTATAAATATGACTCCAATACAGCCAGGTACTGCCCATAAACTTTGTGAGTGGCCGATCTCCTGCTGTGGGATACGTAACAAGTCAAGATGACATAAAACAGTAGTCAGCACAAGCCTTGTAATAAAAAGAACTTCCTAGTTCTAATCATTTTGTATCGATGACAAGCCCTGCCCCCTTAACACCCATTCCCCACTACCAACACCCATGAAGACATCTCCACCCACCCACCCACCACCCACCCCCACACACACACCACCACCCTACCCCTGCGTTTCTTTTATCAACAGCCACTTTCGTATAAAGTCTCTCATCTGGCCTTTTCTCACACGTGAAAAGCATAGATTCTCATCAGACCCTGCAAACACCGGACCACATGAGATTCAACAATTCTAGCTTGACAGCTAATTCTTAACCTCTTTTGAACGTCGTCCCTTGTGTAATCAGTACCGGAGGCTGCTGGTACAAGTTGATCAAACGCTTTGAATGCCAGAGGACGTAGACTGTATTTTTGAAATATCTGTTACTGTAACTCCTAAGATCCACAGCCGTCAAGGAACCTGAATGCAAAGTAGTATAAACAAGAGGCATAGATCCTTATGAGCTCCCGCTACTTCGGGGGCTAACGAAGATCCATGTCTCTTGTAGTTGTATTAACTTGAAGATGTGAAGGGTTAATTTACAGTACAGAGGGCTGCCAGCACAGGGAGGAGGTGGGGTTCAAGTATGACGACACACCGGGAAGTGTAATTCCGCCGCGACTGTACTTAAAGCGGGGCTGGGGCGTTGTGCTACACTAGACACCAAGATGGCACCGACTGTGGGTCCGTATACATTATTGCCGTAGTTAAGTTGGCAAGTTTCTTGTGAAAAGCGAGATTTTCAATGTAATACAGTAAAAACCTCGCATTTCACAAATGTGACATTCTGGCTATCGCCAAATTAGTGCAGTATATTCATTGTATTTCGGTTCAAAGACACAATTAGTGTTCGTGGGAATTACAGCGTGATTTCTAAATTTAGTATATAGATCGATAATATGAAGAACATAAATTTAAATTAGCCTGACTTTAGGAATTCTATTGTTAACTCTTACAATTAACTTTTCGAGTATTGTGCACAATACACAGTGGTGCTATGAGCTGCCATTTGTGGCTACCCTGTAATTCGCTATTTCGGCATATTTTCTCTTTACATTTTGCACCATATATATAATTTTTTCATTTCAATTCGGAGCATTAAGGCTTTGCTGTACTAATGCCATGGAATTCCAGGCTGGTAAGCTTATATTATGTCATCAGGACATCAGCTGCCCTTTTTGTGGCTGCACCGCTCGCTAGACCTAGAAGGAGAGAAGGAATGACAGACCTATCATTCTGAGCCTTCCACTGAACACCTACTGCATAAAGCCCCAGGCGCCCCGCAATCCGCAGAGGGGAGGCTGGTGTATGAGTATTCCCAAACAGACATTGGACCTGATGGATAGATTTAGGTTTTTGTCGCCGGCGACCAGTTTCGCCCCAGCACACATTTAAACTAGGTAGATTCACGCCCAGGTTCAATCGAGCTGTGTAGATTTTTGCTGGATATTATTAGTATATTATTATTATTATTATTATTATTATTATTATTATTATTATTATTATTATTATTATAGACTTCCGCTGAAACATTGCGAATCTTACCCTTCCAGCGTCACTGATAGTGGCACTGTACACTACACGTGCTAGAAAAATCACGTCACCACAAAACTCTTTAACGTCACAATCTAGGGCCCGCATAATCTGGAGTTCACGTCAGACTTTTGTGAAAGGAGGTGACATGACGTAAAGTTTACATACACATAGCCTGAAGGGAATTTTACCGTCCAACACCAAATGTATGCTTCAAACATACCCCTCTTGGCTTGACTTCGCGAACGAAGATTTTATAGGAGTTGCCCACGACGTCTGCAGGCTTGTTCGTGGCTGCGGAGGCCAATTCGAGACAGGCAGGTTCGACCGCAGTGGCTGCAGGGGAAGGTATGGCCAGGGTTCTGAGCTGCGGCATCTCTGTTTTTTCTCCTGAGCCGCTTGTCCTTAAGGCTAGCTCTGTGAGAGTCCTCAAAGGAGACAGCTGCCTTGTAAATGGTGGAGCGCCAGGTGTCACGGTCCGCGCAAGCGAAGACCACTGGTGGTGGTCGATTTGGCAGGCACTAAGTGACTTCTTGAGACAGTCTTTGTATCTCTTCTTTGGTGCCCCTCTGTCACGGTGTCCAGTAGCAAGCTCGCCGAACAGGGTGATCTTTGGTAGGCGATGATCCTCCATCCTGGAGACGTGCCCCGCCCAGCGGAGCTGTGTCCGCAGCAGCAAAGCCTCGATGCTCACAGTTTCAGCCTGTTCAAGGACCTCGACGTTGGTGACATAGTCACTCCAGTGAATGCCCAGGATGGTACGCAGGCAGCGCTGGTGGAAGCGTTCGAGGAGTCGTAGTTGGCTGCGGTATAGGGCCCAGGACTCGGAACCATACAGCAGGGTGGTGAGGACGACAGCTCTGTACACGCTGATCTTGGTGCCTGTTTTCAGCTGTTGATTGTGCCACACCCGCTTGAAAAGTCGCCCGAAAGCGCTGTTCGCTTTTGCCAGCCTGCTGTCAAGCTCCTTGTCCAGCTTGGCGTCCGACGTGATAATGCAGCCAAGGTAAGTAAACTGGTGCACTGACTTTAGTTCAGACTCGCCAATGGTGATGTGAGGAGGGCGATACACTGTCTTGGGTGCCGGCTGATGGAGGACCTCTGTCTTTTTCAGACTGACCTCGAGTCCAAAGAGCTGGGCAGCATCTGCAAAGCAAGACGTGATGCGCTGCAGGGCTCTCTCTGTGTGTGCAACGAGGGCAGCATCATCAGCAAAAAGCAGCTCACGAATCAGTTGGTCTAGGGTTTTCGTGTGGGCCTGCAGTCGTCTGAGGTTGAACAGGCTGCTATCGAGACGGTACCTGATGTACACTGCATCGTCATCATCGAGGTCCACTGTGGCCTGCTTCAACATCATGCTAAAAAAGATGGTGAAGAGGGTCGTTGCCAGCACGCAGCCCTGCTTTACGCCATTGAGAATAGGGAATGGTTCTGAGAGGTCATTGCTGAGTCTGACCTGGCCTTGCTGGTCCTCGTGTAGCTGGACAATCATGTTGAGGAACTTTGGGGGACAGCCAAGCCGCTCCAGGATCTGCCACATGCCTTGCCTGCTCACAGTGTCGAACGCTTTTGTTAGGTCCACAAATGTTACGTACAGCCCTTTGTTCTGTTCGCGGCACTTCTCCTGTAGCTGTCTCAGCACAAAGACCATATCGGTGGTGCTCCTGTTTGCTCTGAAGCCACACTGGCCCTCTGGGAGTTGGTCTTCAGCGATGGCAGGTACCAGCCGATTCAGGAGCAGCCTTGCAAGGATTTTCCCAGCAATGGACAGCAGGGTAATTCCCCGATAGTTGGAACAGTCAGACTTCTCGCCTTTGTTCTTGTACAGGGTGATAACGACTGCATCACGGAGATCTTTTGGTAGTGTTCCTTCCTCCCAGCAGCAGAGAAAGAAGTCATGGAGCTTGTTGTGCAGTGCTGTGCCTCCATGTTTCCAGATCTCTGGCGGTATTCCATCAATGCCTGCTGCTTTGCCACTCTTGAGCTGGTGGATGGCTGTGAGGGTCTCTTCAGCGGTGGGCGGTTCGTCCAATTCAACCTTTACTGGGAGGTGTGGGATTTGTAGGATGACTGCTTCTTGAACAGTGCGCTCAGCGCTGAAGAGGCTCTGAAAGTATTCCGACCAGCGGTTCAAGATGGAGGTATTATCTGTGAGGAGTGCCTGGCCATTCGCGCTTCGCAGGGGACTTTGTACCAGGTGCCTGGGGCCATACACTGCTTTCAGTGCTTCGTAGAAGCCCCTGTAGTCACCATTGTCAGCACAAAGCTGGGTCCTCTGTGCAAGTCTGGTCCACCACTCATTCTGGAGATCTCTGAGCTTGCGCTGGAGACTGCTGCAGACGAGGCGGAAGGCAGACTTCTTCACAGGGCAGGAAGGCTGGGCTAGGTGGGCCTGATGGGCGGCTCTTTTTTTTGCTAGGTGTTCCTGGATCTCTTCATCGTTTTCAAACATACAGAACCCAGCAAATCTGACACTGCTGAACATGTTTCATCGCGCAAATTCCCTCTCGCACACCTCCGATGTTGGAGAAATCAGGCGGATAAGCTGCCTTAGGTGCAACCACAGACATTAATATCCATGTCTATTTATGGACCTGGGTGTGATACTTCCGATGTGTGTTTGTATCAAAATGGTGACCTGTTGTGTGACCCGTATTGGACTGTCGACTGACTCAGCGTGGATATTTCGTTTGACTCTGTAGACATCTTTCTATAATCGTGCGTGTTGTTGATTAAAGTCTACTTGCAAATAGAACACGGATAATGACGGGAAATGCCAGCAGGTTTGTTTATTTAGTCCTTTTCTAAGGTTGTCACGATCACTAGCGGACATCAGTGTCGTCAATCTCAATAGCATGGCGATTTGATTCGTGTGTTTGCTGCTGTCTATTCTCCGTGTATGTGTGTATGGAAAAGACATTTTGAGCGTACGAACACACTAAGAAGTATTTCATTACTAGTAAACACAAGGAGCTTGCCAATAATAATAATAATAATTACGGTATTTATAATGCGCTTATCTTATAATAATTATAACTCTAAGCGCGCACTCACAACTCGCACACGCATGCGCACGCTTTAGACAGTGACTCACGTACCACAAATAGTGAAAATACATTACGACGGTCAGCTTGGTGTGGGGAGTGTGGTGATATAGTGTTAGAACTGTGAAAGAGGTGAGTTTTGAGGGCGGACTGGAAGGAGGAGAGAGAGAGTGTTTCTGACGGAGAGAGAGTGGGAGAGTGTTCCAGGTGGATGGACCGTAGACGGAGAAGGAACGGGGGCCGAAAGTGCTGAGTTTGGTGTGGGGGATGAGGAGGCGGAGAGGGTCGGAGGCGGAGCGGAGGGAGCGGGAAGGAGTGTAGGGGTGAAGTAAGTTGGAGAGATAGGTAGGAGCGTAGTTGTTCAGGGATTTGTAGCAGAGAGACAGAATCTTGTATTGGATGCGTTGGGGGATGGGGAGCCAGTGAAGGAGCTTGAGCAGGGGAGTGATGTGGTCGGATTTTTTCTTTCTGAGAACGAGGCGGGCAGCATTGTTCTGGACGCGTTGGAGAGTGAGATTGGTAGAGTGAGGAAGGCCGGAAAGGAGAGAGTGTGGGAGTTTGATTGATTGTACATTGCTTAACTTCCCGACAGCAACAAGACTTTCTCAGGACGTGCCTGCACTGCTTGTGGAAGAAAAAAAAAACTAAACAGAATATTGAATGTATGTCGGTCCAATACGTTAAATAAACCTGCGACATGGGGCCTAAATAAAGCTAAGACCATTTAGCAACACACATCCAATATCAAGAGCTACAGGCAGCGCAGACAGTCGGGAGAGTTTAAAAAAGGCAAATACAGATGAATGGACCAAGGGTAGACAGACACACATGCCCCAGAATAGAAGGGAAACCCACACTGTAGGGCTGACCAGGGTGACCCTGGGAACTAAAAGGTAGTTAACCCCACCCAAGTCCCCCAGGGCAGACCCGGGTGGGGGGGGGGGGAGGGGGGTGGCAGTTTAAGCATATCTAGCGGTTTTTTTGTTTTGACGGAGGCAAGCATCAAGATTGAATCTTTCTAGGTCTGCAAGGGATAATGGGAAGGAAAGTATATCGAGCAAGTTCATGAATATTAATTTGCTTGTTATACAATATATCAGTAGTACATGTGTCAAAGAGTGGGTTACCTGTTACCTGGGCATTTTCTCCTGATAAAGCCCTCGCTGAGAGAGCGAAAATTTGTGATATATATATATACACACACACACAGACACAGTCATTTCATCAAACAGTGAAGGTTGGATATGACAATACATCTCAGATGTACATCTCCGCTTCTAACCCGCCGTGAGATGGCCTTAGTCGCCTGCTTTGCGTTAAACCCAACTAACTCCGCTTCTAATATGCCCCGAAGACGGAACTTTGATCCCCAGGCATTGTACTGTTTATGTTTGTTCCGCTTCGATTGATCCTTGTCTCTTGCTTTGTTCCTGCTTTGTTATATAATAATTCATATTAATTTGTTGTTGGTTTTATTTTCAGTGACAAGATGTCTTTCGTGTCAGTACCATTCATGCTGGCGCACTCTGACAATCATTTTCATTGTCGTGTTTATCCAACAAAGGCTGTGTACAGGTACAGACTAAGATTATTATATCAACACTTGATATTTTAAGTTGCATGTATTTACCTACGTAATGAAGTTGAAAACGGCTTTTTATGATGTTAGTGAGTCACTTGTTGAGTCAAGAGACTACTTACCCGAGTGACCCATGGTCTCACGCATATATGTGAAGATAATGACATTTGTTTAAGCCACCTGTCTCTCAGAACATACCGAAAAACACAAAAACAAACACCCGAAAAATAAATAAAATACAATACAAATTTACCCCCCCCCCCTCCTCCCCCGCACCAAAAAAGGCATTCAAAACCAAGGACACTACAAATGATATTTGAAAAATAATTCTTGTAAAAGTCGTTTGTTTTGGTCACTTGAATTCTCAAACTAAAAAACGTCTGCTATTACAGTGCTATTACAGGCAGAAAATTGTCAGCAAGGTGAGCATGACAGTATGAGTGATTGATGTACAGTTGCTCAAGCCTTTTTTAAAGTCTCTTTTTGTTATAGAAGAGACTTTTTTACGCTGGGACGCGGTAGGACGATGTTAGTAGAATGCCCGTGACGTCAAAGGCGTGCAGACTCGGACTTTGACAGTGAAATAACACAATAGAAATTACGTCATGTGTAGCTACGCTAACCGAGCTGCTGAACGTACGTTTGGCGGGAAGCGCCGTATATATATATATATATATATATATATATATATATATATATATATATATATATATATATATATATATATATGTGTGTGTGTGTGTGTGTGTGTGTGTGTGTGTGTGTGTGTGTGTGTGTGTGTGTGTGTAGTCACGAGTATCTCCGGTGTTTGTGTACGCACAGGCCTAAAACTTTACGAAATGCTTTCATCGACATGTATTTCGGAGAACCTCCGAGCATATTTAAATTTGCTGACTCGTTAAAGAGAAAAATGCCGTTTATATATAAAGTCGGTTGACCCGCATATGAGTCCGTAATTTTCGTTCTATCCACTTGGAATTTTAGATTTATCTTGCTTGCAGATAGACATTAGATGAGTTCGTAATCCAGCATTGTACCTCTTCAACTTATTGAATAATAATTAATTCATGTTGGCAAGTTTTGGAGCCACGCTATACTCCCATCAAACAGTCAGCCCTGGAAGAGGCTGTGTGGAAATAAACAGTCAGCCCTGAAAGAGGCTGTGTGGAAATAAACAGTCAGCCCTGAAAGAGGCTGTGTAGAAGACAGCCTTGCGAGCCTTTTTTGATGATTGATGTTAAAAACATCAAATTCGTCACTGTGTACACGGCATCGTGGGACTAGCGATGCCATGACGTGAAGCTTATAGTGACGTCATTTTGCTGCTCGTGCTATTCGTCTTCTTCAGAATCGCTGTCGCTACACCAGCACACAGAGCGGATAGTCTAGCAAATGCCCTTCATAGACGATTAGCCGCTTACAAGATAGAGATTTTCTTCTGAGTAACAAAGTTTTGGGTATATCAAAATAAAGTATTGGATGAATACATTACGCCCATTTCAAAATTGTGCCGCCAAAAGATGTCATGGAGACATTTTTTTCTGTAGCTGAGTTAGTACCGACGTTACCGACAGACGATTTTCCGCTATTTGCAGTTTTATTTTGGGGGACCAGCTGGCTACGCTATCCACAATAGAAACTTTGCTTCAATAAATCGATCGCCTGGAGTCACAGTTTAAATATAATGATACTGTGAACTCTTTGTTTGAGATAACTGACCAAAAAAATTAATTGAAAATATGTTTTACTTTCCGGAAAACAATATGCGCTAATGCATTCAAATAATTATCCTTCACATTCTTTGCATTCGGCCCCGATAGCGCCAAATGAGCGGTCATATGAAGGGAGCTAACGGTAAGCATATCCTCTCAAAACAATGTCATTAATTTTGTTTTATGTAATATTCCATGGGAAATATGATCAGTACTATTCAAAATTGTGATTATGTCGCTGATATTTGATTTACACAGGACATTCCGACACAAAATGATGCGGTCCATCATACCGTTCACACGATACATGTATCAGTCCCAATGCAGTATACCCATACAAAACGTATACGGATGCACATTAACCAACAATAGCTGGCATTTAAAACGAAGGTAGCTGCACACCCATACGTTTGAGTCTGAGTTTTGTCAACAACAAAAAAACAAGAGGCACAGCCCCCTTCAACATCCCCATGCTAGCTGTTCATGAAGTGGGTTTACTCATAAGTAACCTTCCGAATAAAAGGTCCTCGGGGTCTGATGACATCAGCCCGAAAATACTTAACCCATTCAGCCCTGATGCACTACAGCAGGAGATGAGTCGACAATGATAATTAAAATGTAGTGCCAGATCAGCTTGGCGCCTGTCGGCGCCAAGCTAATCTGGCATTACCCTTGAATTATCATGGTCGATCCATCTCCTGCAACAGGTGCATAGTCGTTAGATGAGGCCTCCAAAATTTGGGAAATACATGCGTCGGGCTGAATGAGTTAAGCTGTCTCTCCCAAACATTGTAGAATCTTTGACTTACATTTACAATCTGTATCCAGCATAACACGTTCCTAACGAACTTAAATAATATGCGAAAGTAATTCCACTTCCGAAAACAAAAGATCGTTCTGACCCTAATAATTATCGGCCTATTTCTTTAGTATCTGTTTTTTCCAAGCCACCGGAAAAGCAAGTTCATAAACACAAGCTTGCCTATCTAGAAAACCGTAAGTTTCTCCACCCTTTCAAATCCGGATTTCGCCCACAGCATTCATGCCACACAGTGCTTACACACCTTGTTGACACTTGGCTCGAAGGTATGAATAAGTCACAATTAACGTAAGTAGTCTAGGTTTTAAGAAGGCTTTTTATCTGATTGACCACACTATTCTGACTACTAAGAGTGACAAATATCTTAAAATCAGAGACACAGTTGCTTCTTTCACATCTTATCTTACTAACAGAAAACAGAAGGTTCTTCTTCATGGCTCGTACTCTTCTCAAAGATGTAAGCTTCGGTGTGCCCCAAGGGTCTGTACTGGGCCCCCTGCTCTTTTGCTTATTTATTAATGATTTACCTCTACATATTACTTGCCAAGAAGTACAATGCAACCTTTTCCTGACGACACCTCAATTCATACGACTAGCAAAGCTATTCAGGTAATTTCCGATAACTTACAAAAAAGTCCTAATAAAGTGTCAGCTTGGTGTATAAATAATTCTATGGTTGTTCATCCAGTCTAAATCAAATCGATGGTAGTCGCCACGCGCCACAAACAGCAGATAACTCCTCTATTACTTAACCTTTCACTTAAAGGTAGAACAGGTAAACGAACATCGTGTACTAGGGATACACTATTTTATAACGCTCACTGTAACGCACGCAGACTCGCCCCAGTCGCAAGTACAGACTCTCGCACAACAGATGCATACACCGCCACTGACTCAGTCGGGCGCATTCACACGGTAAAACTCAAGCACTAGCTCACTTTCTCCTGTGGGCTTTTATAAAAGTAAACAACAAACACTCAAAAGAATACTCTTACACTATACACTTCTCCAATCTAACACATCAACACAGCATACACATACACAACGTAAAAGCCAGGCTAGGTAATTGTCTCTCACAATCCAACCTGTTTCACTGGTGTTATTGTTCAGCGACATTCTGTCCTTCCACGTCTAGGCGTGTAGTTCTTGCGTCGCATGCTTCCGAGTCCCGTTTCTCGTACCGTGGACGTTCTCCTGACTCGCTCCGTAGCGCAGTCCCTGATGATCCGGGTGTCTCGGCACCGGTCGCTCACTCCCTGAGTGATAAAATGACCTCGCAGTAGGTCCCTCGGCAGTAGCTTCTGTTGACTGACGTCTCGGCGTCCGTCGCTCCGCTCCACACAAAAACTCTGTACAATAAAGTCCTAATATCATAACACTTGCTAAACACACACATATTGGAAAATAGGAGGTACATTACATAACCTGGCTGATACAAGTAATTCTCACACGTTCATTCGCACACACGTGCTTCATAACACGAACTACCTTCGCAACACACCATAACTCTGTCACTAAATTGAAACAGACTATAACGTGACACACTCACCATACTATAATTCATACATTGGAAAATACTATACTTAAACCAACCACGTACTACTTTCATAACGACTTAAGCATACACACCTCACATTTCATATTTATCCATCTCGGTAAATAACTACATAGGAAAATCACCGGTTATCTCAACGAATTCCAAACGGACATAACTGAACCAAATCAACGCTACACAACTGAATTAACTCTTACTAATGCATACTATCTTTAACTCAGTGGCTGTCGATAATAGATATAAACATACCTGAATTCTAGGTTTCAGAGTCTTGGAATACGGGCTAGGGTATCTCACACACGTCTGTCCTCACTGACAGTATAGCCCCGTACTAACTATCTAGACCTCTGATAGACTGAGCTCTCGCCTAAACCTCCATGCAAAACGCTCTCTCTATGATTTCACGTGGCCTCGTGCTCACACGAAATATTTGTCACAAGAACAAACCGCTGACAAGACCATACCATACAAAAACCCTGTGTGAATTCTATGCATGGGCATAGAGCTTCATCACACTCACATACGTTCTCTCATCAATTACGCGTCAACGGTGTGGATGGGTGTAGTGAGTGTCACAACCCCCGCTTCCGGGGTGCGAACTATGAGCGCTACCATTCGAGTACTACCATCCCAAACTAACACAAACGCCAGAGGAACAATTACAACAAAATTTATTACATATAAAAATAACAACAATTCAAAATATCCTCCACTTAATCCTAACCCCACACTCACTCATCACATTCACACACACACACACGCACACACACACACACACACACACACACACACACACACACACACATCCACACTCCCTAGCATGAATATCAAACATACATGATACAAAATAACATAAAATAAATAATAAAACAAATATCCTTAAAAAATACAAATGAAAATTTAGAGAAAAAAAAAACTTAATATAATTCACAAGTTATTGGATCTCCTGACAAACTCAAATTAAATTAATGCTTTTGCTTCTGCGATAAAGTTTTCTATAGCACATGGCTCCTTTTGAATAAGTAGAATACACAATGTTTCTGTCGCTGTGACAAAGTTCCTCTCATAATATTGTCACCACAAGGAAACGAAATTAGCCTCACAACGTTCTTTTACCAGTTTACAAATGGACAAGACTTTACTTAAAGCAAATTAGTAAACACTAAATGGGACGACCCGACCTGGGCTAAACTTGGGGGCTGCACCTACGCTCGCAACAGCGCTCAGGTATGGCATCGTAATCCCACGAGGAGTGAGACAGCCAGCCTCCACTCACAATCGTACTAACCAGCCCTTCCACACAGCAATGGTGGCGGACTTATCCACTTAGATATTTGGATGCACTAAAAAAAAAAGGGTGCAAAGATACACATACGAATAACTAACAACAAAAGAAAGATAATCACATCACCTTTCCCACAATCTTGATTGTCGTCTTTTATATTCCTTCACCTCTCTCCCAAAACAATAATAAATTCAATCAACAAAACGCATATTTACACATTACCATATAACGCACTGCCAAATTTACCCTCCGACACTAAATACTACCAAATAAAATAAATGACATTTCCACATTCTTACCACTACCCCCCACCTCCCCCTCCCCATACTCACTAACCCCAAAAATAATAATAACAGAATAAACAAACACAGACAAATCCCCCGCGAGCCTATGGCCATTAAAAAATTGTTGTGTGCACTTACTGTCATCCGTGAAGACGCCCCAGCTGGGACGCAGACAAACAAACAAGACAAGCCAGGGGTTCAGTGGTCGCAGCTTCTCTCTCGTCTTAGGACACCGACTCCGGAACGACCAGGGCCATATCGTAGGGCCGTCACAGAAGGACGACACGGCTACTTGAGGATGGCAGCTAAGGGTGAGACAAGCTTGTACAAACCTCCCTCAGCGACTGATGTTTTTTCACTTCTTGGAAGTGACTAACTAACAATTTGGATATAGTACGGTTTAGCAAAACCTTTCGCTCAGTAAAAAGAGTGACGTAAGACCACGCGGATCAGCAACCACCCGATCACGCAGAGCAATCATGTGTGGCACACGCCGACCTCCGCAACTCGCATGGCAACAATTCCCCCTGTAAAGGCCAAACAACTCACCTGTTTTCCTTGTGTCCTATCCTCTTACCCGGTGACAAACCAATCTCTGTCACCCCTCTAAAATTTACTCCGCTACAAAAATAGGGAAAAAAACCCGTGTCGTGACACACCTCCCCCCTAAGACAAAACTACTAGTTTTTGTTCCTTTATATTTCTTTCACGACTCAACATTTCTACTCAAGAAATCAGCGGGTACGTTGTCTTTCCCTGCTATGATTTTCACCACTAACGAGCTGAAGTGTCCATCTCATTAATCTGCTGTTGGTACTTTTGAGCTTGTTGTAGGTACTGCAGTGGACGATGGTCCGTCTGCACGGTGATCGTCCGGTCGTACAGATAATGCTTGTACTTCTGAACACCCCATACCAATACAAGGCATTCCTTTTCTATGGTTGATTGTGATAAAAAAAAAACCGCGACATTAATTGCGCTGTGAGTGTCTCTCCCGGGGTGAGCAGCCGACTGGCCCGGGTGTCACAGGTAATTGCTAATCCCTTAATCCCGTCACACATCACTCTCTGAGCACAGTGGGTCTCCAGTCTCACACAGATTGCGTATCTTTGTATTTTGAGGTAGTATTCTCATGGACATGCACCAGTGCCCATCAGAGAAGCAATGTGGTCATTGATGCGTGTCACCAGAGGGGAGGTGTGATATGTCTTGATTTTGATCAACCTTGAACTAACCCAGGAATCGTCAGTCAGTGTAAGAGGTATACTTCATAAGTGATAATGATTATTTCTGTGATCTGATCCTGTGTTTCTCATATAGAGGGGGTTTGTAGGTGTATAGATCAGCATCACAATTTTCACAAATGGCTGTGTTGTTCCTCAGACGGAGGAGTACTTGGTAGTGTTGTTGTCAAACACAAGGTGATGCTCCTGCAGAAACTCCAGTTAGAACATTCTTTTCAATAAGAAAATTAACACCATATAAAAATCAGAAGTGCCTGATTAATCTTGTTTTGTTAGGGAGGTGGGGTGGAGGCGGGGGGGGGGGGGGGGGGGGGGGGGGAGAGAGGTCAAGTGCATGTAGATATGATCAGCCCTTCCTTTTAAACTTTTAAAAAAGTGCCAAAAGTGGTGCTGTGTCCAGAGATGAAAGAAGAAACGTTTTAACAAATAAAAATCGTAACCTCTGAAAACTCTAAATATGTCTGAGAAAACCCCTACAAACAAACAAAAACAAACAAACAAAGAAACAAAAAAAAAAAAAGAAAGCAAAAAAGAAAGAAATATGCGTAGAGTTAGAGAATGGTTACAACCCTATATGAAGTACAATCTTAAAGAAAATCCCCAAAAGAAAAGCACCAAGAAAGGATAATTTCAACACAACTTATTTGTTATTGTTCTTTAAAAGCGCATTTCTTTCTTTGTTATCAATTTATGCTTGCCTGAATAGTCACTATTTTGGTTTGGATTTTTTGTTTGTTTGTTGTATGACACAGTTTGGAAAACGGGTGGGGGCGGGGGAAGGAAGGGAGGGCTGTCGGCCCCCCCACCTCCCCCTTCGAGACACCCCTGGATCCACCCCTGTTCTTCAAGATCATTTCAAATATAACAAAGCGATCTTTATGTTCAAAGTGTGGAAGCGCAAAATACCTGAGTACATCTCCACTTTGTTCCGTAAGTCTGAGTCCAAGCTTGGCAACATCAGAAAACTTTTCATAGTCCCAAAACCAAGGATCGATCTATACAAAACCAGCTTATCCATCTCAGGGACACATATCTGTACTGCGCGTCCTGACTATGTAAAATCCGCCTTTTCGCTAGCCTGTTTTAAAAAGGTTGTCTGCAAGTATACTGATCAACAAAAGAAACACGAAGTAGCCCCTTCAAATCACTTTTAATCCAACATTTCAAAGTCGATTTCGGACAAACCATACAACGGATGTTGTCGACATTTTAGGAATGAAATCATGGACACCAGTGTAATCAGTGTGGAAGTTTATTCTGTTTTGCACAGCACAAAGTCAATATGCGTGTGACCCCCATTGGCGTTGATGACGGCTTGGCAGCGTCGGCGCATAGAGTTCATCAGGCGGTTGGCAGCTGCCCTGGGTATGTTGTTCCAGACTTGGACAATGGTATTCTCCAGTTCTGCAACTGTCGTTGGTCTGGGGCATACCGCGTTGACCTCCCTTTGCAGTTGGTCCCAGAGATGTTCGATGTGATTGAGGTCCGGGCTGAGGGCAGGCCAGGGCATGACTGGGATGTTGTGCTGCTGTAAGAAGTTCTGGGTGATACGTGCATTATCTTGCAGCATGATGACGTTTCTGCGTCCCTGGGAAAATGGCGGGACATATGGGTGTAGTACTTGGTCAAAATAGCGCTGAGCTGTGATGCCATTTCCGCGATCTGGTACGAGTCCACGGCTAATTAAAATATCAATGTAGACACAGTGAGATTAATTATAGAATCAAAATTATTATATTACATTTTAAAATGAATCAGGATGAATTACTTCTTCTAAGCGATATCTGCACTGTAGAAAACAAAGACTTAGACTCTAAAAAACAGAGCCTTCTCTCTGTAGTTGTTTTCGGCAAATCAAAAGCTTATATCGGTAAACAATACATAACAGAAGCTATAGAATCCCTCACCGCTGACAAACTAATTAAACTACATGCTAAATATGAAAATCACATTAGTTCACTAATGACATGTGATTTGAGTTGATCTCTCATGTCTCTTTATACAAAAGCTGTGAGTCACTTCCTACCTGTTGATAGTGACAGTCTATCACACGATCTCAAAAGCAACCCTATTGTTTCAAGTTCAATCGGTAAATTAGCATGCCTTTTGTTTTACAAGTTTGGAAATTATCTTGCACCTGTGGTAACCTTGCTTGTTACTGGGAGTCATATCATCATCATCAGTCCCTTGCCCGAACTGGGTGTTGGGGGGACTGAAAGGCAGCAGCAACAGACAGTGTTCTCCACTGAGTTCTATTTTGGGCGGTGGCAAGCAAGTCTGGCATCTCGAGTTCGGTCCATTCTTTTATGTTTGCGACCCAACTCTTTCTCTGACGACCTCGCCGACGGGACTTCCTTCGAGAGTGCCTTGGAGGATAGTCTTGGACAGGTGTTGTGTCGGGTCACGTGGCCAAACCAAGCAAGCTTGCGCCGTTTCATGGTTGCCAGAAGGGGTTCATGTGGGCCCACCAGGGAAGTGACGATGCTCCGTACATATTCGTTGGTCTTGTGCTCGCGGTACGAGATGCGGAGCAACTTCCTCAGGCACTTGTTCTCAAAGGCCTGGATTTTCTTTTCTGAGTCTGCAAGCAGTGTCCAAGTCTCACAGCCGTAAAGTAGAATAGACACTACGAGGGACTTGTAAAGCCTGTACTTGATGGTGAAGCTGATGGAGTTACTTCGCCATATCCTGTCCAGCCTGGCCATTGCGGATGTTGCTGTACCTATCCTGATACGGATCTCTGCTATGCAACTACCGCTTTTGGACAGGGTGGCTCCCAAGTACTTGAAGCTATTGACCTCTTCTAGCTTCTGGCCGTTCATGTGGATGTTGCTGCTGCTGTCGCTTGTGGTGTTGATCATCAGTTTGCTTTTATCCATACTGATCTCCATGCCATAAGACCCTGCGCTACTTGAAAGTTTGTCTGTCAGGTTTTGAAGCTCACTATTGCTGCCTGCCATGAGGTCAATGTCGTCTGCGAATCGAAGATTGCACAGGGATCTGCCACCAATAGAGATTGAAGTATGGTGGTCGTGGAGGGTTTCCTGCATGATCTTCTCCAGGAATATGTTGAAAAGGACAGGAGAGAGCAGGCATCCTTGATGGACACCGATCGTCGTCCTGAAGAACTCGCCTGACTGATTGTTAAGTAGAACCACGCTGCAAGTGTTCTTGTAAAGCGCTTCTATCATTTGGATCAGTCCCTCCTCTATGTTGAACGATCTCATGACTTGCCAGAGTCCGTCGTGCCAGACGCGATCAAATGCTTTCCTGAAATCAATGAAGTTGTGGTAGAGTTCACGCTGATGCTGCAGATGTTTCTCGATCAGGACGCAGCAGTTGAAAATCTGCTCTACAGTGCTTCTTTCAACTCTGAAGCCAGCCTGTTCTTCTGCCAGCAGTTCCTCGGCGAAAGTTTTGAGGTGGTTGAGAATGATTCTAAGCATTACTTTGCTAGGGTGACTTATCAGACTGATAGTTCTGTAGTTCTGGCACTGTTTCAGGTTTCCTGGGAGTCATATAGCTTTTTCTAAAATAAATTTTAAAGCAGAACAAAAATGAACAACACCCAGACGACTCCACAACTGAGCCCTGTCTTGACTCAGGTTCAAACTGTGACAAAGGCTAAAAGTCCAGGCAGGGTTGAGGCTGGGAAAAGATTACCTGAATATAATGGGAAAAAAATTACATCTTCAGGCGTTAACAGAAAAGGCTCATGTAACTGACCCACCATCAACAGCCCCTACACCAGCACCGGTGTCACTACCAGCACCCTCACCCCCTCAACAAAGTGAGAGACTAACAACTGAGTCTAAACCTGAAATAACAATATATATAGTTGTCAGATTTGTTGTTGGATTTGGTTATGTAGGTTACCAATTATACAAAAAATACTAACCACACACTCGAACAGTGACCAAAAAATCAGACACTCCAAAAACAAAAGAAGAAGTCACCACATTACAAGGAGCACCAAAACCTTTCGATTCATTTCTAATGCAGTGAATAAAATTAATATTTTAATTTTGTGGCATAAAAAAATGAGCGACACAAAGAACATAATGAACCTTGTCTATCACTTTGCCATTATAAGTGGACTAGCAGTAACTTACACTATGCTAGGGCGGATATGATCGGCTGACCTGGGCAAACTAGATTTTGAAGATAGTGCTAAACTAGTAGCAGTTGTAACAGCATCAATTGCCACAAATGACTCTCGTTAAGCAAGGAATTATTCTGGAAAATGTATCTATGTAAAACAAATATGGATACATTGGCTGTTATTGTTGGTGGTGCAGTTGTTAATGCATTAGCATTTAGCGGATCAAACTATCTCTTTTCAAAAGTGGGTAGAAAGGAATCTGCAGAAGAAATGAGGTGACACAATGAGCCGTCTGAAAAACTTGCACAAGCTCAGCCAGATTATGAGAAACAGAGAATAGAAAAACTTGATTTATCAATCAAAAAACTCAGACTGCAAGGACACGCACAACATACATTTACAAATGTTGATGACGCTATCAAAAAATACTACCTTGTTACTGGCAAAGACATGACCATCCCACAGCCAAAACTTAGTGACTACTATCAACCAAGCACACAACAAAGAAATATTTGTTCTAGTAGGAATGACATTTGTATATTTTACAGGAGTTTTTATTGCTAGAAAAAATGACCGACGGAGCCAAAGCTAAACTATCACAAATATATTACTCTCCTGTTGGCTACTGGAAAGGATAAACCGCAATAGAAAAATTATATTCCACTGTTGGTGGTGATGTCACACTCGAGCAAATAAAACAGTGGCTACAAAAACAAGCAATTAGGCAAATTTATCTACCTGGGCCCTGAAAAATAACAAGACCTCATTTTGAAAGCACTACCCCAAATGACACCCATCAAATGGGTCTTTTATTTCTTTCACATGATATAATAAGAAAGAAACGATACAAGTATGCACTAACTGTTGTTGACATAGCTTCAAGGTACAAGGACGCTGAACCTATAACTGACAAAAATACTACCACTGTAGCAACAGCCATATCATCTATTTATAGTTGAGGCTCTTTAAAATACCCTAGGCTTGTGCAAGTCAATGACGGATCTGAATTCAAAGGCGCCATTAATCAATTATTTGCAAAGCATGGCATACTAGTGCGGCGAGGCATACCAGGCATGCACAGATCACAGGCAATTGTTGAGAACTTTAACAAACAATTATCAGAGAGACTTTTTAGCTATCAGTATTCTAAGGAACTCATGCATGATGCGCGTAACAATGAGTGGGTTAAGAGATTACCATCTGTGATAAAAGCAATGAATAACGAGGGTCACCCAAAACCCGCTGATTTTATTAAATTAAAAACAATACCTCCACTGTCAGGGCTAATAACAACAACACCTACTGACACAAGCTTATTTACAAAACAGGTGAGATATCTATATCAACCTCGGCGAGGCAGAAAATGATGTAAGACGCAGGGCAACTGATCCAATATGGTCCACATCTGTTTACAATATAAAAAAAATAGTCCCTGGTAACCCCTCGATTTATTATATATAAGCCTGCCCACAGAGGGCATTTGTCAGAGAAGAATTACAGATTATTCCCCCAGACATTGTTACTCATTTTTCTTGGCTTGACTTCGCGAACGAAGATTTTCGTGGCTGAGGAGGCCAATCCGGGACAGGCAGGTTCGACCGCAGTGGCTGCAGAGGAAAGTCTGGTCAGGGTTCTGAGTTACGACAGCTCTGTTTTTTTCTTCTGAGCCGCTTGTCCTTAAGGTTAGCTCTGCAAGAGTCCTCAAAGGAGACGGCTGCCTTGTGAATGGTGGAGCGCCAGGTGTCACGGTCCGCAGCAAGCGAAGACCACTGGCGGTGGTCGATTTGGCAGGCACTAAGTGACTTCTTGAGACCGTCTTTGTATCTCTTCTTTGGTGCCCCTCTGTCTCGGTGTCCAGTGGTGAGCTCGCCGAACAGAGTGATCTTGGGTAGGCGATGATCCGCCATCCTGGAGACGTGCCCCGCCCAGCGAAGCTGTGTCCGCAGCAGCAAAGCCTCGATGCTCACAGTTTTCGCCTGTTCAAGGACCTCGACGTTGGTGACATAGTCACTCCAGTGAATGCTGAGGATGGTACGCAGGCAGCGCTGGTGAAAGCGTTTGAGGAGTCATAGTTGGCTGCGGTAGAGTGCCCAGGACTCGGAACCGTACAGCAGGGTGGTGAGGACGACAGCTCTGTACACGCTGATCTTGGTGCCTTTTTTCAGCTGTTGATTGTGCCACACCCGCTTGAATAGTCGCCCGAAAGCACTGTTCGCTTTTGCCAGCCTGTTGTCCAGCTCCTTGTCCAGCTTGGCGTCTGACGTGATGATGCAGCCAAGGTAGGTAAACTGGTGTACAGACTTCAGTTCGGACTCGCCGATGGTGATGTTGGGAGGGCGATGCTCTTCCTTGGGTGCCGGCTGATGAAGGACCTCTGTCTTTTTCAGACTGACCTCAAGTCCAAAGAGCTGGGCGGCATCTGCGAAGCAGGACGTAATGCGCTGCAAGGCTCTCTCTGTGTGTGCAACGAGGGCAGCGTCATCAGCAAAGAGCAGCTCACGAATCAGTTGGTCTAGGGTTTTCGTGTGGGCCTGCAGTCGTCTGAGGTTGAACAGGCTGCCATCGAGACGATACCTGATGTACACTGCGTCGTCATCGTCGAGGTCCACTGTGGCCTGCTTCAACATCATGCTGAAGAAGATAGTGAAGAGGGTCGGTGCCAGCACGCAGCCTTGCTTCACGCCGTTGCGAATGGGGAATGGTTCTGAGAGGTCACTGTTTAGTCTGACCTGGCCTTGCTGGTCCTCGTGGAGCTGGACGATCATGTTAAGGAACTTTGGGGGACATCCTAGTCGCTCCAGGATCTGCCACATACCTTGCCTGCTCACAGTGTCAAACGCTTTTGTTAGGTTGACAAACGTTACGTACAGCCCTTTGTTCTGCTCGCGGCACTTCTCCTGAAGCTGTCTCAGCACAAAGACCATGTCGGTGGTACTCCTGTTGGCTCTGAAGCCACACTGGCCCTCTGGGAGGTGGTCTTCAGCGATGGCAGGTACCAGCCGATTCAGGAGCAACCTTGCGAGAATTTTCCCGGCAATGGACAGCAGGGTAATTCCACGATAATTAGAGCATGCAGACTTCTCTCCTTTGTTCTTGTATAGGGTGATGATGACTGCATCACGGAGATCCTTTGGCAGTGTTCCTTTTTCCCAGCAGCAGAGAAAGAGGTCGTGGAGCTTGTTGTGCAGTGCTGGGCCTCCATGTTTCCAGATCTCTGGCGGGATTCCGTCAATGCCTGCTGCTTTGCCACTCTTGAGCTGGTGGATGGCTGTGAGGGTCTCTTCGGCGGTGGGCGGTTCGTCCAATTCAACCTTTAGTGGAAGGTGTGGGATTTGGAGGATGACTGTTTCTTGAACAGTGCGCTCAGCGCCGAAGAGGTCCTGAAAGTATTCCGACCAGCGGTTCAAGATGGAGGTATTATCTGTGAGGAGTGCCTGTCCATCAGCGCTTCGCAGGGGACTTTGTACCAGGTGCCTAGGGCCATACACTGCTTTCAGTGCTTCGTAGAAGCCCCTGTAGTCACCGTTGTCAGCGCAGAGCTGGGTCCTCTGTGCGAGTCTGGACCACCACTCGTTCTGGAGCTCTCTAAGCTTGAGCTGGAGACTGCTGCAGATGAGGCGGAAGGCAGACTTCTTCACAGGGCAGGAAGGCTGGGCTAGGTGGGCCTGGTGGGCGGCTCTTTTTTTTTGCTAGAAGTTCCTGGATCTCTACGTCGTTTTCGTCAAACCAGTCTTTGTTCCTCTTTCTAGCAAAGCCCAAGACTTCCACAGAGGATTTTACAATAGCAGTTTTCAGTTGTTCCCAGAGTGTTTCAGGGGAGGAGTCTGCTGGATCAACTGTGTCTTTGAGCATGCGCTGTAAATCGCCCTGAAGGGCAGCTTTCTTGTCATCACGCTGAAGGCTGGCAACATCAAGCTTTTTCTTGGGGAGGCCCCCTTTCTTGGGTTTCAGCTTGAGGCGGAGCCTGAGTTTGCAGCGAACAAGGCGGTGGTCAGTGTGGCACTCTGCGCTGGGCATCACTCTGGTGAGGAGGATGTCACTGCGGTCCCTCTGACGCACTAGGACATAGTCGATAAGGTGCCAGTGCTTGGAGCGAGGATGCATCCAGGTGGTCTTTCGACTGTCCTTTTGCTGGAAAGTAGTGTTGGTGATGACAAGTTGCTGCTCTGCACAGAGCTCCAACAGTAGGCGACCATTGTCATTGCAGTTCCCAACGCCATGCTTGCCGAGGACTCCTTTCCAGGCTTCAGAGTCTTGGCCCACTCTGGCGTTGAAGTCGCCAAGGATGATGACTTTGTCCTCTGCAGGGGTGCTCTGCAGGAGGCTGCGCAGGTCAGAGTAGAACTTGTCTTTTTCTGCAGGCTCTGCCAGGAGGGTTGGGGAGTACACACTGAGAAGGGTGACGTATTGCTGGTGTCTCAGTGGGAGGCGCATGGACATGATGCGGTCGGAGTGACCCGTTGGTAGGTTTTCCAACTTAGTCGCAATGTGGGTCTTCACCATGAAGCCCACGCCTGAGAGCCGTCTTTCTGATGCAGGCCTGCCTGACCAGTAGAGGGTGTAGCCAGCGCCAAGTTCTTGGAGGCTGCCTTCCTCCGGGAGGCGTACTTCGCTGAGCGCGGCGATGTCGATGTTTAACCTCCGCAATTCATGGGCAATGAGGGCGGAGCGACATTCAGGGCGTCCGCTGTCTGCTGTGTCGAGCATGGTTCGGATGTTCCAGCATGCTACGTTGAGTCCGGTCGTGGTCGTCATGAGAGTGGATCCATTGTTTTTTCTTGTTTTCTGACTGCATGAGAAGATGCCCGTTGACCGCGGCTAGCCAACTGGGTTACGAGGGGATGAGCTTTGGTTAGGCCACCTTTTCTAGGCCCCTCTCCGTGTGGAGCAAGCAGTGCTGTCCCTAGAGAAGGCTGCTTGGTCGTTCAGGGTGTGCCGAGTGACGTTGTCATCCCCAGGTCAACATCAGGCGACCAATATCCTGAACCGCCTGCATGCAGGTTTGAGACTGCGGCTTCCAGTGACATCTTTCACCTGCCGTTTTGCCCCTTGCCCATCGCTACAGGACTTGGAAAGTTCAGTGTCATAGTCCGTGGGCGTTTCCTAAAGCCTGCGCGGTGGAGCTTTTTGGTGGAGTGCAGTGTGCGCAGTACTGGCCCCACCCTTTAAACCCTTGGTTCGTTTGCCATGGCCTAGCAAGCTGGGACGGTGGCATCGAGGTCCTCGGGTCGTAGGTTTTATATCAGACTGTCCTTGTCTTAGTCTCTGGCTCAAAAGCCTTCCCCGGAGACACGGGGGCTTTGATGTCAGGGGTTTCCTCCCTTAGCCTTTCCACAGCCAAGCGGCCAAGCCTGCAAGGCAGCAAGGGACTCGTGGGGGCCGGGGTCGTCTATGTCCCGTGCAGATGTGAACATCTGCCCACTGCCCAGACGGTGACACTTACCAGAGGAGAAAAAATCCAACGCCGGAACCCGGCATTGAACCTCGCACCTCCGGCACTGGAGGCAGACACCCCAACCACTGCGCCACTTCCCCGTCACATACACACACAAAAGGCAAAACCATTATGGCTCACGTGGACAACCGACATACATGTCTGACCTTTGTGACAATAAGTAAAGGGCTGGCTTCCGCACCAGCAAAATCCATGTTTTCTCAAAATGTAAGTATTTTAAGGCATTTTACACACATTTTTGCCAGCCTGTGACCCTTGACCTTTCCAAAAGGTTATCCAAATTAGTATGCAAAGATAGGTCTTACCATCAGGTATCTCTGTACTAAAGTTGGGTTTGAAGTTATGACGGACGGCCACTGGCACCGAACATACTCACTTTTGCTTTGCACGTGAGCCAAAAAGGACTAACATTAGGTCAAACTTTTAGGTACCCAAAATGATCAAGGCGTACATCAGATAAAAACCTATTCACAATGAAACCAACCCAATAATAACACTCTTGTAATAAATCATTTTTAACCATATCATTAATCAGTTCATCAATGAGTTCATCAGCTATTTCTTCAGATAACTTAAGCCTGTAATGACCAGGTGCATAAGCTTTTTCCTTACTATGAAACGCTCGTTTTGTATCACCAACAGCAAGTGATTTCTTATGTGTTTGGATCATTTCTAGATTATGTTTGTTTGATCTCAGTGACTTGTTTGGATAATCAGGCATTAGTTCTCCATCTAAAACTTGCATGTAGTGTTCATGTTGGATGTCTTTATTTAAAAAAAAAAATCTTTGGCTTTACCCTTTTGGTGTAGTATGGAATACATTTTTTACCTCAGTCCAGCGTACTCAACTATAGGCACTCCATTTAGTTCATCTTTAAACTTCCCAGGCACTTTCTTGTTTTGTGTGCTATACAGCGGGTGATCCTTAGGATAATCAGACGTGTCATACATATGCAACTTTGTTTTCACGTCTTTATAAAAGTCTTCAGTAGGCACATCTATGATCATAGAGTCTGTGTCAGTGTATAGCAGTCGGCACTCAGGATACTTTGGTTAAAGTAATCATAGTAGAATTCAAGCATTAATAATTTTGATAACTCAAGAATTGCCATACCAATAAATACTGGCTTGTCCGGTTTAACAATCTTTTTTTTTTTTTTTTTTTTTTTTGAGTGTCACTGCATACAATGATGGATAAAACTCTTTATACCCTGTGTACTGCGTCTTGCCTGTAAGCGTAACAGCACCGGATTCAGTTGTGACCAGTCTCACATCTTTGTGCGGATGAGGATTTTCCATCGTCTTGCCGAAACAGGCATTGTTCATAAGCTTAAAGAAGTCTTTGTCAAATGTAGTGTTAACGTCCCTTGCGTGCAGGGTTGTGTTTTTCATTATGTAATCTTATCTTTCATGAAAGCACACTGATCAAATTTAATACCTCTGTGAACTTTCTTTAGTACTAACCCATGCCTGATGTAAAACTGGAGAAGGCGATAGTGACAAAAGTAATTGAATTTATCATTCAAATTTGGCACAAGTTTAGTGTCTTCTTTTTTCCCCATTAAAGACATTGTTTTGAACAGCTAATAGATAATCATTATGGTAATTATGTAGATGGTGTGGGTACTCCAGGTCGACTTCAAAGATCCAACCTTTTACATCATTTCGATCATGAGTCATAATACAGTTTGTTAAGTGTGTTATATCACACTGTGGCAAATCATGTAGACACAAGTATTGCAAGGGCAATAACTCACACATCGCCCATCCATACAAATTATTAGCGTCAAGGTACGTAATGAATGACCTTGACCTTGTGGGGTCAAAGCTAAGGTCACCATGACCATCAAGATATTTGTTGTTGGCTTTGGCATAGTTATTTGCATATATACTAATGCCTCCTCTCAATCCGCGTTCCACCATTTCACCCAGAGTACGATCAGACAGCAGGTCTATATATATCTGACTAGATTTTTAAAATGCATCCCATGTCATGCCAGGACTAGTTATGTACCTAGCTGGGTCAAGACTGTAGTGCAACAGACCCTTTTCATGATAACTTTCAAATATGTCTGCTAGCAAGCAAACGTCAGCTTTCAAGTACTGATCGTGGTAGTCGCCAATTGTTTGACACCCCAGTTTATCCCATGCATCAAGAGCGTGCCGGTATTCTGAGGCAGAAATACCTTTACCATTTAGTGTAGAATAAAATGCCTCTTTTGAAGATATGGTATGATATGGACTGTGTCTCCAAGGCACGCATATCCATCTAATTAAAGATGCTCAAGGCGCCGCCGTAGGGATTGAAGCTGGAGCGTTGAAAGCCTGCTGCTACTAAGCGCTACTTTATGTGCAAACCTCCACCCGGCTATTAACTTTGGTGCATGTGAAATATTTCTGTTTACATTTCACCAGCCGTACCGGGCCTTCTCTTTTTTTGATTAGTGATAATGGGATTTTTAATGTGTGCACTTGATGATTATGCGTGCTGTGCACATGAAGGCGAGACAGGCAACCATAAGCTGAGTCTGTACGTAAATGTGACTCGATGGAAATGAGGAAAAGTCCACATCCCATTCCTGCCCACCAGGGGATACGACTGTCAGTGCAGTGTCTTATCCATTAAGCTACATCCCCATGTCAAGACTGGAGGCAGTCTCCTTTCCTCAAACACAACCCAGTGATCAATGTACTCAAAGGGGTAGACTCCTTTCTTGATTATCTCAGGTTCAAAATATTTACTTGCTATTTGAAACTCAGTCAGTCCTTCTGCCAGACTAGCAAGCCCATAGGACAAATGTTGCATGGAATCATAAAACGCTAATTTGTCTAGCCTAAAAGTCAAGTATTTCTCAGTTGTCTGGGCAATACAACTATTCTTTTGTAAGCCTGCATGATAATATGTGAATCATACCCTTTGAGATTGGGAAAAAAGATTGGTGGTTTGTATGTCTTAGGATCTATTTTTAGTTTTAAGTTATATGTACCATGTGCATCACCTCTGTAACGCCCAGTTATGTGGTCATGATCATGAACTTTATCACCTCCTACAGCTTGTTCACAAATCCAACACATCCCAGCTGTATCAAAATTCAGCTTATCTTCTTCTGTCATCACCAAAGGCATTTGACTGTTTTCCAGATAATGTATTACACTACAATGCAGTTGTCTCATTTCTGTTAAAAACTCAGCTGCTGCATTTCCCCCTCTGTAGATAACAGGTTCTGTATGCTGACCGTCTGACCTAACAAGAATGTATCTAAAAGAACACACCACTTGGTCACTCAACTTTACAGTCTTTGGTAACGATTTTGGAACAGGACCCTCACATGGTACAACCAGTGATTCAAAACCAGCATACGCTACAAATGGTAGATTTTGCTGATTTTCATAGTTCTTAAAATATACCTGGCTACCAGGATCTGGATACTGGAGTATTGTTTGAATGTCATCAGGTGACCTACAATGTTTAGCATGTTTGTGTGCTAGTTCAATAGAAGAAAACCTTTGTAAACATCTCTTACAAAATTCCTGTTTACCATTGTGTTTTGTTATATGATCATGAATTAGACGTGACATACTCCTGATAATTGTGTAGTGAAAGTTATCTCCATAGCTTATTAACCCTTTGAACCCGGCAGACCATTGTAGCGGTTGGTGGCCTCGTATACCGTTCAGCCCGGCAAACCGCTACAGCTGTGTCAGGTGTTTCTAGGGAACTTGCACCTTCATGCTAATTTGCCATACCCTACTTTACTAATCTGGTTACAATTACAAAATATGTACAGGGAAATGATATATAAAAATGCATTAACCGCAAACACATAACTTATAATCTCTGAGGTGCAGCAGACCATTTAGCAACCCATCCAATATCAAGGATTACAGGCCGTACGGAGAATTTAGAAAAGGAAAATACAGATTAATGGACCAAAGCTAGACATGAACATAAGCCCCAGGGAACTAAAAAGTGGTTAACTCAACCCGTCTCCCATGGAACTAAAAAGTAGTTAACTCAACGCAAGTCTCCCAGGACAAGTGGGGAAATGAGTGGCAATAAACTAATCTATAGACAGCAATAACATCTCAGGGGAGAAAAAAACCCACCATGTTGACGATTTTATTTCTTTTCAATAACTTCCTGATTTTCATGTCGACAAACATAATTATGCTATCGTCCGAGTTGTCCTTTTATGGACGGTGGTCGAGGTGGTGGAGATGTGGGTGCCGAGGTCAGAAGGGAGTGCTTTAACTGCCTTGTGATCATATTAACCCCCTTGTGCATGCAGCCACAGGTACTGTTTACTGTTAAGCCCCTTGTGCATGCAGCCAACAGTACTATAAACTGCATCGGTGGCTGCATGCACCTAGGGATTAACACTCTCAGTGCCCGAAACACAAATCTTGTGGTTCGTCCAAGACTGAATGTTCTGTGTAAGGGACACACTGCAACAAAACACCGTTAAACGTGTAGGGTTTACATGTTTTGTCCACCACAAAGGTGATTTCAAAGACGGGATACCGCCGGGGTTCGAATCCGCGACCTTACGATCATGAGTCCGTATTTTGTTTGTGGTTGTGTTATTCTTTGAGAGCATGTGTCATCGGAAAGATCCGATATTCATTTGAGTTATTTTGGTTAAGAATTACGTACCTTTTTAATAGGATTCATTTTCTTTTGCATGGAGAATTTCGATCGATTTTTGTTGTGAAGCATAGTTTGGCTACAATGTTGTAAAGTTTGACCTACATTAGACTGGAAGGTTCGAGTAGGGTCGCGATTTTTCTAGTGACCTCAGATATGACGTCAAAGTTTTCGGCAACATTTCATAACACTGTATCAAAGGCGCTCAGATGGTACTGGAATATTGTAATTATTTCTAGAGCATTCTTTTTCATGAATATTAATAAGTTTTCGTTACGTTTTATTTTCTGGTTGTGTTGTGCAAATTTGCTGGATTATTCTGGAAATTTGTAATAGTATAAAAGAGCCTGTTAGGAAATATTTGTGTGCATTGTATGAGAGACGCAGTGTGTCAAAAGTGTTGATGCATTGTAGAGGAGACAGTGTGTCAGTGTTGGTGCATTTGTGAATGCATTGTGCGGAGATCGCATAGCTGCAATAAAATATTGTTGGAACTTTTACTCCAGTGTGGTCTACAGCCTTATGTCACGTGTGACGAGTTGCAGCTGAGTGAAATTTCTTTACAAAAACCCTACATGCGTGCGTCTGGTGTGATTGTATCATACTATGACTAAGACAACCACGTAACAGTCCGACACACTCCCACCAGATCCACCCCAGTCCTCACACTCTGTAACACTGTTTTTCTCGATTTACACGTGACGTCACATGAACGCAAAGAAGGTAGGCAAGTCGAAATAAAGAATCAGGTGCAATGGAATGATTGGGACGAGACAGGCCGTGTCCGTACATACGCGCACTGATATAAAGCCGACGTTCCTATAAATATATTTCGCACCAACTGCTGTAGTCTGCTACTACGAGTTCTCAATGCAGCGATCTGTGTCTCATTTATCATTAGGGGAAAAAAGGGAGAGGTAGAGGACACTCACACCAGAAGTAACGAACAGGCTGCAAGCAGATTATTTCGTTTTACTTAAGGAATATGTATACACGTGTAATTCAAAAGTCATTTAGTGCACACACGTAGATGGTATAGCCACCTTGTCACTGAGAATGAACATTCCAACAATGAACTTGGTCTCATGTTTCAACATAAAAGCGAGTGGATCAAAGGTCTGCATGTGAGAGAAAAAAAACAAACAAACAAAACAACAACAACAACAAACCCTGACGCTTATTTTAAATATAAAAGCTGATGAATAACACATTAACCTTCGCCTTAATGAAAACACTCAGTTATAGCCCAGATGTATAATAAGCAGTTCAATTGATCAGTTCTGCACACCAATGAATTTTAATCTTTAAAAGTTTATCATTTAACATGCTCTGCCCACCACAAAGATGATTAAAAAGATCTGAATAAAGTTTGACCCCTTGCAACGTTCGAAACCACATCCTATAGGACAAGAGTTGAACGCTCTACCACCTGAGCAACCCATGTTCCTAAGAAACTCGGGTGTTCGGAACCATCGAAATCGAGTTTGTTATGGTTCTCGGCTATTACTGAAAGTCTTCATAAAAAGAAGATTAAAATTTTAACGAGTGCCGTAGAAGCACGCCGCCACCGTACTTTGTTGAGTTTAGTGGTTTGAAGAACTGTTTATTACACTACAATACAATACAATACAATACAATACAATACAATACAATACAATACAATACAATACAATACAATACAACACAATACAATACAAAACAATACAATACACTTTTTTGTCCATGAGATGGAAATCTTTCTTCGGCTTCGACATTAAAACACGCATAAGAACATGATAATAATAAACATATGTGCAAATATGATAACCTTGCACATATTTACAAGCGTTAGCATGTACAAGGTTATCATATTTGCATGTATTTCATTTTACTCAATGACCATAATTGGTACGTGTTGATTCGTGGTCGTAGTATGATATCACACCATACGGCACGCACGTAAGGTTCTTTTAAAGAAACTTCATTCAGCTGCAACCCGTCACACGTGGCTTAAGGATGTAGACCACAAGGGATTAACAGTTCCAACAATATTTTATTGCAGTGATGCGATCTCCACACAATGCGTTCACAAATGCACCAACACTGATACAATGTCTCCTCTGCAAAATGTCTACACTTTGACACAATGCGTCTCTCATACAATGTACATCACCATACAATGCGTAACTCCGTTACTGACGATGAAGCACGATACCTTGCGTAGCTCTCTCAGTGTCAATGTGCTTACGATACACTGCAATTATACAACTAAACAATGTACCGACGCTGTTACATCGCAATTCTACACTGAACAATGTACAAACGCGCTTCTAAACACAGTCTTATATAGTGCTATGCTTTCCAGAACAATCCAGCAACTTCGTACCACACAACCAATCAAAATAAAATGCGTGCCCGAAACTCATAAATATTAATGAAAAAGAATACACAAGAATGGTCTCAAAAATCTGGCTGCTATTTCCAGCCCCTATTTTGGGAACTCCCGGCGCTTTATAACGTCACATATGTACGCCAGACAGTTCACGACCTTGCCCGAATTATCCGGAAGTTACACGAGTTTTCGTAGTCCAGCAACTTCGTACAACACAACCAATCAAAATAAAATGCGTAACCGAAACTCATAAATATTAATGAAAAAGATTACACAAGAATGGTCTCCCAAAATCTGGCTGCTATTTCCAGCCCCCTATTTTGTGAAATCCCGGCGCGTTATAACGTCACATGAGTACGCCAGACAGTTCACGACCTTGCCCGAATTATCCGGAAGTTACACGAGTTTTCGTAATACATACTTGGCCGCTAACTTCACGCTCACAGAAAACAGTGGTGATTACTCGAGCGGTTTCTAGACTCTACGGGATCCAACTCTGTGTATCAAAAGATAATCAATTCCGCACTATGCGTGAACGATAGTGAAACTTACTAAAAAGGTACGTGATTCGTAATCATGGTAGCTCAAATAAATATCGGATCGTTTCCTACGATTAATGCATGCATGCTCTCAGAGAACAACACAACCACAATCGTAACAATAATGTACATTATGGTTATTGAGTATCTTCACTCTTCATACAAGCTGGTCGACATGTTATTCAAAAGTGTCCAAAGTTAAACGAAGTATCAGTGTATTTTCTCGCCTAACTAGTTCTCCTCCGAACCGTCCACTCACGATTGTGTTGTTACAACGTGAAACTATAGCTTTCTTTCCCGACCAAACTGTGCGAATAGTACTATACGTGTCTAGGCTTCAAATCCATTGTACGAAACAAGTTTGTTATGGTTCAAAAGAACACACACACACACACACACACACACACACACACACACACACACACACACACACACACACACACACACACACACACGCGCGCGCGCGCGCGCGCGTTAACGAATAGTTTAGTTGGTGGGGTATTTTGTGGAGTGTGCGAATGCTTGGATGGGACTGTTCTATCAGTTCGAAATACTTGTGCGGAAGTGCATGACAAGTGTGAGACAGTTGCAAGTAAGTGTCTCTTTTTTCCCCCCGACATGAGTCGTATGTGGTCGACACAAATTTATTCTTTAGATCCGCAACAAAATTATTACCTTTGGTCATATCTTCACCTAAGCGAATAAACTCAATCTCAATTCCCATTTCGTTTATGCTAGCGACGTTCTCGCTTTGACCAAAGACGTCCTGAAGTTGTGTGATGATTGCCGCGTCCCGGCGGTGAAGGGATCACACAGATGCCTCTCAGTTCCTTAGTTTGCCGTTCAAACATTCAGAATAATGGTTGCGTGTGTATGCGTCCTTGTGTGTGTGTGTGTGTGTGTGTGTGTGTGTGTGTGTGTGTGTGTGTGTGTGTGTGTGTGTGTGTGTGTGTGTGTGTGTGTGTCTGTGGACAAGATAGATGGTTAGTTGACTGACTGTCTTACTGAGTGGTTGAATGTCTGCTTGGTTGACGCCTTAGATGGATGGATGCATAAAAAGGATTGATTGATTGATTGATTGATTGATTGATTGATTGATTGATTGATTGATTGATTGATTGATTGATTGATTGATTGATTGATTGATTGATTGATTGATTGATTGATTGATTGATTGATTCGAAGCTGTGGGCGTTCCAAGCGATCTTTGGTGTGACAATGCCACCCAGATATCTTCAGGAGGCCAGTGCCAGTGTATAAATGCTACTGAACAAACCAACTCCACAACGGGCAGCTGTGAACGTAAGCCATTGGTGTTGGTGCGCGCGCGCGCGCGTGTGTGTGCGTGCGTGCGTGCGTGCGTGTGTGTGTGTGTGTGTGTGTGTGTGTGTGTGTGTGTGTGTGTGTGTGTGTGTCTGTGTATGTGTACGTGTGTGTGTGTGTGGGTGTGCCGTTGCGAGGGCCTGCTTAGTCAGTGCTATGATTGGTTCCAAAATCATCTAGAAGAAGATATGCAGTGGTGCTATTTCACCTTATACTGCCATCGGCATTAGGCGGTGAATTGATGTTTCAGCACAGTGCAATTGCGTGTTTATATTGTTAGATCTTGGGTGTCATTTAGAAATAGACTGCCGACACCGGCAGTAATAGAAGGCGAAATAGCTCGTAATATCGAGATTCATTTAGTGGCGTTTTTTGTCCGTGTAGTTTCACGTAGTAATGTAACGAGCGATCATTTTTTTCTATGGTAATAAATTAGCCATTTTTCATTCGGGAAAAAAAATCCTGGAGTTCACATGCCAGCTAAGAGGGTACATGTAAGCGCATAAATGAACGATGCCGTAACATGAATCTACCTTTATTACCACAGCTATTCCAGATATCCAGCGTTTGTACATGACAGTATCTCTGGACGTGTCGGGTGTCGACTTTGCCGATGTGCTCGGTCTGGTGAACATGGAGACAACTCCATTCTTCCGTCTGGTACGATTCAGTATATCCAGTATATCAAACTATATATACAATTTCTGAATGATTTGTTGGAGACGTTTTGGGGATATAAATGAAGGTGAATAAGTGAATAATAGAATCACATTTTAAAAAAAAGAAGAAGAAAATAAACATGTAATAACGTGTCTTTTTTCAGGTTGGAAACAAGTTCATTGGTGTGAACAACTACAAGACGGTCGAAGGCCATGTCTTTCGGATACAGTGAGTCTTTTGGATACAGCGCGATTGCGGATGTTTGCATAGCGCGAGATTATGTGACTTTGATCCAAATCAACGTTAAGTAGACTGGGAGTAGGTAAAACACAGAGTTCCACAGAGGTCAGTTTAACGTCCTTTCCTGTTCAGTATTTACACAAAAGGCCTATCACTAAGTCTAAATAAGCCTACGTCGCCTGCTCGGTCTTAAATCCAACTAACTAACTGGCTAGTGTAGTAAAGTTGGTGAATGCTGCTGTGCTCTCAACCGTGCATACACAAAACACGTAACTGATTACAAGTTACATACACTTACGGACATGGTATAGATAAGATAAGATAGATAAGATAGTTTATTGCCATATGTTTCCATGTTTAAAAAAAACTAATAAAAACATTGGAATTTGTCTTGATGTCAGTTACTAAGACTAAAATAATACACACACACACACACACACACACACACACACACACACACACACACACACACACATACAGAGAGAGAGAGAGAGAGAGAGAGAGAGAGAGAGAGAGAGAGAGAGAGAGAGAGAGAGAGAGAGAGAGAGAGAATCAATGAATCTTTATTTTACAACGGTGAAGATATTAACACAGTCAGTGACTATGTCATGTTTCGTACCTGCCGTTGCTACAACTACGACTAACTAAGTACAAAATATACATAAAAAGGGACACCAAAGCACAGAGAGAGTAAACTCTAACATATAAATTTCATGCTAAATACTAAGCAAATACTGGTATTAAACACGGCGAACGGGGCACGCCTTACTGATTCAGTTGTAAGCTGACTGTACACATTTCGACAAGTTCTCACTCGCCGCTCGCGCTCTCTCCAATCAGTCCAGCTGATCAAGGAGAGCGCGAACAGCCAGAGGGACAAAACTGTTGCGGAATCTGCTGGTCCAGGTACTGATGGACCTGTACCTACGCCCTGATGGTAAAAGTTGGAAAAGCTCATTGCAAGGGTTGGTGGACTCACTGGAGATAAGACTTGCTCCACGTAAGAGAACCTGCTGGTACAGTGAGTCCAGGCTAGGAAGATCTCTGCCTATGATTTTTGAAGCGGTCTTGACCACCCTGCTCAGTCTGATTTTGTCTTTGGCCGTGATGGAACCATACCAAACCGTGATCGAAAACATACCGTATGAATAAACACTCAAACTGCATCTATCACAGAATAACGTAAGCAACCCATGTCTGCCAGCAAAGACCCAGTCCTTGTTAATAGTAACACCTAACCCGACGCTAGTCGGTTCCCATTATCCCAGTGCTTCCGGAGCCCACAGGTACAGGTGCGTCCTCATGCTATGCCCAACGAGACAGTGCTTAGCTAGGCAGTCAGCTGGTAAGTCGGATTTGGAGAGAAAAATGGGGTACCCTCGGCCCATATTAATTGGTCTCCTGCTGGTTTCTACCGGGAAGCACAGTGTTTGCGTGTGCTGCCCAACCGTAAAATAAATTGTAAAAACTGACACGTAAGTGGGCGATGTACTGTACCTAGCATATAAACGCTCACGTGCGGTGTGCCCCAAGAATGAAAAAAAACCCCACAATAACGGTATTCAACAATGAAACATGTTTGATGCATATAGGAAATTGTCCAACACAGCGCGATGAAAAGGTGTGACCTAAAAAGAACGTTTCAAAAGGAGTTGATAGTACTAATCCACAAAGCATCCGGAGTTAATTAAAGATAAAAATAAAAATAACCCAGAATTAACGCGAATTCGTCCTTGTGTTACGTAGTAGTCGTGGTCGTAGTAAAAAGATGCAATCACACCAGACACTCTCACGGTAGGTTCGTGCAGAAAAAATTCCCTCAATTGCAACTCGTCACACGTGGCACATGGTTGTAGACCACACTGGAGTAACAGTTCCAACAGTACTTTATTCTCACGATGCACTCTTAGCACAATGCAGCCACATTTTGATACACTGCCTCATACAACGCATCCGCAGTTTTGATACATGGTGTCTCTCATACAATGCATCCGCAGTTTTCATACACTGTGTCTCTCATGCAATACATACACATGTTTCCAAACACCCTCTTTTATACTATTACAGATTTCCAGAACAATCCCGCAAATTACACAACTTTGACCAATCAGGAAAAAAAACGTAACCAAAGCTCATTAATATTCATTTAAAAGAACACTCTAGATCTATCTACAATCTTCCACTAAAATCTAGGCGTATTACGTAAACTTTAACGTCATGTTTGAGGTCACTAGAACAATCGACTTTTCCAGAACCTTCCAGCTTAATCTAGGTCGGACTTCACAACAAGTTAGTGAAATGTATGACATTTTACTACAGAACAAAATCGAAAACAATTCTCCATGCAAAAGAAAACGAATCATATTAAAAGGTACCTGATTCTGATCTAAAATATCTCAACTGAACACGGGATCCCTCCTATGCTCAACAAACACATGCCCCAAAAGAATAACACAACCACAAACGTAACACCCTTGTAACAAAATAATTGATGTGTGTTTTCACATACATGATTCACTTATAGAGCTGAAACAATATTGATGACATATCGGATGAGTGACGTAAAACATCAAATTCGTAACTGTGTACACGGCGTCGTGGGACTATCGATGCTATGACATGGAGCTTATAGCGACGTCAATAGGCTGCTTGTGCTATTCTTCTTCTTCAGAATTCCTGTCGCTACACCAGCCCACAGCAAGAACTAATTGCGGGAATCGCCGTGTGCCTGCATTGTGTGCGCCGATGTGTATTGATCAGAGGTTGGGTTAGAGTGGAGGGAAATGGATCTGAAGGATAAGCTTCAAAATATATGAATGTTCCTAAAAGAAAAACGATTGTGAGCTCCAAACAATACAGCAACTAATCATTAAGTGCCATTGCAACGAATCGATCAGCAACGAGGCCGAGATAAGACAGCCTCCGTCACCACACTTGAACTGAGTCTTAAACTGAGACAGTTTTATAACACATGCTCGGGAAACCCGCGAGAGCTGTATGAGAGCTATATGAATTGCTTTATGACATTGTTACTCATACTCTGGATCAGTTTGGAGTATTGAGTGCTTCCCATTTGCTTTAGTGCTTTTGATTCATGGCTTAAACACCAACTGATACATTACATTTTGTATGATACAAAAACACCACCTAAGAAAACAATAGGCATATAATGTATGCCAATGAGAAAATGGGTGGAAATGAGGTATAGGTTGGGTAGGTTATACACTGCTTTACATCCCGACATAACAAGGCTTTTTTTTTACCTTCATGCTAATTTCCCATACCCTACTTTACAAATATTATTGCAATTACAAAATATGTACAGGAAAATGATATATAAAAATGCATTAACCGCAAACACATAACTTATAATCTCTGATGTGTAGCAGGCCATTTAGCAACCCATCAAAATCAAGGACTACAGGCATTGTAGACAGTACGGAGAATTTAGAAAAGGAAAATACAGTTTCATGGATCAAAGCTAGACATAATCATAATAAGCCTCAGACAAAAAAGAGAAAAACCCTCCTTGTCGGGCTGAAAAGGTTGACCCTGGGAACTAAAAAGTAGTTAACTGAACCCAAGTCTCCCAGGGCAAGTTGGGAAATGAGTGGCAATAAACTGTAGACAGCAATACATCTCAGGAAAAAACAAACAAACAAATAATAAAAAAAAAACAAGTTGACAATTTTATTTGTTTTCAAGAACTTCCTGATTTTCATGTCGACAAACATGTGTTATCATCCGGGTTGTCCTTTTATGGACGATGGTCGGGGTGGTGGGTATGTGGCTGCGAAGGTCGGAAGTGAGTGCTTTAACTGCCTTGTGATCATATTAACCCCCTTGTGCATGCAGCCACAGGTACTGTTTACTGTTAAGCCCCATGTGCATGCAGCCAACAGTACTATAACTGCATAGGTGGCTGCATGTACCTAGGGGTTCGTCCAAGACTGAGTGTTCTGTGTAAGGGACACACTGTAAAGAAAACGTAAGCAAAACTCACTAATATTCATTAAAAAGAACACTCTAGATCTATCTACTATCTTCCATTAAAATCTTGGTGTATTACGTAATTGTTACGAAATGTATCCAACATGTGTACTACAAAACTTTAACGTCATGTTTGAGGTCACTAGAACAATTGCGCCTTTTCCAGAACCTTCCAGCTTAATCTAGGTCGGACTTTGCAACAAGTTAGCGAAATGTACAACATTTTAGCTGCACAACAAAATCGATCGCAATTCTCTGTGCAAAAGAGAACGAATCATACTTAAGAGGTGCGTGATTCTGATCTAAAATAACTCAACTGAACACGGGATCCCTCTTATGCTCAACACACACATGCCCCAAAAGAATAATACAACCACAAACGTAACACCTTGCAACAAAATAACTGATGTGTGTTTTCACAATACACGATTTACGTATAGAGCTGAAACAATACAGTGATAATAACAATAATTACGGTATTTATAATGCGCTTATATTATAATAATTATAACTCTAAGCGCGCACTCACAACTCGCGCACACATGCGCACGCTTTTGACAATGAATCATCTACCACAAATACATTACGACAGTCAGCTTGGGGTGGGGAGTGTGCTGATGTTATAGTGCTAGAACTGTTGAAAGAGGTGAGTTTTGAGGACGGACTGGAAGGAGGAGAGAAAGTGTTTCTGACAGAGAGAGAATGGGAGAGTGTTCTAGGTGGATGGACCGTAGACGGAGAAGGAGCGGGGCCGAAAGTGCTGAGTTTGGTTCGAGGGATGTGGAGGCGGAGAGGGTCGGAGGCGGAGCGGAGGGAGCGGGAAGGAGTGTAGGGGTGAAGTAAGTTGGAGAGATAAGCGGGAGCGTAGTTGTTAAGGGATTTGTAGCAGAGACAGAATCTTGTATTGGATGCGTTGGGAGATGGGGAGCCGGTGAAGGAGTTTGAGCAGGGGAGTGATATGGTCAGATTTCTTCTTTCTGAGAGCAGCATTGTTCTGGACGCGCTGGAGAGTGAAAGTGGTGGAGTGAGGGAGGCCAGAAAGGAGAGAGTTGCAATAGTCGATTGGAGATAAGATGAGATAGAGCAAGTTTGGTGGCAGCTTCAGTGGTGAGGTATTTTCTGATCTGACTGATGCGACGGAGGTGGAAACAGCATGCCTGGGCCGTGGCGGAGACAAAGCTGGTCATGGAAAGAGAGGAATCGAGGAGGTTCTTGGCCGAGTCAGAGGGAGATGGGGGTGCTGTCGAGTTGAAGGTGGAGAGTTTCTGGCGAGTGCCTACCAGCATGGCTTCCGTTTTGTCGTCATTCAGTTTAAGTTTGTTTGCTGTCATCCAGTTTATCACATCTTCGTAGCAGTCAGCCGTGCGAGTCAGTAGTGACTGAGTGTTGTCGCGTTCGTCTTTGTCTAGTAGTTGTGAGTCGTCAGCGTAGAGGTGGTGGGTGTATGTGATGAGACTGGATGATGTTGGACAGGGGAGAGGTGTAGAGTGTGAAAAGGATCAGGCCCAGGACGGACCCCTGTGGAACTGCGCAGGAGAGCCTGACTGGATTAGAGGAGACGCCGTCGATGGTGACGGACTGCTGTCTGTCGGAGAGGTAGGAGAAAAACCAGGAGTGAGCAGAGTCAGTGATGCCAAAGGAGTGGTGAAGGCGGTGGAGGAGGATAGAGTGGTCTATAGTGTCGAAGGCGGCAGAGAGATCGAGTAGCGTAAGAAAGGAGATGTTGCCCGAGTCGGTGGAGAGGAGCAGATCGTTTAGGATATGTAGAAGGGCTGTTTCAGTGCTGTGATGTTTGCGATAGGCAGACTGGAAGGGGCTGAGGAAATTGTTGTCGGCGAGGTGGAGGTTGAGCTGGTTGACCTTTTCAAGAAGCTTGGACAGGAAAGAGAGATTGAAGACTTTGCGATAGTTCTTGAGTTCGTTTGGGTCGAGGGTGTGTTTTTGGAGGAGAGGGCGGACGATGGCGGACTTGAAGATATCGGGGACAGAGCCATTCTCTACAGATGTGTTGATGATGTCGGCAATGAAGGGCAAAAGTTTTGGAAGGCCGTCCCGGTAGAGAGAAGCTGGGAGAGGGTCTAGTTCGCAGGTTTTGAAAGGCTGGACTTTATGGTCTTGAGAACTTCATCCTGAGAGAAAGGGCGGAAGAACGAGAGGGGAGTGCAGGAAAGGGGGGGGGGGGCTCGGGAGGGCAAGGCGGAGAAGGCAGAGTATCGAGTGTGTTTCGCAGAGTTTGGATTTTGTCAGAAAAATAGGGGGAAAAGGCGGACGGGAGTTCTTCTTTGCTGTGTGTGTTGGGGAGAGGAGAGTCTTTAGAAGTGCCTAGGAGTGTGTTCATGGTAGCGTAGAGTGTTTTGGAAGAAGTGGATTCCAGGATTTTGTTTTAATGTGTTTACGTTTGGAGTCGGAGATCATTCTGCACACTTTTGATCTGGTGGTTTGGAAGATCTGTCTGTGAACGGTGAGGTCGGATGAGCGCCAGCGGCGTTCCGCTTGTCGGCGTTCACGCTTGGCCTCAGCTATGTCGTCAGTGAGCCAGGGGGAGGGGATTCGGTTAGGCATGGAGCAGGTGGTGACAGGGGCATGGGTGTCTAGGAGTTTTTGAAGGGAGGAATCGAAGTGGGATGCAGAACAGGAGAGGGGGCGGGGTCCAATAGGAGGTCGACAGCTTCGTCGAAGAAGCTCTCTCGGTTGACAGAATTTAGTTTGCGACGAGAGACAAGGAGCTTGGGATTTTTTTCGGGGGGAGGTAGGCTGAGTGAGACGAGAATAGCAAAGTGGTCACAGGGGAGCACAGAGGAGGTGTGAGAGTCGAGAAAGAGTTGATCGGAGGTGCGGGTTATGATCCAGTCAAGGATGTGGGTGGGTTTAGTGATGTATTGTGTAAGATTGTGGTTTGAAAGTGACGTGCAAAGGCGTTTTGTGTCAGGGTGGTCGGGTTTTACCAGTTTGTAATTGGGGGCATTCCGCTGCCGTCTATGCACCCTCCTACCAGACGCATCCTCTCCGGCAGATGCTGGGCCATCATGCTGCAGCTGACTAATTTTGCCATGGGCCTTGGTCATGTGCCAGGAAGGGGCGTGCTTGTCCACTTCCATAGATCCC
>BTPG01000001.1:279209225-279235176 GCA_036245525.1 Semisulcospira habei
GAGAGAGAGAGAGAGAGAGAGAGAGAGAGAGAGAGAGAGAGAGAGAGAGAGAGAGAGAGAGAGAGAGAGCGGGCATAACTGGTGCTTTTGACGTGTGGTTATAACCATTCATTATGTTTTTGACGGATTCAAGGACATGGAGTTGGAATGACACCAGTCGGTGACCTCACGCAGGCTTTCCTGCAGACGCGTGCTAATTGTAGCTACATTTTTTGTGAGGAGTGTGTAGTGTGCAGTCGTCAGCAAACATGTCACAAGAAATATCGCGGGAACTAATATGCAGTGGAAGGTCACTGATAAATATGCAGAACAGGAATGGCCCGAGGACAGAGCCCTGAGGCACGCCGCTTTTGATGAGACCATACGAGGAGTAGGATTCATTTAACAGTACTTTTTGCTTCCTTCCGCTTAAATATGAAGTGAACAATGAGACAGCATCTGCATTGCAGAGATATACTTGAAGTTTTGACAAAAGAATGTTATGATTTACAAAGTCAAAAGCTTTCTTAAAATCAATAAAGATCGACCCAGTTATTTGGGAGTTATTTATGTATGCTAGCCACGTCTTGTTACTGCCATGTGGCAAGAATGTTTGAGGCGAAAGCCGGACTGAAATACGTGCAAAAGACTGCGACTCTCCAAATATTGATAAAGGTGTTTGTGCACGTGTCTTTCAAGAGGTTTGGAAAGGCTGGATAATATTGAGATGGGTCTATAGTTATTAACATCAGAGAGATCTTTTGATTTAGGCAAAGGGATAACATTGGCTTGCTTCAGTTCTGATGGAAATATATTTTGTTGGATGCATAAGTTATAAATATACGTTAACGATTCTACTGTATAGGGAAGGGACAGTTTCAGGATTTTAGGACTGATCTCGTCAGGGCCCGATGATTTTTTTTTCAGTGACCCGATCAGTTTTCCTACTTCATACACAGCTAGAGGCGGTATAGAGAACGGGGGGGGGGGGGGGGGGGGGTGTGTCCTTAGTCTTCTGCTTACAGAAGTTAAGCAGGGCCTCCGGGCCTGTGTAAGACGCGTTTCTGCTTGAGTTTATGACTGACTCGGCAACAGACAAAAATGTTTGTTAAAAGTGTCTGCAGTAATACTAGAAGGAATGGCTGACGATTTCTTGCTGTTACCTCGGGTGACGAGATTAACCGCGCGCCAGAGAGCGGCAGTATCTTTGTCTTCTTTAATCATTTGTTCAAAGAGAGACTTTTGAGCCCTGCGTACCATAGACTTGACACGGTTACGTTGTTTTTTTTGTATTCGTTAAATAGCTTGTGTCTTCTTAAGTCATTTTTCAATTTCATAGCTTCAATTATTCCTTGCGTTAGCCAAGGCGGTAATGTGTGTGTTTTTTTACCCGCTTTTGCCGTAAAGGGGCGTGTTTGTTAAGTACTCTTGTAAAGAGTTCATACCAAACAGTCAGAGCCATTTTTAGGGTCAGTTTCGTTATTAACAACATTAAATGGTGTTTGATCAAGGTCTGCTAGAAAAGCAGACTGATTAAACTGTTTAAATGAGCGGTACGTTATATTTGTGTGCCCGTTCTTACGATGCACTGGCAGTTTTGATGACCAGGAACACACAGTAGGAAAGTGAAAGAGAAGGAACACTGACATTGAACACACTAAGGGGACGGTTGGTGTAAATGTGATCAATGAGTGCTGCGGTTGTTTTTGTGATCCTAGTAGGGGCCGAAACTAATTGTTCTAAGCCGGTTTGTGTGGTGATGCAATTCCACGCGGTATGGGGCTTCAACATATATATGTTAAAGTCGCCTAGTAGCAAGGTTAGAGTAGTTAGATCATTTTGATCTTGTTACTTCTTACTTGTTACCCCAGTCTGAGGCCCGCCCGCCCGCCTGTGATGTCTTTTGCTTTCTACAGAATGGTCTCCGACCAGCCACATCGCAAAGTCTACCGTATTTTCAATACGGTAGACACAAAAAGTTCTACGTTCAAGGCGTGGAATCGTAAATCTCCGAACTATACTCAGAGGCAATAAAACGCGCGAAAAGTGTCGGTAAATGTACCCGCAAACAAAGAGCCAACCTGACAACAAAACAAGAAAACTTTATTTATTGTTTTCTTCAAATGATCAGCCTACTGAGTTACCTTCACACAAAAATTGGCCGCCGTGAGATGACCTTGGTTGCCTGCTCGACCTTAAACCTAAATAACTAACTAGCAAAAATTGGAAGAGTTATCGCCCGTGGCTCCTTTGGAGGACACAGGGTTTCATTAGCGGTGAAAATAAACAAAACTGGACACACCCTGACAAGAAAGTTTCCTGTGAGATGTTTTAACACACTTGTTTGTTTGGATTGCTTATGATGTTATTACTGCCTCAAAATAAATTTGACTCACAAAATTTACTAGAGAACCAGAACTTCCGGTGCACATCATTTTCATGCTAAATCTTATTTTATTTAATGCAAACTACTTTCAACCATTTGTTATGCTCCATTAATTGACACAGAGATAAAGAACACATCCATAGCCATTTGATAAGGTCAAAATGGCTGTTAATATAAAAATAAACAACTTTTTTATTTTCATGTTTGTAGGTAATTTTGATTATTATTTAGGTGCCTTTGACAAACAAAAAGTAGGTCAAGACCAAACAGGCCGCATTTTCATTCACAGTGACCCTAGTGAGACTGTACGTTGATTGACCTTCAGCTGTGTCCTCTACAGATATTCCCGATTTCACTTTCAATATCCCGTGAAATGGTTACTGATGACGTCATAAGTCATCGATGTGAGAATTTTAGGACAAAACATTTCAGTTACACGCGACAAAACACACTGTTCATGACATTTTAAAAACAAAATGACGCCCAAATAACCCGGATTAAAGCATATTTACGAAGAAAAGCGCTCTGGTAAAATATTAGCGTTTTTATTGCCTCATGGTTTACATTACTGAGCTGTTTGCAAATCAGAACCAAAATATGGATACCTGAGAGATCTTTATAGCTGTTGCGTTTGTGGCTGTGTTATTCTTTTGAGAGCATGCGTGTGTTGTTCATAGGAAAGATCCCATGCTCATTGAGTTATTGTGGATAAGAATTACGTACCTTTTTAGTAGGATTTATTTTCTTTTGCACGGAGAATTGCGATCGATTTTTGTTGTGACGTGTATTTTCGCTACAATGTTGTAAAGTTTGACCCACATTAGACTGGAAGGTTCGAGCAGGCTCGCGAACTTTCTAGTGACCTCAGATATGACGTCAAAGTTGTTGGCTACATTTCGCAACGTTTTATCGAATGCGCCTAGACGTTAGTAGAAACTTATGTATTGATCTAGAGTGTTCTTTTTAATGAATATTAATGAGTTTTGGTTACGTTTTCTATTCTGAATGGTTGTGTTGTGTGAATTTGCTGGATTGTTCTGGAAATCTGTATTAGTATAAAAGACGGTGTTAGGTAATATGTGTGTACATTGCATGAAAGAAGCAGTGTGTCAATAATGTTGATGCATTGTAGAGGAGACAGTGCATCAGTGTGGATGCATTTGTGGATGCATTGTGCTGAGAGTGCATCGTGAGAAGTGGCGCAGTGGTTAAGGCGTCTGCCTCCAACGCCAAAGGTGCGAGGTTCGATACCGGGTTCCGGCGTTGGATTTTTCTTCTCTGGTAAGTGTCACTGTCTGGGCAGTGGGCAGATGTTCACATCTGCACGGGACATAGACGACCCCGGCCCCCACGAGTCCCCTGCTGCCTTGCATGCCTGGCCGCTTGGCTGCGGAAAGGCTAAGGGAGGAAACCCTTGACATCAAAGCCCCCGTGTCTCCGGGGAAGGCTTTTGAGCCAGAGACTAAGACAAGGACAGTCTGATATAAAACCTACGACCCGAGGACCTCGATGCCACCGTCCCAGCTTGCTAGGCCATGGCAAACGAAGCAAGGGTTTAAAGGGTGGGGCCAGTACTGCGCACACTGCACTCCACCAAAAAGCTCCACCGCGCAGGCTTTAGGAAACGCCCACGGACTATGACACTGAACTAACTTCTAGCAAAAAAAAGAGCCGCCCACCAGGCCCACCTAGCCCAGCCTTCCTGCCCTGTGAAGAAGTCTGCCTTCCGCCTCATCTGCAGCAGTCTCCAGCTCAAGCTTAGAGAGCTCCAGAACGAGTGGTGGTCCAGACTCGCACAGAGGACCCAGCTCTGCGCTGACAACGGTGACTACAGGGGCTTCTACGAAGCACTGAAAGCAGTGTATGGCCCTAGGCACCTGGTACAAAGTCCCCTGCGAAGCGCTGATGGACAGGCACTCCTCACAGATAATACCTCCATCTTGAACCGCTGGTCGGAATACTTTCAGGACCTCTTCGGCGCTGAGCGCACTGTTCAAGAAACAGTCATCCTCCAAATCCCACACCTTCCACTAAAGGTTGAATTGGACGAACCGCCCACCGCCGAAGAGACCCTCAGAGTCATCCACCAGCTCAAGAGTGGCAAAGCAGCAGGCATTGACGGAATCCCGCCAGAGATCTGGAAACATGGAGGCCCAGCACTGCACAACAAGCTCCACGACCTCTTTCTCTGCTGCTGGGAAAAAGGAACACTACCAAAGGATCTCCGTGATGCAGTCATCATCACCCTGTACAAGAACAAAGGAGAGAAGTCTGCCTGCTCTAATTATAGTGAAATTACCCTGCTGTCCATTGCCGGGAAAATTCTCGCAAGGTTGCTCCTGAATCGGCTGGTACCTGCCATCGCTGAAGACCACCTCCCAGAGGGCCAGTGTGGCTTCAGAGCCAACAGGAGTACCACCGACATGGTCTTTGTGCTGAGACAGCTTCAGGAGAAGTGCCGCGAGCAGAACAAAGGGCTGTACGTAACGTTTGTCGACCTAACAAAAGCCTTTGACACTGTGAGCAGGCAAGGTATGTGGCAGATCCTGGAGCGACTAGGTTGTCCCCCAAAGTTCCTCATCATGATCGTCCAGCTCCACGAGGATCAGCAAGGCCAGGTCAGACTAAACAGTTACCTCTCAGAACCATTCCCCATTCGCAACGGCGTGAAGCAAGGCTGCGTGCTGGCACCGACCCTCTTCACCATCTTCTTCAGCATGATGTTGAAGCAGGCCACAGTGGACCTCGACGATGACGACGCAGTGTACATCAGGTATCGTCTCGATGGCAGCCTGTTCAACCTCAGACGACTGCAGGCCCACACGAAAACCCTAGACCAACTGATTCGTGAGCTGCTCTTTGCTGATGACGCTGCCCTCGTTGCACACACAGAGAGAGCCTTCGCAGATGCCGCCCAGCTCTTTGGACTTGAGGTCAGTCTGAAAAAGACAGAGGTCCTTCATCAGCCGGCACCCAAGGAAGAGCATCGCCCTCCCCACATCACCATCGGCGAGTCCGAACTGAAGTCTGTACACCAGTTTACCTACCTTGGCTGCATCATCACGTCAGACGCCAAGCTGGACAAGGAGCTGGACAACAGGCTGGCAAAAGCGAACAGTGCTTTCGGGCGACTATTCAAGCGGGTGTGGCACAATCAACAGCTGAAAAAAGGCACCAAGATCAGCGTGTACAGAGCTGTCGTCCTCACCACCCTGCTGTACGGTTCCGAGTCCTGGGCCCTCTACCGCAGCCAACTAGGACTCCTCGAACGCTTTCACCAACGCTGCCTGCGTACCATCCTCAGCATTCACTGGAGTGACTATGTCACCAACGTCGAGGTCCTTGAACAGGCGGAAACTGTGAGCATCGAGGCTTTGCTGCTGCGGACACAGCTTCGCTGGGCGGGGCACGTCTCCATGATGGAGGATCATCGCCTACCAAGATCACTCTGTTCGGCGAGCTCGCCACTGGACACCGAGACAGAGGGGCACCAAAGAAGAGATACAAAGACGGTCTCAAGAAGTCACTTAGTGCCTGCCAAATCGACCACCGCAAGTGGTCTTCGCTTGCTGCGGACCGTGACACCTGGCGCTCCACCATTCACAAGGCAGCCGTGTCCTTTGAGGACTCTCGCAGAGCTAACCTTAAGGACAAGCGGCTCAGAAGAAAAAACAGAGTTGTCGTAACTCAGAACCCTGACCAGACCTTCCCCTGCAGCCACTGCGGTCGAACCTGCCTGTCCTCCGCAGTCACGAAAATGCCTGCAGACGACGTGGGCAAGCCCTATAGAATCTTTGTTCGCGAAGTCAAGCCAAGGAGAGGCATCGTGAGAATACAAATATTGTTGGAACTGTTACTCCAATGTGGTCTGCAACCTTGTGCCACGTGTGACGAGTTGCAGCTGAGTGAAGTTTCAAGTTTACAAGAACCCTACGTGCGTGATCCTGGTGTGATTGTATCATACTACGACTACGATTACAACGTAATATAATACCGGTATTATTATTATTATTATTATTATTATTATTATTATTATTATTATTATTATTATTATTATTATTATTATTATTATTTGACACCTCCGACGGGACTTCAACAGTTGGCTCAATGGAAAGGGTAGCCGGAGACAAAAGCCAGCACTGAAACGCAGAGATAACGACATCGGAATTGGGAGACATTCCTGAGAATTGGAAAGGAATGTGAACTGGAGGGACCTAAGCTCCTAGAGTTTGTACAGGAGAGAGAGAGAAGGAGAGACTGAGGAGAGAACAGGAGAAATAAGAAAAGAGATTGGAGAGAGAAGAAAGAGCGTGAGATCAAGAGACAGAGAGAAGAGGCAGAGAGACAGCGAGAAGAGGCAGAGAAACAGTGAGAAGAGGCAGAGAAACAGCGTAAAGCGGCAAAGAAACAGCGAGAAGAAAAGCGAGAAAAGGCAAAGAGGCAGCGACAACACGAAATTCACGAAGGTAGGGATAAAATGGACGCTTACCTGGAGCGATTCGAGGGCTTCGCAAGCAGCAACAACTGGAATCAAGAGACTTGGGCCACCAAACTGAGCGCACTTCTGACCGGCAAAGCGCTTGAGTTCCACACCCGCCTGCCAAGAGAAGAAGCCGAGGATTATGCGCAGTTGAGAGCCGCCCTGCTGAGACAGTACGACTTCAGTGAGAAGGGTTACAAACGAAGATTCCGGAACTTCAAGCATGAGGAAGGAAAACACCTGTCCTATTCATTGAGAGAACCAGGACCTACCTATAGAAGTGGATAGAATTAGCTGGCTTGAAGAAGGAGTATCCGGACCTGGGTGGCCTCATCATCAAAGAACAAGTCCTCAGCGCATGTTCTAAGGATCTGGCCGCCCACCTCAGGCAGCAAATGGATCAGTTCCTGAAGGCCCTTGCAGATTTCGCTCAAAGATACCTGGACGCCCACAACATGAAGTTCGGGCCCTGTAAGCCGCAGTGTGTGTTTACACCAGTAGAGGAAAACCACGACGTCAGAGATACCCCGAAACAGATGTCGGTGGAGAACCTGACATGTTTTTCCTGTGGAATGAAGGGACACAAGGCGATATGGTGTCCTTCCAAGGGTGTTTCCCGAGGCGACAACATCAGAAAGCCCAACCAAGACCGCGGGACAGCAGGCAGAAGTCATACCATCTCTCAACACAGAGCCGCCGCTGTACTGGCCAATGATGTGACGTCATCTGGTGACTTTGAGTCTGGAGAAAGGCGGGTGACACAACGGAGCAGATCGAGTCTTTCAGAAGGAGTGGACACATTCCAGTTGACGATGGGGCAACATTCGTACCAGATTCCGAAATAGCGCTGCCTCAGAGTGAAGTGCCCAACATGCCGGTGGTGTCAGGATTCGTCGGCAATACATCAGTGAGGGTGCTGAGAGTCACGGGTTGTAGCGAAGTCATCGTGAGAGAGGACCTAGTAGCGGAAGACCAGAAGCTACAGGAGTGGACAACCCTCATCCTGGCAGACGGAACTGTGAGAATTACCCCCCTTGCCAAGGTCAGTGTCAACACCCCGTACCTGACATGATAGGTGAAGGTGTTATGTGTGAAGACCTCAGTCTACGACCTTATCATCGGAAACGTTGACAGTGCCAGGAGCGCAGAGGATCCAGATCCGGAGTGGAAACCTGAAATTTGTGCCGTTACCACGAGACGTAAAGCAAAGAAGAGTCACCAGACCATCCGTCCAAAAGTAGCTGACAATACAGAAGCAGCTATGGTGAATAGAGACAAGCTGGTGAAACTACATTGAGCCGACCCCACGCTTGACAAGTTCCGAGGTGAGACCATGCCCGTGACACGAAGAGGGAAGGAGATAACCTTCGAGACCAGAAAGGACATCCTGTACCGGGTATACAGCGGCCATGGAGACAGGCCTGTCCGTCAAGTGGTGGTTCCTGAACCCCTGAGGATGCAGGTGATGTAACTGGCCCATGATTCCATCTTAGGAGGACACCTGGGGATCAGCAAGACCATCGACAGCATCCGAGCAGTCTTGTACTGGCCTGATGTGTGTGTGTGTGTGTGTGGGGGGGGTGACGTCACCCGATTCTGCAGGTCGTGCGACATATGTCAGAGGACAATCTCCAAGGGAAAGGTGCCCAAAGTTTCTCTCCAGAAAATGACACTGATCCTTTCAAGCGGGTAGCCGTGGATCTGGTGGGGCCAGTATATCCCCCAAGTAAAGATGGCCATCGCTACATTCTGACACTGGTGGATTACGCTACAAGATACCCTGAGGTCATACCACTAAAGTAGATCGACACTCCAACAGTACCAGAGGCGCTCGTGGATATGTTCAGCCGTCTGAGGATCCCTGAGAATCTAGGGACCCAGTTCGTCTCCGACTGCATGGAGGAAGTCAATCGGCTGTTGAGCATCCGACACCTCACTACGACCCTTTACCACCCCATGTGTAACGGGTTGGTTGAAAAGTTTAACGGAACATTGAAGGCTATGCTGAAGAAACTGTGTGCTGAGCAGCCAAGGTTGTGGCATAGGTACATCAACGCCTTGCTCTTTGCTTATCGTGAAGTTCCCCAGGATTCGACAGGGTTCTCCCCCTTTGAATTACTGCACGGCAGGACTGTAAGGGGACTCATGCACATCTTGAATGAGCTGTGGACCAAGGACATCGACACGCCTGAGATGAGGATCAACTACCAGTATGTTTTCGATCTGAGAGAGAAGCTGGAGGATACCATCAGGATGGCTCGACAAGAATTGGAGAAGGCGCAAAGCAAGGGGAAGCATTATTATGATCGTAAAACCAAATCTCGGCGGTTCCACCCAGGTGACCCACCGACAACAACAAGCTCTTGATGCAGTGGAAGAGACCGTACGTGGTTGGCACAGTGGTTGGCATCAACGACTACAGAGTCAAGGTCAGCAACAAGATGAAGATTTACCACGCGAGTCTGCTGAAGAAGTACGTCGAAAGAGATCGTCAGGACAAACAACACCAAGCGGTATCGGTGCGTCTGGCTGCTGACGAGAGACTAGACGACGAGATCCTGTGTGACCTAAAAGAACTCCGCCACAAGAAGGGTGTTGAAGACACCCAGTTCGGTCAAAACTTGACCCAGGCACAAGAAGAAGAGCCGAAAACTCTAACAACGGAATTCAAACATCGGTTTACACCTGACCCGGGGACAACAGACACCATCCAGCATGACGTCCAACGTGCCGGTCGCAACAAGCGTATCGCCTGCCTTACAACACGAGGGAAGAACTGAAGAAGGACATTAAGGAGATGTTGGACCTGGGAGTCATCAGGGAGTCCACGTCGCCAGTAGTCGTCGTGAAGAAACTAGATGGATCCAATTTGGTGTGTGTGGACTATCGTAACTCATTAAACGGACAGTATTTGAACCATGACCATCTACCTTTGAACTATCTGAAATGCCCATCTCATGATTTTACAAGTTTCTTTACAGAACTTTAACATTAAGTTAAAGTCAATCAAGGGTTCACAGAACTTTGGAGCGGGTTACCTAAGCAGAGCAGTTTAAATGAACACTTCTTTTTTCTGTCCAGGACAGTTTGAAGGAACTGTGAGACAATTATTACAGAGCAGTTTATTTGATTTAAGTTTTGATGTGAGATTGTCAGTGTTTATAGTTTTGTGTAGTTTAACACAGCCACAACCGTGTTTTGAGAAAAACATTTGTGAAATTTCGTTCTAGAAAGGGTGCGGGGGTGGGAGGGGGGCGGTTGGGGAGGGGGGGGGGTAATGTTACGTTTGTGGTTGTGTTATTCTTTTGAGAGCATGTGTGTGTTGATTATAGGAAAGATCCGATATTCATTTGACTTATTTTGGATAAGAATTCCGTACCTTTTTTAGTAGGATTCATTTTCTTTTGCACGGACAATTGCGATCGATTTTTCTTGTGACGTGTATTTTTGCCACAATGTTGTAAAATTTGACCCACATTAGACTGGAAGGTTCGAGCAGGCTCGTGATCTTTCTAGTGACCTCAGATATGACGTCAAAGTTGTTGGCTACATTTCGCAACGTTTTATCGAATGCGCCTATACGTTAGTAGAAACTTGTGGATTGATCTAAAGTGTTCTTTTTAATAAATGTTAATGATTTTTTGTTACGTTTTCTTTTCTGATTGGATGTGTTGTGTGAATTTGCTGGATTGTTCTGGAAATCTGTAACAGTGTAAAAGACGGTGTTAGGTAATATGTGTGTACATTGTATGAGACGCAGTGGGTCAACAGTGTTGATGCATTGTAGAGGAGGAGACAGTGTTGGTGCATTTGTGTATGCATTGTGCTGAGAGTGCATCGTGAGAATAAAAATATTGTTGGAACTGTTACTCCAATGTGGTCTACAACCTTGTGCCACGTGTGACTTTTGCAACTGAGTGAAGGTTCTTTACAATAACCTTACGTGCGTGCGACAGGTGTAATTGTATCATACGACTACGATTACCATGTAACAATATCGTTCCAAAACTACGCATAGACAGCTTTTAATGTGGCCTGTCACTTACTGGAACCATGCTGTGAAACTCCCTCTCTCATCAAATAAAGGCAATGTCCACACTTTCTCGATTCAAAATGTTTTTGGGGAGTACCTACACTTCATTATTACTGTCTCAAGTTACTTTCTAACATATAACTTAATTACGTGTATGTGTGTTTGTGTGCGTGTGTGTGCATGCATGCTTGCTTGTGTATGTATAAATACTTTCAGTGTTCTATAGCCGGTTGTTGAGCAAAGAATTGACATTTATTACTGCTGTATTCTCTTTCTAACCAGGTGCGCGTTTTGTTTGCGCTTGTTGAATTTACATGTTGCATGTATTATACGGACAAAAACCTCTGTGAACATATGTTCGTAACGAACAGATCTTCGATTTATGACCACTACAAGTGAAAGCCTCTTGGAGAGGGGGTCCTTAAGGTGTTTTTTTTTAATTTTTAACCAATCCTGCACTTTTAGTTAAAGACCTAAAATTTGTTGTATGTGTTACCTTAGACATTAACCTTTCATTTGAGCGCGAGACCCACGTTGACACTCAACCGGAAGCGTATGTGCTTACATATTAAAGTAGGTCACTATGACATAGAAACAGTATGCCACATATGTGTGGATTTTGAGAACCGTGTCTCTTAAATATATTTCAGTCTTGGTTTGTGAGGCCCTAATACTTGTCTGAATAACTTCTTTCAAACACAAAAAAGATGAGGATTTCATCCCAAAGTATACCGTATTGTTTGGGCTGACTTGCGTTTATCTTTTAGGAACATTCAGAGTTGTTCATATTTTAGGCTTATTCTGCTGATCCATTTCCCTCCTCTCTAAGCCAACCTCTGATGAACACACACGTCGACGCACACAAATAAAGACGGACACACGGCGCTTCCCGCCATTAGTACGCTCTGTGGGGTCGTTTAGCGACAGGAATGCAACTCCTTCTACTCTAACTCACCCTCTGATCCACACACACTGGCAGGCACACAGAAATAAAGACGGATACACGGCGATTCCCGCCATTTGTAAGCTCAATGGTCTGGCGTAGCATAGCTATTCTGAAGAAGAATAATAGCACGAGCAGCGAAATGACGTCACTTCAAGCTTCACGTCATGGCATCATTAGTCCCACGACACCGTGTTCATAGGGACCACTCGATGTTATAGTCACTCATCGCAGTACTAACATTTGACGTATTAGAGGATCAAACTTGACATGTTTCACGCTATTTGGGTCTGAAGACAAATTGAAACATTGGTACTGGATATTTTTGCTTGTACAACATCATGTTTCTATATTTTGTTATTGTATTGAATGTGGTGTAATAACGTTACAAAATACACAAGTTTGTTAGTTTTTATGAAAAAGTGTCTTTGAATGACCAATATCATCGCCTGTGGTCGTTACGATCCAGACGGACGCCATTTTCTCTTCGCACTACACCGTCACTTTCTTTTTCTTTGAAGCAATTCACAGTTTGAATTTTACAATAATATTCTTCAAAACTAAATTATAAATAGGGAGGATTGTGTAAGAAGCATTTACGTTGTAGAATTAAGCTGCTTTCGCTGAAAATTAGAACTCGAAAAATGATCGCCTCTAATCTGACTGTCCGTCTGCGATTTTCGTTACTCCCTTGAAACAGAAAGTAGAGGAGTGGCAGTCTTTAGCTGAACTCTTACTCGATCAAAGTACTAAAAGACAAAGGAAAAAATATATATATTGATCATAAAAGGCACAATATCTAAGCTAGTTGTCCATCACAACCGAACAATTCAACTTTCAGTCTATCGGTATGCTTGTCCGTCCGCAGATCGTAACGACCGGCCTAGACTTTTCTCGCCATGGCGATAGCTAATTTTAGACCGCATGACGTATTAGCATCGTTACCGTCACTTCCACTCATTTACATGTTCAAACAGCACATGTGCTTAAGGCAGTTTCTCGGTTACCTTTTGTGAATTTACGATTTTGTTCTGTCCGTCTGGTAACGACCAGTGAAAACGACCGCATGAGAGAGCTTGAGGTAAGTAATAATAATAATAATAATGAAGATTTATAAGGCGCATAGTCAATGATTCCAGTTTTTGTTGTATTTGGGCTGGTTAGGATGATTTATTTGAGAATAATCAATGCTTCCGGCTAGGTTATGTGTTCAGAGATGGGTGGATTTCGGTCTTTGTTCTCTAGAAATAAACGGTGATGTCTCAGTGAATGCCAATTGATAACCAACGTTACGGCCAAAGACGGACGGCTTGTGCACTTGACTGACCAACGCTACTCATCTGGACGGATTGATTTCACTTTGCTTTAACCAGCCTTTTACAGAAATGACAAGAATAGACATGTATGGCATGCTCTGAACTTTGTTTGCAACGATCTGAATCATGATCACAATGCTGTACAACATTACACCGAAAAGGCAATCAAGCACCTGGACGTATGTAATGAGGTAAACGCCATAACAGAGATTTTCATGTTTTCAGATGGTTGTGCCGTCCAATATAAAGGCAAGGGCACGTTTGCAGACCTCTCCTTGTTCAACCGGAAAGTTCAACGCCGCTATTTTGAGGCTGAACACGGGAAGAGGGAAGCTGATGCAGAGACAGGGACAATCAGCAAAATGGTTGGGACAGCAGTTCTTTGCAGGCAGGTGGTTATCAGATATGCTGAAGACTTCTACCACTGGGCCTACAGCAACATGAGCAAGGAGGAAGCCCTTTCCAAAAGGACGTTTTTCTTTGTTCCCACTGGAGAAATCAAAAGGAATCAGAAGAAACCTGTGTTATAGGAATTCCTGGAAGCAGAAAGCTCCATCAGTTTGAAAAGGTTTCACCCTTTGTGTTGAAGGCATGATCCCTGGTATGCTTCTGTGAAAGTTGTCAGAGTTCCACAGGGAACTGCATGAACAGGGAGTATGTGGAGCCATTCCAGATTGTCGAGATCAAGGCACTCGTCATACCGTCTCCCTTGCAATCAGTTGCTGACTCTCCCTCTCCACCTGGCTCAGATGTCTTGGTTCCTTCACCTCTAATCCCCTCTTTTGACAGTCCCTTGATGCATCAAAGCACGGAAATATGTTCCCTCCCATCAACCCACTCACCAGTCTCTCGAAATGATTTTTTCAATGCTTTCGAGTTGAAACTGAGGTCAGCAGAACAACAGGGTTTTAAAGCATTCTATGAATGTGCGCTGCATTGCAACGCTGAAGCAGATGAACGTTATCCTCTGGATCTTTTCACTGAAGAACCTCTCTTCAGCAGAAGCATTTTCGACGAAGAAGCCAAGCGCCAGCGCCCACAGGACGGTCTAAAACGGTTTCCTTTTAGAGTTGTTGGTGAGGGCAATCGCCTCTGCCGATCCCTCAGCATTGCTTTCTTTGAAGGCAGACTTTCGCATGTTAAACTGAGACTTAGATTAGCTTGGAACCAGAATGTATATCTGTCTCCCAGCACAGTGAGCAGAGGGACCCTGTTAGATAGGATCAAGAGCCTAGAATTGTATCATTCCACTGAAGATTTCCCAACCAAGTCTCTGAAAACAGCATCTGAAAAGGAGGTCATGGCAGGCTCTCATTGCGGCAAGATCTTGGACCTTGGCACATGCTTGCTGCTGCGAATATTCTTCAGTGTGAAGTTGTATCAGTATATCCCAACCTTGGAACCAACTCTGTGCGGGAAGAGATGAACCGAGTGTTCTACCCATCCCTACTGCAGGACCAGCCCCGCAAATTCTACTTACTTTGGTGCAGTAACCGGGAGACACAGGCAACATTAACCCAGCTTTTGGTCTGCAAATCACGTGGTGCCATTGGTCCGTGATCTTGAAGTTCCACAGGTTGGAGAGTATGTGCGCGTCATCTACTCCTTCAACAGCAAATGTCTGTCCTTTGTGGCTATTGTAATTCCAGCGAGCGTTCCCCTCAAAGATGGAGAGTTCATGGTTCGCTTCATGAGGAAATGTAGTAATGACTATGTCTTTCCACCTCAGGATGACTTGACAGTGCTAACGCTGGCAGAAGCTGTTGTTGAAATCCTGCCGCAGCCTCGCATTGACAATAGACAGCGCCATTCTTTCACAGCAGTTTGATTCCGATCTTATACTTTTTCTCTTTTGTGCAAATTGGAGTTTCGAAATGTATTTGAGGTGCTTTTCATATGAGCTTAATAGTACTTCAGTTGTTTTGTTGGGGTTTTTTTTGTTTTTATTTTTTGTTTGTTTTTTGGTGGTTGTTATTTTTTATCAGTTTTTCTCACGACCATAATGTACCTGTAGCCTCTTTGAAGCTTTCCGGATGTCGTGATGACCATATCAGATTAACTTCTTTTTCATATAAAAACACATTGTACTTTAATTTGCATTGGTTTCATTGCTGTAAAAGTTTAAAAGAGTCACTTTCCTGCAATTAGTGTAAAACGATATTCCCTTAATGAATGATTTAGAACATCACCCAGGAACTGTGAACTCAATGCACATGAGCAAACCCAAGAACCGCATGAGATAAACGAGATAAGTGCATATAGTAGAAACATTTACTCCTTCTTTCCTCTGCATTTATCCTTTGATTTGTTGTTTGCATCTCATGGTTGATCAAGTAATAATACTTGAGTCAAGTGTAACTGATAATTTGGTATGTAATCCCAAAAATTGGTTACTGTCTTAATTTCTTGCATTAAAATTTTGGATCATGTTTTGTTTTGTCCTAAATACTTTCATAAAATATTGTTTTCATTTATTCATTTTGCTTTCTGTGGGTGTCTACTATAAGAATCTTTAAAATAAAAGTGCTAAAATTGGCATTTCTTGAGTGTTATTGCTTTCTGAGAAAGGAGAATATGTTTGTGCGTCTGAAAATTTAATAGCGGACACTGTCTAGCCCATAAACTCTGTTTCTGTGCCTGCAATTTACAACTTTTGGTGTAATTTCTTTCCTACATACATTCCACACACTTTAAACTGAGAACAGAGATTGTAAATAGTTTAAACATAGGAAAAAATGAGCATACTTTTAATGTGCTTTATTTTGGAAGAAAAGGGGGTGGGGATGATTTAGAGAAAATATCTGAGAAAGAATACCCTTTCTATCTCTCTTATTTACATTTTCTAGCTGGCATGTGTATGGTCATCACAAAATGCACTTGCTCTTTGGCAGACAATGTTTTTTTTTTTTAATGCAATTTTCTCCATGAAAAGGGAAGTCTCTAATCTGAAAACTGTGAAACGTGTCACTTGGCAATTTTCTTTTCAGACCTAGGGCTTACAGGTCACAATTTGACCTAATCCTATCCCAGAACGGGGACAGGTATTAATCAGAAGGTAGTTTTTTTTCGTAAAAGAAAAATTAAAGTTGTGTTAGCGCTTTTACAAATGACTCGAAAAAGTGGTGCAGAAAATTGTCTGATTTTTACACCTAGGGCATACAGGTCACAATTGATCTAATCGTACCCGACAGCCGAGACAAACTGTAGGCTTATGTAAAATAATACCGTATGTGAAAAATCATGCGATTATTAATGAGAAGATTGTTTTTTTCGTAAAAAAAATATTCAGTTGTTTTAAGATTAATCCCAAATAATTCGCGAAATTAATCCCCCAAAAGTGATTAAAAAAAATTAATTATCATTCAAAAGGTTCTAGAGGTGCAATGCTGGTTAACAAACTCATTCAGTATCTCCCTTTTATCTAGCTATATACAAAATATATAGTAAAAAAAAAAAAGAAGAAAATTACGAACTCCAGTGTGGATCAACAGGTTTTTGTGAAACAGCCATTTTCTCGCCAAAGAGCATCTTATCAAAAAATCAAAAAACCAACCTCGAGATTATTCTTTTAGGGACAATATCACACAATTTTAAGCTTGTCCGTCCTCAAACGCGGACTCTAGTCGCTGTCACACACACACACACACACACACACACACACACACACACACACACACACACCACACACACACACACACACACACACACACACACACACACACACGCGCGCGCGCGCGCGCGCGCGCACGGCGCTTTGGCGCCAAAAAAGGTTAGCGTAGCTAGACGTGACGTCATTTTTATCTTCTTACTTCTTTGCCTGAAGTTCTATCGGGCATGCCAAAAACATCATGTGCATGCTCCGAAATGTGCTCCGACCAGCCCCATTTCAAAGTTTACCGTATTTTCAATACGGTAGACAGAAACAATAATTTTTTATTATTATTTTATAAACGTTTGAAATAATGAAGTCATTGTGACCTATTTTCTCGTTTCATTGATTCGTAGTGGAGGGGGGGGGGGGGGGCCTTAAGACGGACATTTGAGGGTATCCTGCACATCTTCATTGTTAGAAACAAGGTCCGAGTTGTATACTGCACTTTGGACATCAGGGATTTCCACGGTGTCGCTCAAACGGAACTGGGTGTGGTCGGCTCCGAAGTTAGATCACTGCAATATTCTTATAATTTTCTGGGTGCTGGAATATTACTGGTTTTTAGAGATGAAACCATATGCAAATTATATAAACTAATGTTTGTTTCATTCTTACATACTTGAATTACTAGCGATATAATAAGTACTTGATAGCAAGAGTAAATTGGTACAAATTAACTAATTAGGTACCGTGTCTAACTTTTCATAAACACTTTCGTCTGCACAGTTTTATACCCACAATATGTCTTGAAATGTGTCTGTTTGTAGTATACAGGCTACGTTTTTATTAATGTAATGAACATTTACTTTATGAAGCTCAAGTCTCGACAGAAGCGGATGCATTTGGGGGTACAGTCCAGCTTCAACAAAGTGGAATTTCTACCATCTTTTCCATGAGACAGATTGTAACATTTATAGAAAGAATTGAAACTAAAACAATGTACTTGTCATAATTATTGTTCCAAATATTAGATTTTGATATGAGAAAATAATCAAGAAAGAATTAAAAATCTAGTCATTAACTAATGAGGCCAGTTTGACCTGACTGGTTTTCCCTTGAAGTGAACAACTACTGTAATACTAAGCTGCTGCCAGAATTGGCTTCTAATTAAACTAAAATACGAGTTTAATGTATCACATTAAATGATACAAATCACAAAATACACTATAAGATTAAGAAAACTAAAATATATGTGGAAGGGGTCATGTTACCTTCCAGTCACAATATGTAGAACACGTGCCCAGGAAAATCTGGCCATATATTTTACAGTATTCGGACACTTCTGATGCATTTTGTTATACTCTAAATAAATTTTTTGAAAATCCTACTACCACCACTACTAATGTTAATAATAATAATAATAATAATAATAATAATAATAATAATAATAATAATAATAATAATAATAATAATAATAATAAATATAATAATAATAATAATCGCCGGATCCAGATCATAAGTACACTATTGTTCTCAAAAGACTCATTTAAATACATTATACGAGTGTAAATTATTGTCTTGACGGTCTTCTACAGTGACAACATGCATGCTGTGAAAGAACAGATACAGATCCAGTGTGAGATTGGGGGTTGGGGGTGGGGAGGTGGAGGGGGGGGGGCTAACTGTACATACAGGAATCTATTTATGTATAGAGCTGTGTCGTATAGTATGTTTCAAAAATCTCCTCCACAAACTGCACACTGCTGTAACGCTAGGCTAGCTTTCCTATGTTTACATCTTCCACAATAAATGACATCCTTGTTTCCGAGTACAACCGATCAGTTTATATCACAACTGTTCTGCGTGTGGCAACGGTGTCTTTACATACACCCATCATACAAGTTCCGGAGCGCTGTCCCTTTTTGCAGCTCCAGCTTGTTTGAAGTGTTTCACTTGGACATTCTTGTGTTACCCCCATTTAGCAGGACTTGGCAATGTCTCCCCACGTGTGTCCCTCTTGAAACGTTGCGTGGACAACGTGTAAAATCAGTGCATATGGTTTCCAGATATATCCATACTGTCTGTCAAATACTGCCTCTCTGCTTTAACTTAAATTACAAGTTTAGTTAGAGTTTTTGGTTGTTGTTTTTTGTTTGTTTGTTTGTTTGTTTGTTGTTTTGTTTTTGTTGTTGTTGTTAGAGAGGGGGTGGGGGGGGGGGGGGTGGGGGGATATAGAAAGACGATAAAACTTTCGACCGTCTCCATCCAAGTCCCTATCAATGCAATGAAAACGTCTGTGACTTGAAGATTTGTCCGCCACACTTCACATGCTGTCTTCGTACCTTATCCAAACACAAGCGATTGTTTTTCCAGCAAAGAACGATACGGTGTCACAAGTAGACGACATTAAAAAAGCAACACACAAGCGCATTTATTTTGGGGGGCCTAAAATGCCGGATAATGTCGTTGATGCAGATGTACATGAACTGCTTTCCAACACCAAATGCAACCCAGATTTATGTTTCGGAAATAGCACGAAAAGCACTGGCTACAGCCAGAACGACGAAACTGGTGTCTGTCGGTTTTTGTCTTTTTCATCGTATGTACACGGCTGCAAAGAAGACGTTTGAACACCTGACCAGGCATTCAAATGATTTGAGTTGTGCTGATTACATTTTTCTTGTGTGATGTCCGTATTAATTTTGTAAGATTTTGAACAAGAAAGACAAACACCTCCTCTTCTTTGTTGAAAGAAAACTTTGCCAAACGTAATATTACTCTTCCTCTGATATCAGACCGCCTACCCCCTTTTATTTCTCCATTATTTGCTGTTAATATGTTTATTGCAAATTATTGCAAATTTTATCTTCTTGTTGTATAACGTTTTTATGCTTTGTTATCGACTGTAAGTCAACAGACATTAAATTATCTGTAAAGTACGTGTTGTTTTTAAAAGGTGAAAATAGAATACAATGTGCTGAACATTTCTATATATTCAAATGTTTGTTTCGTAATTTTGGAAAATCGTACTTATTTGTACATGTGATTTACATAGAAGACGAATCTACATTAGATGAAACAGCCCTATTGGTGCACATGTACTCAACGGTGACCAGCTATGTAATGTATATTGGTTATGCCGGACTTGATTGAGAGTGGTAAATTAACATAGGTACTTATCGTAGCTCTGATAATTCACAGTACTAAAACGGATACTATGTACGGGACACAAAATCAGCGATCGCACAGCTAGCCGTAGTGTTTTGGGCCTCCTGCACAATTGTAACACATTTACAATAAGGATAATTTGAGCTATTCTAACATCTTTGGTTTACCATACATCCTATAACAAGTGTTTTTGGGGAACTTCCATTCGCAACGCAGCATACTATGGAAACCCGCTCTAGTTGGAACATTTTGATGTCATTAGTTTAATTAATTTTTGTGGCTTAATTAAGATGCTGTGAACATGGGGCCCGCACTTTAAAACATGTATTATATATTTACAACATTATGTGATGATTAGTTTGTCTCTAACTTTCAGTGCAGGGTTATATGTTAAGGCACCCCACTATGGTGCTTGCAGCTAGCGGTACAAGAAACAGCACCGTTCGCTGCACGCACACGTTTTTCGTGTTTTTTTCTTCCATTAAGATATGGACAGGTGAAGCCAATCTTCAGTGTGCTGTTTACAACCGACAAGACGGACGTACAGCGAGTGGGTGTGGCACAGGTGGTGCTGGGAATTGAGAGAGCCGGGAACATTACAGTGGACGGTGTTGTTTTCCCAGTCATCGGGTATATCGGCATCTTTGACACCTTTGCGCAAACCTCTAACCATACTGATGGCAAGTATCAACATGAACACATATAACATTTTTTTTATCAATTTACTAATCGATCGGTTTAATCCAAACCAAAAGGTGACTGCCAAGTGTGTAAAATGCACAGAAGAACCCAACGGGGCAAGAAAAAACCGCTTAGAAAAGACAGTTATAACACAATTTATTAATATTTCGGAAAAATACCCCTTTTGAAAATGGACAAACAAACTAGTATCAGGGCCGGATCCAGGGGGCGGGGGGGGGGGGGGGGGCGGGGGGGGGGGGCGGGGGGCTTTGGTACTACAGAACACCCCCCCCCCCCTCGACTTAGAAAAAAATTCACTGCCAGTCAATAACATGGTCTGAGAAGGAGGGGGTGTTTAATGTTATTTCAGCACCCCCCCCCCCCTTTCCCTCTGAGCACCCTCCCCTCCCCCCTCCCCCTTGAAAACTGATTGATCCGGCCCTGTAGTATAGAGATCAGTCACTACTTATCTAGTTAGCGAAGAAGCAATGAGGGTAGCGGGAGTGCCTTCCCCTTACGTCAGCAGCAAAATATTGCCTCTGTCTTCGAGTACCTTTTTGTTTTCAAAATTACTTGGACAAAATGGCTGTTGCCGGCCTACCGCCAACACTAGAAGCCACACTATAGGCCCTGCTGCAGAACAGCCACCTAACATCGTGGAAAGTGGCCGGAGAAAACAACAATACGGTTGTCGTGTTGAGACTGAAGACCGGCCAACCACCTGACAACATGGCTCCTACACAGCGACCCGCCAACAGTTACTACTGGAGAAACCCAGTCAGCTTCGCCGTGACAGACAGAGGTCGGAGGAAAGGAGGAGAGCACAAGAGACTGAGGCAAGTGAAAACGAACATGAACATTTGCATTCTTTACTTATGGCAACACCATCAACTGAAACAATAACAGGTGAAACAGACACGCCACAACACGTCAACTACACGCCAGCAGATCGCTCAGTGAGTTCACGTGCATCATGTCCCTTACTGCCTGGTGACAGTGTGTTAGGTACAGCTGCCGTGCCGGAAAATCCGTGCAGCATTGACCTTCCAGAACAGTACAGTACCCGATTCGTGTGACAGTAAGACTGACAGTGTCATAATGAACGCAGTGGCAGAAGGCTACAATATTAACATTATCATGGACTATATTATTATTGCAACACTGACAGATGAGCCCTTACAAAGGAAAATCAAAGACAAACGAAGAAATCGTGAGTTTCACAGACTCGTTCTCAATCCCGATGACTGCAAAGGAGATGTTATATGTGAGTCGGACGACTTTGTGTTCCACTTTGACTGGTCATCTGACAACAGGAAGCCTTACAGACATTTCTACTGGCTGGTGAAGCGTGTCCCTGATCACCTGACTCAGGAGGAACGGGTCATTCTACACCATCTAGATCACTGGCCCAATGCTGACAGGGAGAAGCTGATCGAACAACAGATTGGCGGACTACAGTCCATGCGCACTATTGTGGACGTGACCATGTGTTTCCTAGGGTGACTGACAGTGCTTCACGGTCTATTTCGTTAATCGGAATCCCAACAAAGAAAACAAGATGGAACCCCAGGCCAGAATTGTTCCTATTTTTAAGATTATCCTTCTGATCTATCCCTCTCCACCCTAACCCGCCTTCTCAAATCCAAACACACCGGTACTCACAAACACAGACAGGCACACGGCTCTATGTGCTCGTTGTGCGTTCTGTGGACTGGCGCAGGGACAGTCATCCTGAAGAAGAACAAGATTACGATTTTATCCCAAAGTCTACCGTATTGTTTTGAGCTCACGTGCGTTTTTAAGTCCCTTCTATTTGGAACTTTTTAGGACGGGTCGCGGTGAGGCAAATTTAATAGGATGTCCATGATGTCAAAGGCGGGCAGGCCTAGACCTCTCACAATTGAGGTAACAAGATAAAAATTACGTCATGTCTTGTTACGCTAACCTCGTTGCTGAACGTACATTTGGCGCGAAGCACCGCGCGCGCGCGCGCGCGTGCGTGCGCGTGCGTGCGTGCGTGCGTGCGTGCGTGCGTGCGTGCGTGCGTGCGTGCGTGCGTGCGTGCGTGCGTGCGTGCGTGCGTGCGAGAGAGAGAGAGAGAGAGAGAGAGAGAGAGAGAGAGAGAGAGAGAGAGAGAGAGAGAGAGAGAACAAGGGAATCTCCGACATTTCTGTACACACAAGCTTGAAACTTGACGAAATACTTTCTTAAAAGAGCTTCCGAGCATGTTGTAATTGAATGTCGCATTGAAGACATAAACAACCGTTTACAGGAAGTCGGTTGACCCAAATTAGAGTCCGTACTTTTTGTCATATTTACTTCAAAGTTTGGATATAGCTAGTTTGGAGAAATACATTTATCCTTTCAACTTCTTTAGTAAAAAAAATAATTCTTTTCTGAAAAGAATTAAAATAGTAAAAAAAAAAACCTTGACTAATATAGAAAGTCAGACAGTGGCCGTGTAAAAGAGGCAACACCGTCACCACGCAGACATTGACATACTATTCTAAATTTGGCGTAACTCTCTCTCTCTCTCTCTCTCTCTCTCTCTCTCTCTCTCTAAGACATGCGCCCATCTCCAACAGACATAGATCCTCATGCGCTCGGAGAGCGCATCAGGATCTGTGTCTCTTGGAGATGTTTGGAGAGCGCGCGCATGCACGCACTAACACACCACCACCACCACCACCACCACCACCTCCACCTCCACCACCACCTCCACCACCACCACCACCACCATCCACCACCATCCACCACCATCCACCATCCACCACCATCCACCCACCACCATCACCAATCATCATCGTCGCGCTTTCAGAAGAGTATGCAGGTGACCTGATATAGCTAGTTAGAAAAAAGACATTGGATGAGTCCGTTAGCCAGCTTTGTACCCTTTCAACTTCTTCAGTAAAAAAATAATTCTTTCAGAAAAAAAAATTAAACAGTAAAAATAACCTTGACTTCTCGAACAAGTCAGACAGTGGCGGTGACGTAAAAGAAGCAAATCCGTCACCACTCAGACATTGACACAGTACTCTAAATATGACGCAAATCTCTCTGTCGCACATGATCTCTCTCTCTCTCTCTCTCTCTCTCTCTCTCCTCTCTCTCTCTCTCTCTCTCTCTCTCTCTCTCTCTCTCTCTCTCTCTCTCTCTCTCTCTCTCTCTCTCTCTCTCTCTCTCTCTCTCTCTCTCTCTCTCTCTCTCTCTCTCTAACACGCACTCACACATCGACACGCTTTCAGAAGAGCATGCAAGTGACCAGTGTACTTAGTATATCAGCCTGCTTTCACACAAATTATAGCAAGACTGAAATTGTACCGAGGTTTGAGGTTCGATACCAGGTTCCGGCGTCGGACTTTTCTCCTCTAGTAAGTGTCACTGTTAATTCGGGCGGACCGTCGGGGGTTCTTTCTCCGGGTACTCCGGCTCTTCCTTCCCCACGACTTTGGAATCAATTTCAGCCCACTTAATCAATTTTCAAATATAAATGATTTGAATTTCCAAAACTTCAGTAGCTCGCTTGAGATTGCCCTTAACACCACGTGAATGTTCTGTGTTTATGTACAGTGTGTTGGTGAATGAGCGTGATTCACGTGAGCGTGCTTGATGGTTTCAGTTCGCGGCGGCGCTTTGAGCCGATTTTCAATTGGGATAAAGCGCCTAATGCGCTGTTTTATTTATTTATTTATTTATAATTCTAGTTTTGTCACCATTTTCTCAAACCTATGAAGCGAAAGTGAAACTCATATCACGTAAAATATAAAATTACGTAAAAACTAAAACTTACGTCATGACAAATTACGTTTGACAAACCAATGACGCGTATAGGCCCCGCTAGACATGCCCGGTTTTGAGGCCGATTCCCGATCAGTTTCGAATCGGTAGGTGATCGGACCGGACTGCAAAAACGTGTGCAGTGCCACACATTCCTCGACTTTATTTAGCCGACCGGTTTGAACCGAAGATCAAAGTCGTACCTGTTCTGCAAAATGGCTGCTACTTTTGACAGTGATGATGATGTGCTTGCATTATCGGCAGTTTTGCATCATATTCGGGAAGAGGCGTGCGAAACATCAGCAACGGCGGTGGTTTCTGATCACAACAGGCGTGTTCCGCCATTTGCAAACCGTGCTGAAACGACATGATTTGCGAGACGCGCTCTGATTGGTTGAAGCTTACGATCGGGACCGATTCGGATCGGAAAAAATAGAGCAGGTTCTAGACACCCGATTCCCAGCCGATTGGGACCGGATCGGATAATTGACGTCATCCGATCGCAATCGGATCGGAATCGGCTTCAAAATCGGGGCACAACCGGCACGTGTGGCGGGGCCTTATGTCCTGCGCCTCTTATAGAACTCACTGACGCATTGGCAGATCTGCGAGACTTTTTCAATAGGAGATATCAGTCAGCAAGACAGACCAACAATGAGCCGGGAGGGTGTTTTCTACGTCAGTCATGTGACCAAGCACTGACCAATCACCAAATAGGAATTTTTCATGATGGCGGCTACTTTCGATATTAAAACGCTGTTCACATGGTCAATGAAATCTATTCATTAAAAATCAGTATCGTTGTAACTGTCCAAATCCGGGTTTGTAGACACTCTAAAGATGATTCCTGCTTATCCTCATAGCAAATATAGGGTTCTGTAAGAGCTCAACTCGTCGCATTTTAAACTGGATGACAGTACAACGCATTGTAAATCAGAACGAATCACAACACTGTGTACTTTACATTTAGTTTCTCTTGTGGACTCAAGAGCACACACAGATCGGGAACTTTGTTAGTTAAATGATAAACATTTAAATGGCCAATATGTAACTGGCGATCAAACGCCATGATTGCTAATGTATATCAGTACTAAAGAGTACTAATGAAAAAGCTTATAAATGATACAACGGCAAATATGAACTAAAAGGGGGGCAGGGGTGGCTAGGCTTCTGTCGGCCATCTTAGAGATGGTGCCAGCTTGGTCACAGATAAAATGGCTGTGGCCAATTTGCTTGCCTCCACCATTGTTAATAATTCAACAGAGCATTATTCACCCTTCTTCCAGAGAGAGAAGGAGAAGCGAGAAGCGAGAGTCTTGTATTTGTGATTTTAAATCGGATAATTCTAAAGACTATAATACCCATTTTACATTATCCGCCGTGAGATGGCCTTAGCCGCCTGCTCGGCGTTAAACCCAACTAACTAACTAGCTAACTAGCTAACTATTTAACTAAACTAACTAAACTAACTTAACTCAGTAACTAACTAACTAACCAACCTTGTACGTTATCAGAATTGCAGCAAGACCTTGCATAAATATAATACCTCTGCTGTTGGACTAGATACTATTCATTATCAGCTCTTAACACGTCTGC
>BTPG01000001.1:279235676-279453176 GCA_036245525.1 Semisulcospira habei
TAATTATGTGGTGATTTTTACCTATTTCATATTTTACTGATATTTTATAGTGTGCTGGCACAGTTGAGTAGCATTGTTATGATGATAAAATTGTAGTAAAGCAGCAGAAATCATTATTTAATGATGATTGGACATATTCAAGATATGAGGAGGGTTTGCATGACTGGGAAGAAAGTGAAGGATAGCTAATACACCCAAGCGTTATGTCCCAAACTGCATGTGTCTAATAATGCTTCTACATGCAATCTAAGGTGTACAGATGTGAAAGGGAAATAGGATGAACTGTGAACTTAGTAATGGGTAAGTGTTGGATTACAAAAAAATGGGTGATGTAATATCCCACTGAGTGCAAGGCTTCTTTGATGTTTACATGTCTTTTCTGCATGATAATCACCTCAGTACAATCTGTGTCACTTAGTGTTCCATGAACGATACATTGAAACATGATCAGAAGGTGCAGAGTTGCCTGGTTTGCCAAGTATAGGAAAAGGAGAAACACGTTTGACTTGAAGAAGTTTGATTAAACCAAACTGGACTGGTCTGGAACTACGCTGTAAAATTAGTCTTATACAGGGCTTGTAATTTTCCACGGTTCGGCGAATTTCCGCTATTTAAAAAAAAAAAACGCCGAGAACAGTATGGTTTTCCACAGAACAAAAACGTTTGACAACGATTTTCCCCCAATCAAAAAGTTTGTTGTGCGTGTCCTCAAGTCAGACTGAAACACGGAACTGCGCATGCGTGTATCTGAATCGCAGCCGGTAAAATGGATGCAAGACGCATTGTTCAGCGTGGTGAAAAAACGCGTGGAGGTGGGAATGGATGGAAAAAGATGTGGGTGATGAACGTCTAGGACAATATTTGATGGACTTTGATGGTGAATAGTGACTGTCAGCTGAGCATCAGTGTGTGTTTACACTTAGATTTGTAGTTGGACTTTGTTGGCGAATAATAACTGTAAGCTATGCATCGATAATGACAGGCTACTTAGGAGTTCAGCTGTGTGTAAGTAAGCAAGCTAGTCTTTCCTTCACTATGTTATATGTATTTTGCTCATCAAGAATGCACGTTAAAAATGCTACAATTTGTATGCAGGGGAGGAAGGGGGTCATTCCCCTGCACCCTCTACCAGTGCCTAGGTGGCACCTGGACCCCGGCCAATTTCCTCTTTTTTAACTCAGACCATTACAAGCCCTGCTTATAAGAAGAACTTTGGACACTGAAGAAAAAAGTTTTGGCTCAGGCATGTTATCTGTTTTACCTATCCAAGTTTGAGGTAGGCGTTTGCAACTGCATTAAAAAATAATTAAACTTATCAGACTTTGGAGAGAAGAAACACGTTTGACTTATCCGAAGTTTGACTTGAGTGAGTTGGACTTATCCCTTGTTAAATTAGTCATATTAAGAGCAGCTTTGACTGGGAATTTTGTTGCTGTTTCACCATTTTTATATTTCAGCATATGGGACTGTATTCAAATCTCGCTTAAAATATTTGACTCTCTCATAGATTTGCCCCCACCTGGGTCTGCCCTGGGGTCTTGGGTGGGGTTAACTACTTTTTAGTTCCCAGGGTCACCCTGGTCAGCCCCACAGGGTGGGCTTTCCCCTCTATTCTATGGCATGTGTTTCTGTCTACTCTTAGTTCATTCACCTGCATTTTCCTTTTTAAAACTCTCCCTACTGTCTGCACTGCCCTGTAGCTCTTGATATTGGATGTGTGTTGCTAAATGGTCTTGGCTTTATTTAGGCCCCATGTCGTAGGTTTATTTAACGTATTGGACTGGCTGGCGACATACATTCAATATTCTGGGTTTTTTTTTTTTCAAAAGCAGTGCAGGCACGTCCTGAGAAAGACTTGTTGCTGTCGGGATGTTACGCAATGTACAATCTATCAATCTCATAGATTCCTATGAACATGGGATGCACACAACTTCAAACCCAAACATAGTACAAAGATACCTGATGGTAAGACATTTCTATGCAAACTGATTTGGTTGATCCCTCGGAAAGGTAAATGGTCAAAAGAGCTCAGGAAATAGGTCCAAAATAGCCATATTTTGACAAGATGTTTTTTCTCAAATACTATTTACAACATCAAACTTGGCACAGAGATACCTGATGGTAAGACCTATCTATGCAATTGTCACACATGTGTGGATCGGTCATACTCTTGGCTTGACTTCGCGAACGAAGATTTTATAGGAGTTGCCCACGACGTCTGCAGGCTTGTTCGTGGCTGCGGAGGCCAATCCAAGACAGGCAGGTTCGACCGCAGTAGCTGCAGGGGAAGGTATGGCCAGGGTTCTGAGCTGCGGCATCTCTGTTTTTTCTCCTGAGCCGCTTGTCCTTAAGGCTAGCTCTGTGAGAGTCCTCAAAGGAGACAGCTGCCTTGTAAACGGTGGAGCGCCAGGTGTCACGGTCCGCAGCAAGCGAAGACCACTGGTGGTGGTCGATTTGGCAGGCACTAAGTGACTTCTTGAGACAGTCTTTGTATCTCTTCTTTGGTGCCCCTCTGTCACGGTGTCCAGTAGCAAGCTCGCCGAACAGGGTGATCTTTGGTAGGCGATGATCCTCCATCCTGGAGACGTGCCCCGCCCAGCGGAGCTGTGTCCGCAGCAGCAAAGCCTCGATGCTCACAGTTTCAGCCTGTTCAAGGACCTCGACGTTGGTGACATAGTCACTCCAGTGAATGCCCAGGATGGTGCGCAGGCAGCGCTGGTGGAAGCGTTCGAGGAGTCGTAGTTGGCTGCGGTAGAGGGCCCAGGACTCGGAACCATACAGCAGGGTGGTGAGGACCACAGTTCTGTACACGCTGATCTTGGTGCCTGTTTTCAGCTGTTGATTGTGCCACACCCGCTTGAAAAGTCGCCCGAAAGCGCTGTTCGCTTTTGCCAGCCTGCTGTCAAGCTCCTTGTCCAGCTTGGCGTCCGACGTGATAATGCAGCCAAGGTAAGTAAACTGGTGCACTGACTTTAGTTCAGACTCGCCAATGGTGATGTGAGGAGGGCGATACACTGTCTTGGGTGCCGGCTGGTGGAGGACCTCTGTCTTTTTCAGACTGACCTCGAGTCCAAAGAGCTGGGCAGCATCTGCGAAGCAAGACGTGATGCGCTGCAGGGCTTTCTCTGTGTGTGCAACGAGGGCAGCATCATCAGCAAAAAGCAGCTCATGAATCAGTTGGTCTAGGGTTTTCGTGTGGGCCTGCAGTCGTCTGAGGTTGAACAGGCTGCCATCGAGACGATACCTGATGTACACTGCATCGTCATCATAGAGGTCCACTGTGGCCTGCTTCAACATCATGCTAAAAAAAGATGGTGAAGAGGGTCGGTGCCAGCACACAGCCCTGCTTTACGCCGTTGAGAATGGGGAATGGTTCTGAGAGGTCATTGTTGAGTCTGACCTGGCCTTGCTGGTCCTCGTGTAGCTGGACAATCATGTTGAGGAACTTTGGGGGACAGCCAAGTCGCTCCAGGATCTGCCACATGCCTTGCCTGCTCACAGTGTCGAACGCTTTTGTTAGGTCGACAAATGTTACGTACAGCCCTTTGTTCTGCTCGCGGCACTTCTCCTGTAGCTGTCTCAGCACAAAGACCATATCGGTGGTGCTCCTGTTTGCTCTGAAGCCATACATGGATCGGTCATACATGTGAGCCATAAGGGCTTTGCCTTTCTTGTTAAATCATAGTGAAAAGCCTGGTACTTTAGGTAAAACAGCCATAAGTAATAATAAATGCATTTGATTCTCACTTTAAATAGTGAGCCCACTGCCTAAGCTTCTGTTTTCTTCTGGGGCATATGTTTCTGCCTACCTTTGGTCCATTCACCTGCATTTTTTTTCAAATTCTTCCTACTGTCTGCACTGCCTGTAGTCCTTGATATTTGATGTGTGTTGCTAATGGTCTGTTGCACCTAAGAATAATAATAATTACGGTATTTATAATGCGCTTATCTTATAATAATTATAACTCTAAGCACGCACTCACAACTCGCGCACACATGCGCACACTTTAGACAACGACACCTGCTGATAAGTTATGTGTTGCAGTTAATGTATTGTTTAATACCATTTCTCTGTAATATTTTTGTAATTTTAAAGATATTCTACTTTTTCTAAACTAGGGTCCAATAAATTAGCAAGTCAGTGCAGCATCCCAAGCATGTCTTATGTTTAATTAGCATATCAGACCGGCTGGTGACATACATTGAATTTTTCTTTCACCAGCAGTGCTGGCACATCCTGAAAAAAGTCTTCTTGCTTTCGGGACATTATGCAATGTACAAACAACCAATTGTTCACGTCATTTGCTCAGGCTTTAGTAACAGGTGGATAAAGAGCCAACACACAGTCATTTTAATTTATAGTTATTACTGACCATATTGATCTTGCACATTGGCTTGATTTCTACTGTCCTATGCATTATGCTCCACCTTGCTTTTCCATTGATAATAATGATAAATTATGTGTTTGCAGTTAATGCGTTTTGTATATACCATTTCCCTGTACATATTTTGTTATTGTAATGATTTCTACTCTATTTTAATAAACTAGAGTGTAAAAATTAGCATAAAGGTACAGTATCTCTATCATGTGTTAGGTTTATTTTTGCACAATAGACCCGCTGATGACATGCGTTCAATATTCTGTTGTTGTTTTATTCACAAGCGGCTTAGGCACGTCCTGAGAAAGTTTTTTTGTTGTCGGGAGGATATGCAATGCTCAACCAACCAATCCACATTGTATTTTGTGTTAAATAAAGTCATTGTACAACCAAACATTGGTAAAGGCATAAGCCATTCTGTGTGATTTATTACAATATCCCTTAAACTGGCACCAAAATAAAACAGTTACCATGCAGAATTCTGTGTTAATAAATTGTGGTCTTAGAGCCTTTCAGTGTAGTTATTTTGAGTTTTCTTTCAAATTATTTTTTTCTGATGAACCTCATTGTGCAAGCAAATTAATTTTGTCCTGACAGTTGTGAACTTTTTTTTTTATATATGGTGATTTTTACCTCTTTTATTTTTTTTTTACTGATATTTTATAGTGTGCTGACACAGTTGAGTAGAGTTGTTATGATGTGATAACTTGTAGAAATACAGCAGAAATCATTATTTAATGATGATTGGACATGTTCAAGATATGAGGAGGGTGAGCATAATTGGGAAGAAAGTGAAGGATGGCTGATAATCCATGCATTATGTCCCAAACTGCATGTGTCTAATAATGCATCTCCATGCAATTTGAGGTGTACAGATGCGAAGGGGAAATAGGAAGGACTAAACGTAGTAATGGGTGAGTGTTGGAATTACAAAAAAAATGGGTGACAATGTAATATACCACTGTCTGCAAGGCTATTTTTTTATCTTTACATGTTTTTTTTTTCTTTCTGCATGACAATCATCTCAGTACAATCTGTGTTACTTAGTAATCCATGAACGATACAATGAAACATGATCATAAGGTGCAGAGTTGCCGGGTTTGCCGAGTATAGCAAAAGGAGAAACATGTTTGACTTAAAAACTACCTTTTAAAATTAGTCCTATAAGAAGAGTTTTGGACAGAGGGGAGGGGGGGGGATGTTTTGGCTCAGGCATTTTATCTTTTTTACCTATCCATGTTCAACATAGGCATATGGGACTGCATTAAAAAAAATTGAAGAGAAGAAACACGTTTGACTTATCCGAAGTTCAACTTAAGTGAGTTTAAATTATCCCTTGTTAAATTAGTCATATTAAGAGCAGATGGAAATTTTGTTGCTTTTTTGGCTTCAGCATATCGGAGTGTACTCAAATCTTTCTTAAAATATTTGACTCTCTCATCGATTCCCATGAACTAGAGATGCACACAGATTGGATATATCTATAAAAACTAGGGACACACAAAGGCTAGAGACATCAATATAAACTTGGGACACACAAAGGGTGGTTACATCCATACAAACTGGGGACACAAAAACAACTTCACAAATAAATCACACCAAAAGTGACGCATGGGAAACTGACAGAATGAGTTTGATAGAAGAATTATTATGTGACTTTATTATGAACATGAGTTTAGAGAGAGAGGTGAGGGGCAGTAAAAGTGAAAAGTTGGAAGTAAAATAGGGTGCAGTGAAAAAAAAGCTTAAATAAAATATGTACAATACAAATGAGGTCCGCAAAATACTACCAATTCAATATACAGGTCGATTATAACCTTGACAAAGCGAGAATATTGGTGTCCCCGGTTTGTATGGACACAACCCGTGTGTATGTGTGTGTGTGTGTGTGTGTGTGTGTGTGTGTCCCCGGTTTGCGTAAGTCCCCGGTTCGTATGGATACAACCCATGAAAACACATGCCAATAAAACAGGTATTTATGGACTTACAGAGACACTGATATAACAATTAGCATTGCTTATGGATCGGCTTTCCATTGTTAAAAGCGCGATGCTCGCAAAGCATTATTTCATAGGGTCCCCGGTTCGTATGGATACAACCACGTCCCCGGTTCACGGGGTTTACATGCCTGTGTGTGTGTGTGTGTGTGTGTGTGTGTGTGTGTGTGTGTGTGTGTGTGTGTGTGTGTGTGTGTGTGTGTGTGTGTGTGTGTGTGTGTGTGTGTGTGTGTGTGTGTGTGTGTGTGTGTGTGTGTGTGTGTGTGTGTGTGTGTGTGTGTGTGTGTGTGTGTGTGTGTGTGTGTGTGTGTGTGTGTGTGTGTGTGTGTGTGTGTGTGTGTGTGTGTGTGTGTGTGTGTGTGTGTGTGTGTGTGTGTGTGTGTGTGTGTGTGTGTGTGTGTGTGTGTGTGTGTGTGTGTGTGTGTGTGTGTGTGTGTGTGTGTGTGTGTGTGTGTGTGTGTGTGTGTGTGTGTGTGTGTGTGTGTGTGTGTGTGTGTGTGTGTGTGTGTGTGTGTGTGTGGTGTGTGTGTGTGTGTGTGTGTGTGTGTGTGTGTGTGTGTGTGTGTGTGTGTGTGTGTGTGTGTGTGTGTGTGTGTGTGTGTGTGTGTGTGTGTGTGTGTGTGTGTGTGTGTGTGTGTGTGTGTGTGTGTGTGTGTGTGTGTGTGTGTGTGTGTGTGTGTGTGTGTGTGTGTGTGTAGCTTTAATTATATTTTGATTTTGATGTGTTTAATGTTCTTCAGTCCTTTAATGTTGCGCGGCACCGCAACGATTTCCTAATGTATTGTTACATATGGCAATAAAGTTCTATCATAATCATACAGTATACAAAATGGTCCAGGCGTCCATCAGATAAAAAAGCAGGCTATACATGCTGAACCCACTCCAATAATAACACTCTTGTAATAAGGTTACAAAGTAAAGTAGGTTATAGCACTGTCAGGGGAGAGAAATGTGCATGATCGACCAGTGATCATAGATCTACTGTGGCCAAAGCACACACAAAAAAGAGATAGGAAAGAGAGGGGGCACTAAGAAAGTGACCGAAAGCAATGCATGTGGAAGCCCCCCCCCCCTCCCCCACCCGAAGGGGGGCGTATCACATATCCACTGTTCCAGCCACTCAGTGCATGGAAATTTAAATCTAGGTCCCCCAAGGGCTGTCCAGATATTTAGCCGGTGTGGACAACTGTTTCGGTCTTGGCGACCTCTTCAGCACACCATCGGCAATACTGGAGGAGGCAAGAAATTCTGCCTACCTGCAATGACAACCACATTTTACTGTGGTGTCTGCAGGGGCATACATTCCATGCCACCACCTAGAGTTAAATTTCCATGCACCCTAAAAGAGAACCTACCAAAAGGGGGGAAGGGGTTGCAGTCGATATTGTAGTGATAAATGAAAAGAAAAGGGGAGACTGCCAGTGCTAATATTTTAGGAAGGTTACAAAGTAAAGTAGGTTATAGCACTGTCAGGGGAGAGAAATGTGCATGATCGACCAGTGATCATAGATCTACTGTGGCCAAAGCACAAAAAAGAGATAGGAAAGAGAGGGGGCACTAAGAAAGTGACCAAAAGCAATGCATATGGAAGCCCCCCCCCCCTCCCCCGAAGGGGGACGTATCACATATCCACTGTTCCAGCCACTAAGTGCATGGAAATTTTAATCTAGGTCCCCCAAGGGGGGTCCAGATATTTAGCTGGTGTGGACAGCTGTTTCGGTCTTGGCGACCTCTTCAGCACACCATCGGCAATACTGGAGGAGGCAGGAAATTCTGCCTACCTGCAATGACAACCACATTTTACTGTGGTGTCTGCAGGGGCATACATTCCATGCCACCACCTAGAGTTAAATTTCCATGCACCCTAAAAGAGAACCTACCAAAAGGGGAGAAGTGGTTGCAGTCGATATTGTAGTGATAAATGAAAAGAAAAGGGGAGACTGCCAGTGCAATTTTTTTTTTATTTTAAACTCTTGTAATAAATCTGTGTGAAAACGAAAATGCCGCGAGTGGCGGGGAATCTCAATTCATTTCTTTTGTAACTTTTTCAGTCTGTTGCGGACGTAATCCTTAATGTTTGTCCAGCGCCTATGTCTAAGTGCGGGCTCTTCTGCGATTGCCTGCTGTATCTCGGCCTTTCCAGGAAGTTTGTTCATGACGAGGTGTGTCTTGAAACGAGTTTGAACAGCTTTCTCTTCAGCTTTCCCCCATGGTTTCCTTAAAAATCTAGCTTTCTTTCGAACAGAAGCTGACTCAGTACTGTCATCATCAAAACTATCTAGATTGTCATCAGGCTCTGGACGTTTTTTCTCTGTCATGCTCATTGATTCCTGTGTTGTTGACTTGCTACTTGCTTCATTCACAGGTGCTGTTTCCCCCGAGACCTCTCTGCCAGTTTCTGATGTGTCTTCATTGTCAAAGTCAATCTCTTCATCATTTCCCAGCTCAGCCCTAATGCAACTCTCAAAATCTGTCCTCCCATTGTTAACTTATAGAAGAATCTTTGCCACTTTTGCCTTTTGAAGGACGTCTTGAGGTTGGCGGTAGATATGGCGATGTATCCGAATATCATGACCAAGGATGTCTGCCAGCTGATCCTGGTCTAACTCCGAGATGGCCATTGACTGAGCCAAAGTTGCAACCTGCTTCCGTATCTGAGTAAATGTGAACATGGCTGGGTATGACAACCGTGCTTCTAGCGCATGGGCCTTCAGAACATCATGGCCTCTGTAAGGCCTCTGACCAGAAGGCGTGGCAAAGATGTACTGGGAATCAGCGAGAGCTGGCACTGATTGCCTCATTTGAAGGATTCTGTCCACAGATGTCATCATCTTCTTCGTCAGCAAAACGGGAACACTCCTATTAAACTTGCCTCTGATTTCCACTCGCTGAAAATGATTCACCATTTTCTTCTCAAACTCTGTGAGACATTTCAAGATATCTTGATTGGTGATTGATCCAATCTTAGCATTCTGGAAGTCTGACACCTTCATTCTCTGAGCTTCTCCCCCTCGTTTTCGGTTAAAAGGTGGGACAGCGCAAAAAAAATTGCTTTAACCACAGTCGGATAATCTTCCGAAACCATCCTTGTCTCAAGAAGCTGTTGGACCTTCCTCACATCTTAACATGATGGGATCAGCTTGGGTTTGTTCATGGTCATTTTCCCGAATGACTGGGCTGCTGTAGCGGACACACAATCATACCAATCCCCATTGAAGACAGAGTCAAACCGCTGTGCCTCAGAGAGCTCCTGTCGCAACCTGTCATCTGAACCCTGCCCAAGCTGTTTGGATGCCTGTGACTGATCTGTGAACATTTTTTCAAAGCATGGCCTATGCGCATTGCGAGATTGCCTTTTTGGAACTGATGTGTGTCCTCATCAAAATCTGCTAGCTCTTTTACAGCCAGTACAACATGATCAAAGATAGCTGAATTGATCACAGCATTGAAACTTGCGATTTTCATTTCTGACCTCACTCTGATAATCTTTAATAGTCTCCCTAACTCCCGCATCCTGGAGCCGATTTGTCCAGCCGTGTGTTCTTCAGTGTCCCTGCGGTCAAATAATCTCTTTTCATACTCAAGAAGCAAGGGGTCAGTTTTGATGAGACGGCTTATCTCATCATCTCTCTGCCTTATGATAGAAGGAAAATTCAAAGTCTAAGGGTATTTGAAGCATTAGCCGACCACGGCGTGCCGCCTCACCTCTCTTAGCGATCTGAAACCCTCCTGGTTTCTGACAGCAACGTTTTAAGTGTACAGAGATCAGCTTTTTTGATAGAGCCCTTTGCAATGGCTACAGGCAAGAAGGTCATCTACCTTACTAGATTTGTTGCGATACTTAGGAATCAAACATCCTGATTTGTTTTCAAGAACAGCAACGTTATGCATGTAATCACCCTCATCTTGTAGTCTGATCCATGCCTGACGTCTCTGCTTTGTCCCTTTTTTCATCAACAAAATTTTAGCAACGTCTGCCTCATCTGCATGGACATCTTGTAAGTGCGTGCTCATTTTCAAGACAAGCTTGCTACACAGTTTTGCATGCATGTTTCTTGTCCCATTTGTACTTTCCTTTCCCTCTCTGCGACACGTGCACACCTGTTTCTTGTGCAAGTGCTCTTTCCCCACCCCCAACATCATGTTCCTTCTGCCTATCCACATTCTCATTGCCACCCCCTAATTCACCTCCTAACGCACACTGCACCTTGCTGGTATTAGCTTCACTGACACCTGCCCACCCTGAACCTGCCACATTGATGAAATCTAACTTAGTCAATACAATACTGTCTGTGTCAGAGATCCCAGCGATTGATGCTGACACACCGTCTGAATCCGGTGAGCTCGAGCCAGGAACAAACTTCTCGTCATCACTGTCCTTGTATTGTGATGCGCTTGCACTGTCAGTCTCAGGTCCATCCCAGGCTCCATTTGCCAACTGGAGAAAGAAAGAAAAAACAGCTGCATTAGGACAGAAACAGCCCAATTTGGGTTTAAGGGGCCTTGCACAAGAATAAAAAGAGTAATCCCATGTATATTTGTGACCTCGGTGACGGGGGCTGGCTTCTGCAGCAGCAAAATCCACGTTTTCTGAAAATGTAAGCAGTTTTCACACATCTGTCAACCCCGCGTGACCCTTTAAGAGAGGTCACGCAAATTGGTATGTTTAAAAAGGTCTTGCCACAAAGTATCCTTGGGCCAAGCTTGAAGAATGTGGCTTGAATAGTCTCCAAGAAAATGCCACCGTTAACTCGTTCTACCCCAGACACACCACAGCAGGATAAGGATCCACCATGATAGTTCAAGGGTGATGCCAGAATAGCTTGGCGCCTATGGGCGCCAAGCTATTCTGGCATCACCCTTGAACTATTATGGTCGATCTGTGTCCTGCACTGCAATGCAGTCTTGAGAGGACAGGGGCAAAATTTAAGGATTTTGATGTTGGGGTAGAATGAGTTAAAGTTTACCATGGACGACGGACGGACAACCAGTGGCCCAGAACATAAACTCACTTTTGCTTCGCACGCGAGCCAATAAAATGAAGATGATCATAGAATCACTTACCAGTTTTTAATTGGGGGCAATCCCTGCCATCTATGCACCCTCCTACCAGACGCACCCTCTGTGGCAGAGGCTGAGGGGGGTGGGGGGGGGGGGCTATGATGCTGCAGCTGACTAATTTTGCCATGGGTCTTGGTCATGTGCCAGGAAGGGGCGTGCTTGTCCAATTCCATAGATCCCGATGGGTTTGGACATCCTGCTGCCATCTGGCGCTGGGTGTGTGCAGAAAGTGCTGAGTGTGACCAAAACGGTGTTGCAGCAAACATGTCAAATACAACCATGTAAACCATTGACATTTTGAATCAGATATATACATAATTACTGCAGTACCCCCAGCCCCCTACGAACAATAACTGGTAATACGGTAAAAAGCGACACTTCAGTTCCACAATCCGAAAAACCTGTTCGTGGATGTATGTTCTTCGAATCGCGAGGCAATTTTGCGTACGAGGATTGAAATCTGGCGCCATCTTTTTTTTTTAAGTCGTAGTGCATACATGTGTCAAGTTACTTTTCGATCACAATCACACGTCAGAAAAAAGCAACAAAATCGCGTGACAGATTGACCTTGTAATGGTGTTATTGAACGAATTCCTTTCATTGAAGAAGAAAGCTTTTGTTAAAATCGTGGGGTTCTATTATCCTTTACTACAAGACTGAGCAGAAAACGCCAACCGACCAGCAGCAGTAGCAGACGCCTCAGTTTTTTGGGCCAAACGGGTCAGTATTGGCTGACTGTGCAATTGTATCGGATTGGGAGCATCTCTCAGTTACATAACTGCACTGAACAAGTACATTTGGGTGTGCGCTTAATTAAGAAATATTGCATAAAACCTTACCTCTGCAAACGAAAAAAGTGGCCGGCGGGGATGAAAGACGCTACAAGGGGAAAGGGAAACAACTCAGTTCATCAGTGTCAATGCTCAGCTGACCAATCAGCTATCATCTCTAGACACTCGCTTCCGTGGAAACACAGGCCCAGTGCGTCGCAGAAACACAACATGAAGTAAAGTTCGTCAAATGGGGACATCCTATTTTGATATTTTTTTCTGACTTTTGAATGAAAGATAATGCAGAAACAACCCTCAGAAAAAATGGGTGTCTGACTTGGTCACCCAGAATTTTACACACACCCATTTTCCTTAAGGATGGTAAAGAAAGTCACCCATTTCAAGGGTTTTGTGTACACACACACACACGCACGCACACACGCACGCACGCACGCACGCACGCATGCGGCGTTTCCCGCCAAATGTAGGTTTTTCTTGCAAGGTTAGCATAGCCAAACATGACGTCATTTTTTTCTTGTTACTTTATTCTCAGAGTCTGAGGGGTTCCCGCCCATGTCGTGACGTGCATGCTATCGAATTCGCATCCCATCCCAAAAAGTCTCTATTATATAAATAAAAGACTTAAAAACACACTTAGGAAGAACAATTACAACACAGTTTATTAACTTTTCCGGATAAAAGTCCCTTTAGAAATGGACATACGAACAAGTTCACAATGATCTACTTATCTTTTTATGTCAGAAACATTATTTAAAATACAGTCGTGCAATTGTCCTTTCTGAGCATGTTTCTTTCTTTATTGAGAGTTTCTTCGCCTTTTACTCGCTTGGCAGTCACCTTCATGGTATGGATTTCGCAGTTAGATTTATCGCTTAATTTACTTTGAGCAAATTCGGGATTCTATTATTTGAAAATACATAAAACAAAATTATATCACTTATAATTTAATTACAGTTTCTGTGCTGAATGTCTTTTATACAGCCATAGACTGGTGTTCCATGCCTGCCATCTTCTATTGTCGCCCTGGAAGTACGTGCAAAGATGAGGGTCTCCGGTACACGTGCCCCTGCAGCGAGGGCTATCAGGAAAATGGGACTAAATGTGTCAGTAAGTATGTTCTGTCATATCCGTTCCACAATTATGTTATTCTGTAATGCTATTTTCTAACTTTAGAAAATAAAAATGGGACTTTCAGGACATTTGAAATCACTCTTCACTTAAAATCCATTAATCACAAAATCCACGTTCTAAACAATTAAACAATAAAAGATGCACCATATTTGTCAAAACTATAAGCTAATTTAATTAGTCTGCAAGTATCTGTACTGATATCACCGTGTGCCAATGTTCGCACGTTAACAATATCATAAATGCTGGTATAGGTCTTCTTTCCTCTTTCAGAAATGATAGGTGTGAATTTCACCATAACCTTCGAGGTCGACGTGGTCGATGTTGACTACAACAACAAAACATCACCTGGATACATTGCACTTGAAAACGAGGTCAAGCAAGTGGTAAGAATTTTATAGCCCCAGTTTCAAGACCTGAACACAGAATAACTGCGAATGGGCTTTGTTGCAGTGAAGAAAACGTTTTAATTGGGGGAAATGAAAGCTTCAGCTGATACGCGTTCTGCCACGCAAAGGGTGAAAAATAAATCCACCGCTGGCAACAAAATCTAACGCGTCATCATAGAGATTGTTATAAATTTTAACAAACATCTGCCTGAAACACCCCTCTCCCTTTATAATAAGTTGTCCAAATTGTATAATGAATCTTCATATGCCTGGTTGTGCAGTAATATAGAGCTCTCTTACTCGACCTAATTTCGGGTAGAAAATTGGCGGGCCTAATGAAAAACACGGCAAGCAAAATGTAAGTTTGCCTCTCCTTGTAATAGGTTTTGCCATTTTGAAACGCCTAAATCATCCTTCTGTTTTTTTAATTAAAAATATTGTTATGAAGAGCAGTCTTCGGAGATCAAATGATCAGCGGTATTCGCTTGGTTCAGTTTTGTTGTACAGAAAGCACACGTCTTTCTGGGGAGGTGCCCTAATTGTTTCTATTATGAAACATAAATCACGTAGGATGAAAACAGTGTCATGTTAATTTACTGTGTTTTATCTAAGGAACAGTGTTTCTACAGGGTATATATCTGATTTGTCCTGACATTTCTGTGGTGATACTTGTCTTCATTCAAAGTGTTGCGCTCATGATCATGTCTCAATCTTTAAGGTCAAGATCACAATGGTTATATTTGTGTAAGCCGTTGTCCATGCAATAATATTGAAAATACTAAACTGATTTAATCCAAAAGTTAAATGTTACATGCTGAAGGGGTCTATTAGGGTATTTAAAACGGATTGGTCTTGTCTTTTGACGACTGGTCAGCAAAATCAGCAAATCGTAGGTCAACTGGCACCATTTGTTATTTATTTTTTGGTAGAAACATGTATCTTTGCAGAGGTATTTGGAGAACATGTTGCATGCTCCTAACTTCGCAGACGAAATGAGACACTTTCCATTCGTAATCGTCAACTTTTTGATAATGTTCTACTCCTCACGTTCTTTAGCCATGCTTGGCAATATTTCTGATCTTTGGCAGACTTTGCGGATTAGGAAAATGGAAGGAACTCATCTTCTCATCACCTTCTTTGTAAGTTAAAACAGCCCAAATTCTTTGCGCTGCACCATCAATAACTGATAAATTCGTCTCAGTGCTAAGGATGCGCGCTAATCAACATGTCGCCCTCCAGTCAGAGCAATAATCGGCAAAACAAACTTTATTTTCTTGTTACTAGGAGGGGTTAGATGTGTGGGGAAAAAAAAAAGAAAAAAAAAAAGAGAGAGAGAGAGACAAAGTCACAGTTTTAAATAAGTACTAGAGCCTTCCAGTCTCATTTGTTTTCAGATGTGCCTTTCCCTTTACATATAGTGTTTTAAAACCGCCATCTTTGTCTGACATGCCCGACTTTTGCCGTCCCTGCCGTAAGATGGCCATAGTTCCCTGCTCGAAAGTTAAAGCAGAGAGTCTTATTTGTTCCATCCTGCAAGCGTTTTTGATAAAACTGTCCAGTACCCAGCTAGGGCTCTGATATACATTGCCGCAAAATCGGTCAAACCACTCACTGAATTGGCACAGTTTGAACTGAGTCAGCTCAGGACCGATATGTGCAAACAGAGCATGAGATGCGCTGTAGTCACAAGAAAACCCTTATCAGCTTTACGTAGGCCTACACACAATTCTTATTCTGTAGCAGACGATAATGACAAATATTTGGACGATACAAAATGTTCCGGCCGGTTATGTGTTAGCTTTAACTGGGCTTGCATGGGAACAAATAATTGTAGTAGACGATAACCTAAAATAACCAGCCGGAACATTTGAGAGCCACACTCCATGTCTCTGTATCCCATGACAGCAGGTGTCACTGCCCTATTCCACAGGTCCATGTCTCTGTATCCCATGACAGCAGGTGTCACTGCCCTATTCCACAGGTGCACATGAAGAGTGGCTGTCACATGTATCGTCCAATTATTTATCAGTATCATTTGCTACAGGGTGCGTTCATAAGCCCGATACGGGTTCACTTGTGACTGCAGTGTATCTCATCAGTGTACACTGAACACGACTGCAGGCCTTATATAGGCTCTGGGCTGACAGAGTTCAAACTGCGCCAACTGAGTGAGCGTTTGGAACCACTATGGCCAATGCATATCACACACCTGGCACCCGCCGTACGCCGATTATGGCTGGCATGTTTGTGAGCACCATTGTTGTGCAGTGCTCGATGACTGACGCGGAGGATCTCTTCAGAAATCACATCAATAGCCCGACCTGCGAAAGATTATGTAAAGAATTCTATTATATTGAACCACGAAAGTCTCTTCTACAAACTGACTTTATTTCGTTGTTTTCTGTTGTATAATGCAGCTATTACGTGACTTTTTTGCTTGAAGAGTGAGTGAAATGACAAAGCAATACTTAAGTTTAAAAAAAGTATGTGTCATGATTTTGCTAAATGCAAACACATTTTACAGGTCTTATGACGTCCTGTACATAATTTGAAGTGGTAAAAGGACAAACTGGCAACGCAATCGAGGTATACAAAATGTGACTAAAGTTTTAGGATGTACGGTCCAATTCACACACTCTGTACGGTGCGGCACATTCTCTCAAACTTTTATTGTATACAATGGCACATCCAAAGGGATAAACATACTGGGGCTCCTGAGAATCACATCAATTGTATTGCCGAGCAGATACCCTAAAACTATTAAATTTTAATTACAAAAGCCAACAACTCTAACAGCTCTAACATAGCTCCACCTCACTCACACCAAAACTGTATTTTTAAACATACTGGGGCTCCTGAGAATCACATCTATTGTATTGATGAGCAGATACCCTAAACTATTCTATTTTAATCACAAACACCAGAATGTAACATAACCCCCACATCACTCGCATCAAAACCGCTTGACTCGACACTCTGCCAGCAGCCTTGCAATCATAAAGTAGATCGATATAACGATTTCTCATGCAAATTCCTTTAAGTTTCTGCGCACAACACAAAATGTAAATACGGGTACCATTGACATCAGTGCGGCGCAGCTTCCCGACAGGCAATTATTGATTTACTCTTAACATTCACTCGCTCCTTGGTGACAGAGCAAATAAATTTCTATAACAGCCCCGCTAAAAGAAAACTCGACCCGCCTGTTCTTGATTTATTATTAGTTTCTGAAAATATGCAAAGCTCAAGAAGGATATGCACTGCTCAACAAGGCTATTCATAAAAACCTCCCGAGCCATCAGCGATATGCAAAAGTACCCGTTCATATGAGAAAGCAATCACCCGTAAGCACAACATGGGTAAGAAAAACCAGTGGCTGCTTTCTGAAAAATAGTTCCTCAGAAAATCAATCAGCGGTCTAAAGGCTTCCCTACATGGAGAAACGAAATGCACAAGGAACAAAACATTTTCATTGCATCGAAATGCCTCCTCCACACACGTAGAAACGTGGTGGTGAAAATTCTTTTTGATTGGTACAGGGGAAGTAACCCTTCACTGACACATGCTTTGGTTTGTTTTGGTGGATATCGGGTCATATTTCTGACTACTGACGCTTAAAAACTAAACATATAATGCATGTGTGCCTTCACTTACACAATTAAAGTGAATTGCCGACCATATCGAATAAACGTAAGCACTTTTGAATGCGTAAACAGGGCTGGTTCAAGTGAATCGAGGATGCCGCCGTCTCGAAGCGATAGCTTCGCAGAGCAGCTGATGAAAGTGGGGTTCAGAAAACTGACCTAAAATCATATTTGGGTGGTACTTTAGTGATGATACTTGATAGATGTCATTTCAAAAATGATTTCTCCGCTTAAATCTTACAGAATCGTGCATCACATCACGCAATTCTAGCCATAATAGACCTGACTCCACGGCATTGCTTTACCGTTGCTATCTTCAGTGTTTGGGCTTGAATGACGTCAGATTGGCGTGTGACCGAGTGGACGGCGCTGATTGGGCGATGGGTAAAATGTTTCTGCGAAATGTTTCGCGAATAGGGACATGTTCTATTTCATGAAATGTGTCGTTTCGCATTTCGTGACACAGTGAAATGTTGGAGAAATGTCTGAAATGCAGACATTTCGATGAAATGTTTCGTTTTGTTTCTCTGTGTGGGGAAGCCCATACTCTGCACTATACAGGCACCCGATAACACACAAACAGCTGGATAGGATACTATCCTTTTTTTCAGTAAACAGTATAGTGGTGCAAAAATCAGATGCCTGTGCAGTTTAATAACTCGCACGCCAGTCAATAAGTTGCCAGCTCTACTGAGCTCTCAAGGGCTAATAATAATTAATGATTATTGGCTTTCTTGTAATGTGTCTGCGTTTAATAGGTTATCAATAACCCGATGCTGGCAAGCACCCAAATAATTGATTTTTAACACAACCAGCACCCTGATCAAGTGGGAGCCAAATAGACTTTATAGGTTACTTACAAGTTGCAAGTAACTTAAAGGTTACCATTGCAGGTTCTTAAAAGTTAGTTGCCATAAGAACTTATTAATTACTTACCATAAGAACTTATTAATTACTTACCCTAAGTTCTTATAAGTTTTTGACCCAGTACAAAGATACTAAGACAGATTTGTCAAGATACAAGGACTAAAAAAAAAATTATCAAAAATATTCTGGTGGCGCCGTGGGCGTCAAATAGACAGGTGTAAGCGGCATGTGTGGCATGACATCTCTCTGTGAAGTGTATGACAGAAATAATAAACAATTATCAAAACTGATTTTTATTTGCTTAAAAGTCCTTGCACTTTTTTCATTGTTTCTTCTACTCCAATTTTCTTCCCTTCCTCTAAAAAATTAGAATTTAGTTCTTCAACATTCACTGGGGATTGGCTATGCATCTTATTCTGAATTTCAGACTTTTGTTGTTTGTAATTGGTTAAATCATCTTGAACTCTATTAAATTCATGGTCGTCAATAAAATTGTCTTCTAATGCTTTACTGATAATAAGTTTCATACTACTCAGCTTAGCACCAGCAAGAGTGTTCAATGCTTCATGCTTCTGCAACTTTGTATGACATCTTTTGTGAAGGGCTTCCAAACCAAAGCATGTCAGGCATGCAAAACCACTGACACCTTCAAGAGAAATTCCTACATGACTTCCCATCCTTGTTGTAATCAGAGCTACTAAACCACCAGCAGATAAACAACTTGAAACCACACCCACAGCCATTGATGTGCTTTGTACAGAATTGAAAACTGTGCTATACCATCTTTTGCACCTTGAACATTTTGCCTCTAAACTTTCCAAATACTTCAACGCTTCTGTAATATTTATTAATCTGAATGAGTCTGCCTGTAATGTTTTATCAGGCGCAATTGGCTCAGTCGGTATTTGCGGATACAAGTTTAACATTTTTTAATGACAAATGTGACCCTCTCTCTCAAAATCAGTCTTAACTCTCATTTTGGATGTTTTGACATATATATATTTCTGACAACTACAATGTTTGCTGATTACTGTGATATATGACTGTATGCTGTAGTGCACAAATTGTAGAAGTTGTTAGAGTTTAAAGTTGTTAAAGCCTCCAGTGGCCATTTTGAGAAAACAGCCTGGGAAGTTTTTGTGTGCAGCATAATTGGGGCCAAGGGCAGACTTTTCAAATCATTTTAAACCTATTTAATGGCATATTTCATGATAAAGATTTAACCATATGATACTTTGGTGTATGTAGAATACATTTATGCAAAAAAGTGAAAATGATACAAATTGACCCCCACCACATATTATTGCGTGTAGTGCTGATCAGCTCTCTACTAGTTAAGACTGGTTTCGTGAGAGAGGGTCACAAATTTTTTTTTATTTAATCAGTGATTACATTTTGCAACTCGTCAAAAGTATACAATTTGCTAGCATAATAAAATGAAACAAGATCTATGTGTTCCAGTTTTATGTAACTTAGAAAAACAATAGTTGTTTTATCGACCACTATCTTGACAGCTGGGATACTGCTCAAAACTTCAACGACATCTACACCCTTCCTAATAGCAATGAAGACCTTTGATGACTCTGCTACTGTGTCATCAGTCAACGTAAGTTTGATTCCCTGTGCAACATCTGCTTCTTTGGCATCAGCCAAAGATCTCATGATAATTTCAAATACTATTGTCGCTTCTCTAGCTATGGTAAAGTTTGCTGGCATAAACACAACAGAAGTATCTGATCCCCCCCCCCCCCCTTTCTATGCATAAGAAGATACTGTCGTTTCTCATACTCTTGCACTTTTAGTTTTTCTCTGCTATTGTTATCTGAAGCAAAGCTTGGAACAAGGCTCACAATCAACGGCCCAGAGTTAACAACTTTTCTAAATACTAAGGCACCTTCATCATCAGTACATACATAGGACTAATAAATTCAAACTTTATGTTCCAGTCAATTGTGGGTGCAGGTGGTGCTGGTGTAGAGCAAGAGCAACTACACACTTATTACCCACATTTTTTAAGATGCAGGGCACATTATTTACAAGACTAGGCGGAGTAGGCACAGTAACATCACGCAGCTGACCAAGTTTAGGAAATGGCCTTTCGGTGCCATCTTTCATGTCATCGATTACTCTTTGCTTGTACATGCCAAAAGAATCAAGTTCAAAACCATACACTTCCCCCACCTCACCTTCTTTATCAAAATCCTACACCTCAGCCAAATCTTTCAACTCTGTTACTGGACAGGCAACTGGTATAATTTTCTGTTTTGGACCAACACTCATTTTTATTCAGCAAAAATAAAATTTATTTAACTTCCAAGACAACACTAAAATCGTGCATCAGAACTGATTTACCATCTTGATTAGTTACAGATATACATAGCGATTCTAACCTATTTTTTTAAGCTGCAAATTAGGAAATCTAACAACCACACTTGGCAATAGGGAGCAAGTTGACACACATCTCAACAAAGTCGAAGGCTTTCTATGTGTACATTTTCAGTAGTGTTTAATTCTTTCAAATGAACATTAAATATTTTATGTACTGCTAAATTGACAGGATATCTTCCAATTACTTTTTGTTTATTTGGTGACAATAGACCTTCATCTGATAATGACCAACCCTCATCTGGATGTATTATTACTTGGCCTAAAAAAAACAAGTAGCCTTACAAGCCTATCTGATAATGAATACTGACTACCTTTCGGAAATTCAATTGTAACAAGTAAGTTAGCTGGATTTAAAGTTGCTTTTATTTTAAATTCATTTTGTAGCCATACAGCTAAAGTACAAAAGTCATAATACCCAGATCGTAAAACATCACCCCTCTTTACACCATCAAGAGTTCCATATACAAAATAATTATCATCTGTTACATTAAACCACTTTACAGTGTAGAACATTTCATGGATAGCTACAACCTTGCTACCATCTCGATTATCAATCCCATTAGTTAACCACACTGGTTTGCTTGTGTCAAGATTTGTTAAGGTAATAAACATTTTTATTATCTCATAAAAAAGCACAATGGAATTTAAAACACCAACAAGCGTCACTACAAATGCATTTCAATTTAATGTGGATGCCAAGTACAATGTTGCCCCAACTTATAACCAAAAAATAATTCAACTAAATCAGCTTGATATAGCTGTGTCTGAAGAAGATTTATTTCAAGTGAAAGTGCCAAATCCTTTTGATCAATATCTAAACCCTCCAATAGCAGATGATTAAACTGCAAGAAAGTGGTCCTCAAGACCACTACAGATGTTTCAAACCAGCTTAACTTTGCTATATTGTGTTCAACTACAGGCTGTGGTGTTTCTTTTACAGACCATTTGAATCACTCAAACAAACTGATTAGGTCTGCATATCGTTTTCACACGTATCATCAGCTTAGAAGAATACTGTCAGAACTCCATGTCCCACTGCCCACTGAATCCAGTTTTATCTGGTATAATAACCTCATGAATATGAAAGCATTTGAATGCATCTGTAATGAATTTAACATCAGTACCAAGTATGACTTCACACAAAAACTTGATCATCATGGACTGGGTACATTGTATTCTATGAGTCACAGACAATACACTCAAGATTACTACCCTGGTTACACTTCATTCTGATCAAATCACAAGTTTGGTTAGGCTCAATAGAACACAAACAGTTCAATGCCTGGACCACAATTGTCTTAGACAGGAGTGACAGGTTTACACAAGCATGAGTCAAACGCATTAATAATCTATCAGAACGTATATGTCATGTATACTAGGAGCACAATCGCTAACAAAATCAAACATCTTAAATGGGAGTGGCAAATTTGAAGCACAAAAACAATTTCTTGCAAACTTGGAAGACTCGATCAATTCAACAGTAGATCTCCCATCAAGCATACAGTGCTATCAAGACATTCTCAGATATGCCAGATTTGTAGTTGGCATTGGGTTATACATCTTGCCATCTGACCTTCAACTCCAAATGGGGACAATAAAAAATTATAATAATGAAATAATTGTTGCATGGCATGATAAAAAATAGGACTCAGTCAATCTGTAAACTTGGGCCCAACAACCACACACTTGCAGTCATTAAAACCATTAATAACGCCAGCTCCGGTAACGTTATCACCCCCGACTCCAGCCCCGGTACAGCCCGTGGTCCCTCTGGTAAACACACATGAGTCAGAGAGAACTGCATTGGTAATAGACCTTACTGGACTGGGGATATTACTTCTTTACCTGTTTCATTAAACAACCCGCTATTAACCCTCCTACTGTCACCAAAAAGACCCACACATGCTCTGCCATAAACCCTACTACCTTTGCTGCAGTACTGATCAGCCAACTAACAACACTGCCTATTATACCAGGCAAAGCATCCATTGCTTTCACAGCCAATTTCTTAAGCAAGTCTGATATATGTGACAACTGTTTCTTTACCCACGATTGCAAGTCTTTTGGGTCTGACGGAGCCGGAGGAACTGAAGGAGATGGAGTTGAACGCCACCCATTACAGCCATTACAACAGTACTGATAGTAAACCCAAGAGCAGTAATTTAACTTGCAATTGTGATAACCTGCTCTCTGAAAAGTGTTTTCAATCTTTCAGCCAAAGTTGTGTCTTCGTGAAGTATTTTCTGAATAGTTTCTCTAATCCTGTTGACCTGTGTTTTCAGTTTTTCTTTTCCAATACTAATTACTTCTAGTCTCGCTGATCTTTCTGTCTGCAAATCATTTAATCTGTGTTGTATTCTTTGTTTTATTTCTGTGCCATAATTCTCCTCATCTGCTGTAGCTAGTTTTTCATTTTCTCTTTCCATTTGATTATCAAGCTTACCTAGTTTGGCTACATTATTTACCAGCTCACCTCCAATTGTCTGCAGTGATTTATCTAAGCCCATAATTTCCCGCATGGACAAAGGAGAGTCATCTATTGTTTTCATAGCCTCATTTATTTGTCCTTCTGTAAATGAGGTTTCTTGTATCACTTTGTTTGCTATTTCTGGCAATCTTTTTACTTCAGTCATTTCAATTTCTTGTCCCGTTGGCAACTTTGTTTGCACGTCATGAAGTGCACTAACAAACTGTGGTGGCAACTTCTTACTACCAATACCAAGGTAACGCTGCAGTGCTGCCTTACCACCAACTTTGCCTTTAATTGTACTTAAAGCTCTAAACTTAGCAGGGTTGTTTTTATGGGTTGGATACACTTTACCTCTGTCTGTATTTACAAATAAGTGACCTTTATCATATTCAAACTCATTAGGATCTATTACATCTGGATGGTCACGAACATGATCATAAAATGAGTTTCCTTTGTCTTTTAACAGTTTGTGATACATACTAGAAGTATTCCCCATTTCTGTCATATCTGTTGTACTACCAAAGTCATCCATAATATCCATTTCAAAATCACCCCCACCCGGGTCTGCCCTGGGGGACTTGGGTGGGGTTAACTACTTTTTAGTTCCCAGGGTCACCCTGGTCAGCCCCACAGGGTGTGTTTTCCCTTCTATTCTGGGGCATGTGTTTCTGTCTACCCTTGGTCCATTCACCTGTCTTTGCCTTTTTAAAATTCTCCCTACTGTCTGCACTGCCTGTAGCTCTTGATATTGGATGTGTGTTGCTAAGTGGTCTTAGCTTTATTTAGGCCCCATGTCTTAGGTTTATTTAACGTATTGGACCAGCTGGTGACATACATTCAATGTTCTGTTTAGTTTGTTTTTTTTGTTTTTTTTCACAAGCAGTACAGGCACGTCCTGAGAAAGTCTTGTTACTGTCGGGACGTTAAGCAATGTACAATCAATCAATCAATCCATTTCAAAAGCATCATGATTAAATCCTCCTGCTGCCATTGTTTTTATTATTATTATTTTTTTTAATTTATTTATTTATTTATTTTTTTTTTTTGCATAATAAAATGTCTTCTCCTTACAGACTGAAGTTAGACCCGAAAAGAAAACTGCATGAACCTTGGAGTGTTAAGGGCATTAGGCAATCAATTGTTATCACAAACAATCCTAGCACTATCAATCAAAACCAAACTCTTACTGTGAAGTTTTGAAACCTAGGTCCCTGTAACGTTATTGTTCCTGATACTGTACGCCTTGCTTTTAATATCAAACTTTATCAGAATGAGATGCAAACAGAGCACTAGTTAACAATCTTGGCAGAGCAATTATTAAAACCATTAAAGTAAAACTTGAAAGTCAGGAAGTGTTTAGTCTTGATGATGCTGATGTGTTTTACTGCTACAAAGATCTTTGGCTTACTCAAGAAGAAAGAGAAGACCGTGTTTACCAAAGTATACTTACTTACGCCTGTCACCCCTACCCGGGTATAGGCCGTCGACGAGAGACCTCCAGCAACTCCTGTCCTGTGCTTCTCCTTCGATTCTACTCCAGGTGGTTCCCAGTCTCTTGATGTCTGCTTGGAGGTCTCGACGCCAGGAGTTTCTCGGCCTACCTCTTTTCCTCTTTCCCTGGGGGTTCCATGACAATGCCTGCCTAGTGATACTGGAAGCTGGCTTTCTCAGACTGTGACCGATCCATCCCCATCTTCTTCGCCCAATTTCATTCTCTGCTGTTATCTGCTCTGTTCTCTCCCAGAGTCTGACGTTGCTGATCTTCTCTGGCCAGTGGATTTTCAAAATTCTTCTAAGGCAACTGTTCATGAAGGTCTGTACTCTGTTGACTGTGGTTTTTGTCAATCTCCAAGTTTCTGCTCCATATAGGAGAACTGCTTTTACATTGGAGTTGAAAATCCGGACTTTGGTGTGTTGTGACAGCTCTCTGGAACTCCACACTATTTTCAACTGGAGAAAGGCTGCTCTGGCTTTACCGATTCGTGCTCTGACATCTGCATCAGTGCCGCCTTTTTTGTCTATGATGCTCCCGAGATAGGTGAAGGATACCAAAGTATACAGTCTGCTAATGTTGCCAAACTCAGAAACGATGCAGGCGATAAATCAACAACAACAATTGAGGACGTTATATTGGCTGAAACATACAGCAAAAGATTTTACATTCCACTTGAATTTGAAATCCTAACATCACATTTGCCTTAATACTAAGGAGCACTAAATGACCGTCTAAGCTTTGAACTAACTTTTAATGACTACTCCAAAGTTATTAGAACAACTGACACAGACGCAACATATAATATCTCTAACATCTCTTTGGAATATGAAATTGTCACAGAAACTGACCTACCTAGGCTCATAAAAAATCAGTATGAATCAAGACTTTCAATTTATTATGAAAGTGTGATAAGACACAGTTTAATGCACAAAGACAAAAGTGATCCAATGTGGAATATCAACCTGAATACACCTGCTAGGTCACTAAAAGGTATACTTATGTTGTTTTTTGAACTGAAAAGTCCATTCAAAAGGGAGTCAGAAAAATACTACAATCCAAAGATTACACATTTGTCTTGTACAATTGAAGGGCATCCTAATCAAGTGTATGCTTCAGGAATGCTACCTTACCAGCACTACGATGAGATCACAAAATGGGTAGGTGGAAGACTTAGAGAAAAACCAGCAAACATAGCATGCAAAGATCTACATCTGTATGACGTAAGAATTGGTCAATACCCGACAGAAAAATATGCACTTTGGCTAGACCTGCATAGTACAGATGATGACTACCTACACGGGTCAGGTCATACTGTCAAAAACGACAGTGACGGCATTTTAATCCAAATACACAAAAAAGACTGAAACAGGAGGTGCAATAAACATATATTTGTTTCTGATTTACGATGCACAACACAATATTCAAGAAAGCAGGCTAAAGAGTGTCTTGTATTAAAATAATATTGTGTTTCAAAATGAACTTGCTGACACTTGATCCACACTGTGGTTTGTTTTGTGGTGCCATAGGCTGTGGAAAAACTGAATTTGTTCTCGATCTATTACAAACAAGATACCTATACCATTTTGAAAACATTGTGATATTCTGTCCTACTATCAAACACAACAAAGCTTATCACAACTGTTTATTCATTTGGACAGACAACATTTATTTAGTCGACCCTGAGAAAAAACTGAACGAATACCTACAGTATTTTTACAAGCAATTTGAAGGACAGAAACTTTGTTTATAGTTAATGATTGCTCGGCAGAGAAAGACATTGTCAAGAAGACAAACACTCTAGCAGAACTTGCCTTCAGTGGTAGGCATGCAAATGTCAGTGTCTGGATTCTCACTCAAAAATATAATGCTGCACTGAAAGATTTTCGAGAGCAACTAAAGTTTACCTGTTTGTTTTACTGTAAGGATCGTGACAGCTTTGAAGACTGTCTCAGAGAGAACGATGTTATACCCAATAAACACGAACGAGACATTGTGAAAAACAAACTGAAATTGACTAAGCATCTAAAGCTTCTTTATCTTAAAGACAGATCAGCCTACAGGGTATGGATTAGTAAATTAATTTATACTTTTGTTTCTGGTCAATAAAAATGACAGACAGACAAATGGAGCAAACAGAGTATGCAGAAGAAGCAGTCGATGTTACAGACTACTTCAGAAATATGTATCACTTTGATCGGACAAAAGCATATGTTGAGAATCCTGGCATAACACCAATTGCTCCAGCAGTGATATATGTGTCATATAATGTATCTTTGAGATATATTGATGGGCTACCATTTGTAGAGTACTTGACTGTTGAAAATAAGACACATTCTTTTGAAGTAGATGATAACCGCCACGGCCGCCAGGGCTGGTTTGAGACAGTGTGTGATCACATACATGAACAACTGTGCAAACTAAATATGTTATTGTAGGTGTTACAGTCAATAAAGTGGTATTACACAAAGTGCACCAGTGGTGCCAGCGTTAATTTTTTTCTATTTATAATTTGTCAGACAAATAAAAGTGACGGACAATGCCCAAAGCTTGTCAAGCCCTCCAAGCTTAAGAAACGTGTTTCACACAACAGACTTGCCTATATTCAATAGTTACAATGTTTATGAATCAATAGAAAGATCGTTTTCTGTCATACAAGCTAATCTTCTTTCAGGAAGTGTAAAGATTCAGGTTGTTGCTAAAATAGAATTTAACAGGTTAGACGGTGAAGTAATCATATCATATATATCAACAAGACAACACACAGTCAATTCGAAAGGGGAACTAGAGAATGTCTTTAGAGACAGACTGTTGCCTGACTTCCTCGAAGCAATTGACAGAGCAAGAATGAAAGGGTCTGGTTGGCATGAACGATATGTACATGAACTACAACTGAAGCAGTCAAGGTATCATCCTATATTAGTCAAATCATGGTTGCCACTACCAACTGAGGTTTCAAACAAAAAGGCTGTCGTCAATATTCAGAACAAAGATAATTTCTTTTTCATGTGGTGTGTGCTTGCCAAACTACACTTTGTAAAAACAAAAGCTGATCGCGTATCTAACTATACCAAATTTGTAAATGAACTCAACTTCAGTGGTACAGATTTCCCTGTTAAGGTGGAAGATATAGACTTGTTTGAAAAACTAAATCTTGGGATATCTGTAAATGTGTATATATGGGATAATGACTCTCCTAACAAGTTACAGCCAATTAGAGTATCACCACTTGCCCCAACCTACGGGCAGCCAGAAAATAAGCATGTTGACATGTTATTAATAGGTGATGAAGATAACTTTCACTACACAATTATCATAAATATGTCATGACTAATTCATGGGCAAACAACAAAGCACAAATGTAAACAGGAAGTGTGTAAGAGATGTTTACAAAGGTTTCTTCTATTGAAGTAACACACAAACACGTTAAACATTGTACGTCAGCTGATGACATTCAAATAATACTTAAGTACCCAGATCCTGGTAGTTAGGTATATTTTAAAAAAACTATGGGAATCAGCAAAAGCTGCCGTTTGTAGTGTATGCTGATTTTGAATCACTGGTTGTACCATATGAGGGGGTCCTGTTCCAGAATCATTACAAAAGACTGTAAAGTTGTGTTACGATTGTGGTTTTGTTGTCCTGTGAGAGCATGCATGTGTTAATCGTAGGAAACGATCCGTTATTTATTTGAGCTATCATGATTACGAATCACGTAACTTTTTAGTAAGATTGTTTTTGTTCGCACGTAGAGCGGATTTCGCTTTGTTATGATACATGTCTCCGGGGAAGGCTTTTGAGCCAGAGACTAAGACAAGGACAGTCTGATATAAAACCTACGACCCGAGGACCTCGATGCCACCGTCCCAGCTTGCTAGGCCATGGCAAATGAACCAAGGGTTTAAAGGGTGGGGCCAGTACTGTGCACACTGCACTCCACCAAAAAGCTCCACCGCGCAGGCTTTAGGAAACGCCCACGGACTATGACACTGAACTTTCCAAGTCCTGTAGCGATGGGCAAGGGGCAAAACGGCAGGTGAAAGATGTCACTGGAAGCTGCAGTCTCAAACCTGCATGCAGGCGGTTCAGGATATTGGTCGCCTGATGTTGACCTGGGGAAGACAACGTCACTCGGCACACCCTGAACGACCAAGCAGCCTTCTCTAGGGACAGCACTGCTTGCTCCACACGGAGAGGGGCCTAGAAAAGGTGGCCTAACCAAAGCCCTCGTAACCCCAGTTGGCTAGCCGCGGTCAACGGGCATCTTCTCATGCGGTCAGAAAACAAGAAAAAACAATGGATCCACTCTCATGACGACCACGACCGGACTCAACGTAGCATGCTGGAACATCCGAACCATGCTCGACACAGCAGACAGCGGACGACCTGAACGTCGCTCCGCCCTCATTGCCCATGAATTGCGGAGGTTAAACATCGTCATCGCCGCGCTCAGCGAAGTACGCCTCCCGGAGGAAGGCAGCCTCCAAGAACTTGGCGCTGGCTACACCCTCTACTGGTCAGGCAGGCCAGCATCAGAAAGACGGCTCTCAGGCGTGGGCTTCATGGTGAAGACCCCCATTGCGAATAAGTTAGAAAACCTACCAACGGGTCACTCCGACCGCATCATGTCCATGCGCCTCCCACTGAGACAACAGCAATACGTCACCCTTCTCAGTGTGTACTCCCCAACCCTCCTGGCAGAGCCTGCAGAAAAAGACAAGTTCTACTCTGACCCGCGCAGCCTCCTGCAGAGCACCCCTGCAGACGACAAAGTCATCATCCTTGGCGACTTCAACGCCACAGTGGGCCAAGACTCTGAAGCCTGGAAAGGAGTCCTCGGCAAGCATGGCGTTGGGAACTGCAATGACAATGGTTGCCTACTGTTGGAGCTCTGTGCAGAGCAGCAACTTGTCATCACCAACACTACTTTCCAGCAAAAAGACAGTCGAAAGACCACCTGGATGCATCCTCGCTCCAAGCACTGGCACCTTATCGACTATGTCCTAGTGCGTCAGAGGGACCGCAGTGACGTCCTCCTCACCAGAGTGATGCCCAGCGCAGAGTGCCACACTGACCACCGCCTTGTTCGCTGCAAACTCATGCTCCGCCTCAAGCTGAAACCCAAGAAAGGGGGCCCCCCCAAGAAAAAGCTTGATGTTGCCAGCCTTCAGCGTGACGACAAGAAAGCTGCCCTTCAGGCCGATTTACAGCGCATGCTCAAAGACACAGTTGATCCAGCAGACTCCTCCCCTGAAACACTCTGGGAACAACTGAAAACTGCTATTGTAAAATCTTCTGTGGACGTCTTGCGCTTTGCTAGAAAGAGGAACAAAGACTGGTTTGACGAAAACGACGTAGAGGTCCAGGAACTTCTAGCAAAAAAAGAGCCGCCCACCAGGCCCACCTAGCCCAGCCTTCCTGCCCTGTGAAGAAGTCTGCCTTCCGCCTCATCTGCAGCAGTCTCCAGCTCAAGCTTAGAGAGCTCCAGAACGAGTGGTGGTCCAGACTCGCACAGAGGACCCAGCTCTGCGCTGACAACGGTGACTACAAGAGCTTCTACGAAGCACTGAAAGCAGTGTATGGCCCTAGGCACCTGGTACAAAGTCCCCTGCGAAGCGCTGATGGACAGGCACTCCTCACAGATAATACCTCCATCTTGAACCGCTGGTCGGAATACTTTCAGGACCTCTTCGGCGCCGAGCGCACTGTTGAAGAAACAGTCATCCTCCAAATCCCACACCTTCCACTAAAGGTTGAATTGGACGAACCGCCCACCGCCGAAGAGACCCTCACAGCCATCCACCAGCTCAAGAGTGGCAAAGCAGCACGCATTGACGGAATCCCGCCAGAGATCTGGAAACATGGAGGCCCAGCACTGCACAACAAGCTCCACGACCTCTTTCTCTGCTGCTGGGAAAAAGGAACACTACCAAAGGACCTCCGTGATGCAGTCATCATCACCCTGTACAAGAACAAAGGAGAGAAGTCTGCCTGCTCTAATTATCGTGGAATTACCCTGCTGTCCATTGCCGGGAAAATTCTCGCAAGGTTGCTCCTGAATCGGCTGGTACCTGCCATCACTGAAGACCACCTCCCAGAGGGCCAGTGTGGCTTTAGAGCCAACAGGAGTACCACCGACATGGTCTTTGTGCTGAGACAGCTTCAGGAGAAGTGCCGCGAGCAGAACAAAGGGCTGTACGTAACGTTTGTCGACCTAACAAAAGCCTTTGACACTGTGAGCAGGCAAGGTATGTGGCAGATCCTGGAGCGACTAGGCTGTCCCCCAAAGTTCCTCAACATGATCGTCCAGCTCCACGAGGACCAGCAAGGCCAGGTCAGACTAAACAGTGACCTCTCAGAACCATTCCCCATTCGCAATGGCGTGAAGCAAGGCTGCGTGCTGGCACCGTTCCTCTTCACCATCTTCAGCATGATGTTGAAGCAGGCCACAGTGGACCTCGACGATGACGACGCAGTGTACATCAGGTATCGTCTCGATGGCAGCCTGTTCAACCTCATACGACTGCAGGCCCACACGAAAACCTTAGACCAACTGATTCGTGAGCTGCTCTTTGCTGATGACGCTGCCCTCGTTGCACACAGAGAGAGAGAGAGAGCCATGCAGCGCATTACGTCCTGCTTCGCAGATGCCGCCCAGCTCTTTGGACTTGAGGTCAGTCTGAAAAAGACAGAGGTCCTTCATCAGCCGGCATCCAAGGAAGAGCATCGCCCTCCCCACATCACCATCGGCGAGTCCGAACTGAAGTCTGTACACCATTTTACCTACCTTGGCTGCATCATCACGTCAGACGCCAAGCTGGACAAGGAGCTGGACAACAGGCTGGCAAAAGCGAACAGTGCTTTCGGGCGACTATTCAAGCGGGTGTGGCACAATCAACAGCTGAAAAAAGGCAGCAAGATCAGCGTGTACAGAGCTGTCGTCCTCACCACCCTGCTGTACGGTTCCGAGTCCTGGGCCCTCTACCGCAGCCAACTACGACTCCTCGAACGCTTTCACCAGCGCTGCCTGCGTACCATCCTGGGCATTCACTGGAGTGACTATGTCACCAACGTCGAGGTCCTTGAACAGGCGGAAACTGTGAGCATCGAGACTTTGCTTATGTGGACACAGCTTCGCTGGGCGGGGCACGTCTCCAGGATGGAGGATCATCGCCTACCCAAGATCACTCTGTTCGGCGAGCTCGCCACTGGACACCGAGACAGAGGGGCACCAAAGAAGAGATACAAAGACGGTCTCAAGAAGTCACTTAGTGCCTGACAAATCGACCACCGCCAGTGGTCTTCGCTTGCTGCGGACCGTGACACCTGGCGCTCCACCATTCACAAGGCAGCCGTCTCCTTTGAGGACTCTCGCAGAGCTAACCTTAAGGACAAGCGGCTCAGAAGAAAAAAACAGAGTTGTCTAACTCAGAATCCTGACCAGACCTTCCCCTGCAGCCACTGCGGTCGAACCTGCCTGTCCCGGATTGGCCTCCGCAGCCACGAAAATGCCTGCAGACGACGTGGGCAAGCCCTATAGAATCTTCGTTCGCGAAGTCAAGCCAAGAGAGAGAGTCCAGAACGTTCTAGAAAGGTCGCACTGTCTAGTGACCTCGTATGTGTGACGTTGGTGAATAGGGAACATTTCGCAACAAGTTGTTTACTGTGTGCGTGAAGTTAACAGCCGTTTTTTTTTTTTTTGTTTTATGAAAGATTGTGAAGCTTCCAGAAAGTATAGGCAAGATAGTGAACGGTCGGCCATACTATTATGCGACGTCTTTACATAATAGGATTTGGGGCTGAAATGAGTAGCCGAATTTTTGTAGCCTATTTTAGTGATTCTAGAAAATTCTTTCTTTATTAATATTTATTAGTTTCAGTTGTGTGTTTCGTTTTGATTGGTTGCGTTGTATGATTTTCTTGGATTATTCTAGAAAGTGGTTGTATATACAGTGGAGTCCGCTTAACACGAATTTCTGGGGACACAGAAAATCACTTCGTGTTAAACGTATTTCGTGTTAACCAATATGGCTTCAAAATTGATCACAGCCCTCAAGGAGAAAGTGTGTAAGAGATGTGTGCGTGAAAGAGTACGACTCGTTTAACGAGGTTAAAAGTGCACATTATCTTACTTTATATGCATACCTTCAGCTCGCTAGGAAAACACAAGGAAACGTGTTCATCTCGCGTATTTAATGTAAAATCCATCAGGTAAAATCCATAGTAAATTACAATCCATCAGGTAAAAGCAACATAGGCTGAAGTACAATCCCGCAACTGTAAAAGGGTTGTGTTGGTACACGAATGATGCAAACAACATGAATACAGTTCAGACTTGAAACGCTAGCCAATGAGAAGACGGATTACAAAAGCCGAAGGTTATTCAGCGAATCACAGACTAGAGTTCGCTCTGATCTGTCGGGTATTACAGCGCGAGAGCGACACGCGAATTCGTTTTTGGTGAATGGAATCTGTGTACGTGTTAAACAGGTGAATAATAGTGAAATTGCCCTGGTTGGGAACCGAAACCAGCTTCGTGTAAAGCGAAATTTCGTGTTAAGCATTTCGTGTTATCCGTGAAATTTTAATACAGAATAAGAAGGCCGTCGGCCGGGAATGCAAAAACGGTTTGTGTTAACTGGAAATTCGTGTGAAGTGAGTTTGTGTTAACTGGACTCCACTGTATATAGAGGGTGTTAGGAAAGCACGGATGTACATTGTCTTGCATTGTCAGTTGTAGAGACACAGTTTATCGTAGGTACGTGGCCCGTATAGGGTGTACATTGTGAGAGACGCAGCGTAACGGTGGTGTATGTTGTATGAGAAACTTTGTGTCGCCAGTGTGGACATTTGCAGAAGAGATATTGTATCAGTATTGGTGCATTTGGAAATACATTTTGTGGAGATCGCATCGCTCAATTAAAATATTGTTGGAACTGTTACTCCAGTATTGTCTACATCCTTAAGCCACGTGTGACGGGTTGCAGCTGAATGAAGTTTATTTAAAAGAACCTTACGTGCATGTGTCTGTGTGTTTATCATACTACGACTACGACTCCACCATGTAACATTTTGGCACCTCCGACGGGACCTCTTCAGTTGGCTCAGTGGAAAGGGTAGCAGGAGAACACAGCCAGCAGTGAAAAGCAGAGATGGCGACATCGGAGATGGAGACATTCCTGAAAATTGGAAAGGAATGTGGCCTCGAAGGAACTCAACTCCTCGAGTTTGTAAAGGAGAGAGAAAAAGAGAGACTGGAGAGAGAAAGAGAAAAGAGACTCGAAGAAGAAAAGAGACGAGAGAGAGAAGAAAAGGAGAGACTGGAGAGAGAGGAGAAGAAGAAAAGAGACAAGAGAGAGAAGAAAAGGAGAGATTGAAGAGAGAAGAAAGAGCTAAAGAATGTGAAATCAGGAAACTCGAAATTCAAGCAGAAGAAGCGGAGAGGCAGCGTCAACACGAAATTCATCTAAAGCAGATGGAGACTGAGGCACAGAGCCAGAGAGCTAATGAAGCAACAGCATTATCCAGCAGAGAGCAAATAGCCCGTGCGCCAAAGCTACCACCTTTCGCAGAAAATTCAGATAAGATGGACGCTTACCTAGAGCGATTCGAGCGCTTCGCAAGTAGTAACAACTGCAGACAAGAGACGTGGGCTATCAAGCTGAGTGCTCTTCTAACTGGCAAAGCACTTGAATTTTACACCCGCTTGCCAAGAGAAGAAGCTGAAGATTATACGCAGTTGAAAGCCGCCCTGCTGAGACAGTACGACTTCACTGAAGAGGGTTACAGACGACGATTTCGGAACTGCAAGCCTGAAGAAGGAGAAACACCCGGCCTATTCGTTGAGAGAATCAGAAGTTACCTGGAGAAATGGATAGAGATGGCTGGCTTAAACAAAGAGTACCAGGACCTGTGTGACCTCATCATCAAAGAAGAAGTCTTCAACGCATGTTCTAAGGACCTGGCCGCCCACCTCAGGGAGCAAAAAGACCAGTCCCTAAAGGCCCTGGCCGACTTCGCTCAAAGATACCTTGACGCCCACAACATGAAGTTCGGGTCCAGTAAGCCGCAGCGTGTGTCTGCACCAGCAGAGGAAATCCACAATGTCAGAGACACCCCGAAATACAAGCTGGAGGAGAACCTGGCATGTTTTCTCTGTGGAAAGAAAGGTCACAAAGCAATACTGTGTCCTTCTAAAGATGTTCCCCGAGGCGACAACATCAGAAGATCCAACCAAGATCGCGGGATAGCAGGCAGAGGCAGTACCACGTCTCAACACAGAGCCGCTGCTGTATTAGCCAATGATGTGACGTCATCCAGTGACTGAGTCTAGAGAAACGCCAGTGACACCGGAGCTGATTGAATCTTTCAGAAAGAATGGACGCATCCCAGTAGGAGATGGGGCTACATTCTTACCAGTCTCAAACATCGCGCTGCCTGAGAATGAAGTGCCGAATATGCCGGTGGTGTCAGGATTCGTCGGCAAAGCATCAGTGAGAGTGTTGAGAGACACTGGTTGTAGTTGCGTGATTGTGAGAGAGGACCTAGTAGCTGAAGACCATAAGCTACAGGAGTGGACCACCCTCATTTTGGCCGACGGAACTGTAAGGATTATCCCCCTTGCCAATGTCAGTGTCGACACCCCACACTTGACAGGAGAGATGAAGGCGTTGTGCGTGAAGACCACTGTCTACGATCTTATCATCGGAAACATTGATGGTGCCAGAAACGCTGACGATCCAGATCCAGGGTGGAGACCGGAAACATGTGCTGTTACCACGAGAAGTCAAGCAAAGAAACGTCACCAGACCATCCCTCTAAAAGTGGCGGACAACACGGAAGTAGCCGTGATGAATAAGGACAGGCTGGTGGAGCTACAGAGAACCGACCACCCCACGCTTGACAAGTTCCGAGGTCAGACCGAGCCTGTAACGCGAAAAGGAAAGGAGATAACCTTCGAGACCAGAAAAGATATCCTGTACCGGATATTCGACAGCAATGGAGATAAACCTGTGCGTCAAGTAGTAGTTCTTGAACCTTTGAGAAAGCAGGTGATGAAATTGGCCCATGATTCCATATTGGGAGGACATTTGGGAATCAACAAGATGCTTGATAGGATCCGAGCCGTCTTCTACTGGCCTGATATGGGAGGTGACGTCACCCGATTCTGCAGGTCATGCGACATATGCCAGAAGACGATCTCCAAGGGAAAGGTGCCCAAGGTTTATCTAGAGAAAATGCCACTGATCCACATGCCTTTCAAGCGGGTAGCTGTGGACCTGGTGGGACCAATATCCCCTCCAAGTGAAGATGGTCATCGCTACATTTTTACTCTGGTGGACTACGCTACACGTTATCCTGAGGCCATGCCATTGAAGAAGATCGACACTCCAACAGTGGCAGAGGCGCTCGTCGACATGTTCAGCCGTTTGGGGATTCCTGAGGAGATCCTGAGTGACCTAGGAACTCAGTTCGTCTCCGACTGCATGGAGGAAGTCAACCGGCTATTGAGCATCCGACACCTTACTACCACCCCCTATCACCCCATGTGTAATGGGCTGGTTGAAAAGTTTAATGGAACATTGAAGGCTATGCTGAAGAAACTGTGTGCTGAGCAGTCAAGGTTGTGGCATAGATATATCAATGCCTTGCTCTTCGCACACCGTGAAGTTCCTCAGGATTCGACAGGGTTTTCCCCTTTTGAATTACTGTACGGTAGGACTGTAAGGGGGCCCATGCACATCCTGAAGGAGCTGTGGACCAAGGATATCGACGCGCCTGAGGTGAAGATCAGCTACCAATACTTCTTCGACCTGAGAGAGAAGCTGGAAGATACCCGCAGGATGGCTTGAGAAGAACTGGGGAAGGCGCAGAACAAAGGGAAGCATTACTATGATCGTAAGGCGAAACCTCGACGATTCCAGCCAGGTGACCAGGTGTTGGTTTTTCTTCCTACCGACAACAACAAACTCCTGATGCAGTGGAAGGGACCCTACGTTGTCGATACAGTGGTTGGCATCAACGACTACAGAATCAAGGTCAACAACAAGGTGAAGACTTACCATGCTAATCTGCTGAAGAAGTATATTGAGAGGTCGTCAAGACAAAACGCAACTGGCGGCATCGGTGCATCTTGCTGATGACGAAAGACTAGACGACGAAAACCTGTTTGACCTTAATGAACTTCGCCACAAGGAAGATGTAGAAGACATTCAGTTCGGTCAGAATCTGACCCAGACTCAACGAGAAGAATTGTGCGTCCTGACTCAAGAATTCAAGCATCAGTTTACACCTGACCCAGGAAAAACAGACACCATCCAACACGAGGTTAATCTGACGTCAAATGAGCCAGTTCGCAGCAAACCTTATCGTCTTCCTTATAACAATAGGGAAGAACTGAAAAAGGATATCAAGGTAATGCTGAGTCTGGAAGTCATCATAGAGTCCAAGTCACCATATGCGTCCCCAGTTGTCATTGTGAAAAAAACAGATGGATCCAACCGGGTGTGTGTGGACTACCGCAGACTCAATAAACTAACAATCTTTATTCCAGAGCCTATGCCCACAGCGGAAGAACTGTTCCAGAAGGTCAGTGGAGACCGATTTTTCTCCAAAATTGACCTAAGCAAAGGGTATTGGCAAATCAAGGTTGCACAAAAAGATATCCCAAAGGCAGCATTCGTCACACCCGACGGTCATTGGGAGTTCCTGAAGATGCCTTTTGGTATGGTGAACAGTGGTGCCACATTGAAGAGAGGACTGAAAAAGATCCTAGAAGACATGCAGAATGTGGTCTTTTACTGGGATGACATTTTGATCCATACCAAAACTTGGGGGGATCACCTCAAAACCCTCCGAGAACTGTTCCAAAGACTGTCAGATGCAAATTTCACCATCCGTCCAAGCAAGTGTATTCTTGGGGCTGACAACATAGACTTTATTGGACACAAATTGAGCGAAGGTTTAAAGGGGCTACACGACGACAACGTGCAGAAGATCAGGGATGCCCCGCGACCTACGACCAAGATCGCTCATTTATGGGCTTGGCGAACTACTACCGGGAGTTCATACCAAACTTTGCGGCAGTCACAGGCCCTCTGACTGACTTGCTGAGGAAAGGACAACCTAACGTAGTGAAGTGGGAAGAGGCCCAAGAGCGAGCATTCCAGGCAGTTCGAGACATCCTGACCGAGAAGCCTTTTCTACACCTCCCTGACCCGTTGAAAACTTTGCTCCTGAGAACAGACGACTCCAACGAAGGAGTAGGTGCAGTCTTAATGCAAGAAGATAATGGAAAACTCCACCCAGTGAGCTACGCCAGCAAAAAGTTGACCAGAGCTGAGAGAAACTACTCGACCATCGAGAAAGAGTGCCTAGCCATCATCTGGGGAGTAAGGCGATTCGAACTGTACCTTCTGGGAGTGCCATTTGTTCTCCAAACGAACCATCGGCCCTTGAACTATCTAAACTCTGCAAAGTTTACAAATTCTCGTCTTATGAGATGGGCGATGTTCTTGCAGAATTTTGACGTTAAACTACAGTCTATCAAGGGTTCGCAGAACTTTGGAGCGGATTACCTGAGCAGAGCAGTTTGAATGAACATTTCTGTGTCCAGAACAATTTAAAGAAACATTTCGGTGCTCATGACAGTTTAAAGGGATATGTATTCGCTCAGGACTGTTTAAAGGAACTGTGAGTTGATTATTTTGATTTGATTTTGATGTGAAATTGTATTTGTTTAGGGTTCTGTGTAGTTTAACACAGACACAACCGTGTTTTTTTTTTATTTAAAACGAATTTTTTGTGAAATTTCATTCTAAAGAGGGGGGTAATGTTACGTTTGTGGTTGTGTTGAACTGTGAGAGCATGCATGTGTTAACCATAGGAAACGATCCGTTATTTATTTGAGCTATCATGGTTACGAATCACGTACCTTTTCAGTAAGATTTTTTTCGTTCGCGCGTATAGCGGATTTTGCTTCGTTATGATACGCTAGATTTAGTCCAGAACGTTCTAGAAAAGTCGCACTGTCTAGTGACCTCGTATGTGTGACGTTGGTGAATAGGGAACATTTCGCAACAAGTTGTTTACTGTGCGCGTGAAGTTAACAGCCGTTTTGTTATGTTTTATGAAAGATCGTGAAGCTTCCAGAAAGTATAGGCAAGGTCGTGAACGGTCCGCCATACTATTATGCAACGTCTTTACATAATAGGATTTGGGGCTGAAATGAGCAGCCGAATTTTCGTAACCTATTGTAGTAATTCTAGAAAATTCTTTCATTATTAATAGTTATGAGTTTCAGTTGCGTGTTTCATTTTGATTGGTTGCGTTGTATGCTTTTCTTGGATTATTCTGGAAAGTGGTTGTATATATAGAGAGGGTGTTAGGAAAGCACGGATGTACATTGTCTTGCATTGTCAGTTGTAGAGACACACAGTTTATCATAGGTACGTGGCCCGTATAGGGTGTACATTGTGAGAGACGCAGCATAACGGTGGTGTACGTTGTATGAGAAACTTTGTGTCACCAGTGTGGACATTTGCAGAAGAGACATTGCATCAGTGTTGGTGCATTTGGAAATACCTTGTGTGGAGATCGCATCGCTGAATTAAAATATTGTTGGAACTGTTACTCCAGTACTGTCTACATCCTTAAGCCACGTGTGACGGGTTGCAGCTGAATGAAGTTTATTTAAAAGAACCTTACGTGCATGTGTCTGGTGTGTTTATCATACTACGACTATGACTCCACCACGTAACAAGTTGAGTAACCAAGTGGTGTGTTCTTTTGGATACATTCTTATTAGGTCAGTCGGTGAGCATACAGAACCCGTTATCTACAGGTGAAAATGCAGCAGCTGAGTTTTTAACAGAAATGAGACAACTGCAGATAGTACAGTATGTGGAAAAGTGTCAGATGCCTTTGGTGATGACAGAAGAAGACAAATTAAAATTTGATGCAGAGGTGTTGTGTTGGATATGTGAACAGCCTCTGGAAGACGATAAAGTTTGCGACCATGGCCACATAACTGGGCGTTACAGAGGTGCTGCACATAACAATTGTAACTTGCTATTAAAAATAGATCCCAAGACATACAAACTGCCTATCTTTTTCACAATCTCAAAGGATATGATTCACACATTATCATGTGCTGTGGATGAGTCTTTAAAAAAATTAGTTGTATTGCCCAGACAACTGAAAAATATTTGACTTTTAGGCTAGACAACCAATTAGCGTTTTATGACAATGCAACATTTGTCTTTAGGGCTTGCTAGTCTGGCAGAAGGTCTGACATTTCCAACAACAAGTAAACATTTGGAGCCAGAGTTAATCAAAAAAGGAGTCTACCCCTACGACTACATTGATCACTGGGTTGTGTTTAAAGAAAGGAGTCTGCCTCCAAAAGAGGCATTTTATTCAACACTAAATGGTAAAGGTATTTCTGACTCTGAATACCAGTGCGGTCTCGAAGCATGGGATAAACTAGGGCATAAAACGATTGGCAACTACCATGACCAGTCCTTGAAAGCTGACGTTTGTTTGCTATCAGATGTATTTGAAAGTTATCATGAAAAGGGTTTGTTGCACTACGGTCTTGACCCGGCCTGTTACATAACTAGTCCTGGCATGACATGGTATGCATTTTTGAAATCTAGTAATATATTTATGGACCTGTTGTATGATCACACGATGGGTGAAATGGTGGAACGCGGATTGAGAGGAGGCATTAGTATAGCTGCAAATAACTATGCCAAAGCCAACAACAAATATCTTGACGACCCGGATTTTGACCCCTCAAGGTCAAGGTCATTTAGTACGTACCTTGACGCTAATAATTTGTACGGCTTTGCGATGTGCGACTTATTGCCCTTGAAAAACTTTTGTCTGCATGATTTGTCAAAGTGTGACATAACAGACTTAACAAACTGTATTATGACTCATGACCAGAATGATGAAAAGGGTTCGATCTTTGAAGTCAACCTGGAGTACCCACACCATCTACATGATTACCACAATGATTATCCATTAGCTGTTGAGAAAATGAGTGTGACAGAAAAAAAAGAAGACACCAAACTTGTGCCAAATTTGAATGACAAATTCAATTACATTTGTCACTATCGCCTACTGCAGTTTTACATCAGACATGGATTAGTACTAAAGAAAGTTCACACAGGCATAAGCTTTGACCAGTGTGCTTTCATGAAAGATTACATAATGCGGAACACAGCCCTGCGTGCAAGAGATGGCAACACTGCATTTGACAAAGACTTCTTTAAGCTTATGAACAATGCTAGTTTTGGGAGGACAATGGAAAATCCTCATCACCGCAAATACGTGAGATTAGTCACAACTGAATCAGGTGCAAATAAACTTACAGGCAAGCCACAGTACACAGGGTATAAAGAGTTTCATTCATCGTTGTATGCAGTGACACTCAAAAAAAAAAGATTGTTAAACTAGACAAGCCAGTATTCATTGGTATGGCAATTCTTGAGTTATCAAAACTGCTGATGCCTGAATTCTACTATGATTACTTCAAACCAAAGTATCCTGACTGTCGACTGCTATACACTGACACCGACTATGATCATAGATGTGCCTACTGAAGACTTTATGAAGACATGAAAACAGAACTACATATGTATGACACGTCTGACAACCCTAAGGATCACCCGCTGTATAGCACACAAAACAAGAAAGTGCTTGGGAAGTTTAAAGATGAACTAAATTGTGTGCCTATAGTCGAGTACGTTGGACTGAGGTTAAAAATGTATTCTATATTGCACCAAAAAGGTAGTCAGTCGAAATCCAAAGGTATCAACAACAACAAAAAAAACAGCAATAAAAAATAAAGACATCCGTCATGAGCATTACAAGCAAGTATTAGATGGAGAACTAATGCCTGATTATCCAAACAAGACTGTCACGACCCCGCTTCCGGGGTGCGAACTATGAGCGCTACCGCTCGAGACACACCCAACCCACACTAACACAAACCTAACACAAACACCAGAGGAACAATAACAACGACGTTTATTAAAGGTAACCCTAACAAAAACTAATCACACGCAGTCCTAACCATGCATTCACACCTCATATTCACACTCACACACACCCAAACTCTCCACTCCGACTATCTACAAATACAAACTAACAAAACATACAATAACTAAATATTTCTAATACAAAAGACTAAGCAAACTAACATATATGAAATCACGACAGAAACCAAACTGAGAAACCTAATTAACCACTGGACCCCGAAGGAAGCACAAGCGTGAGGCGCTAACACCAGTTAGACCGACGCCTTTGCCTCCGCGAGGAGTACCTTACAGTACGTGGTTCCTTAAATAATACAGTATGAAAAATAGCACGTCAAATAAACGATCAACCAAACGTGTTCGCTAGAACCCAAATGGAGATCGAGCCAAATGACAGTAATACGTAAGCTACTGAGTCTGAACTAAATGTGCTCACTAGCACAAGCGAAGATCGAAACAAAATACGATCCGTACGCTCCTATATCCCCCCAAAGGGATCACGAGCAAAACGTTCGAATCAAGCTAACGCTTTCACAAAAGACACTCGTAGCACAAGGCTCCTATAACAACGTTCAGAACAGATAATATCGCGTATGCAAATAGAGACTAAATATCATGTAGGCAAATGGAGCAATGTCCTTAACCCAATATAACTGAAAGTCGAATAAACAATATCGTCACGGGACCTTCTCGCCGGAAGCACAACCGTTGAGCGCAACTCGACTCTACGCTCTCGCTTCCGCGATAAGGTCTTCCGTAACACAAAAAATACAATTGCTCAAGCTTGAAACGATATAGTATCTCAAGCTTTAACACAATAACTAAAAAAGGTCACTAAAGAAACTCCTCTCACAATATCGACATGAGGAGATGAAATAAACAAAAGTTCGTTACAACGTAAACATACAAAACTTTGCTTAAACGGGTTAGAAGTAACTATATGCGACGACCCGACATGTCTGAATACGAGACGTGCCGCGACACTCGCGAAGGCACCCAGGTCCGGTGTCGTGGCCCACAAGGTAGAGTGACACAGTCCCCTCCACTCTCAGTACCACAGCACGGTGGCAGAATTAACCCGTAAGCTCTCCGGATTTAAAGATGCACTAAAACACAGGTGCAAAATATTCATAACTAACTAGCCACCAAAACAAAGATAATTACATCACCCGTCCCGCAACTATAACTGCTGTCTCTTATAATCCCTTCGCCTCTTCACAACCATAAACTCAACCTCCACACCATACATATTTACAACTGCATCACGCTCCCCGCAACAATAAATTTAACTTCAATATATTCACCCTCTCTCTCTCCCGCATGTAAAGTTCAAACTTAACAAAATACATATTTACACGTCACCCCGCGACTCGCTCCCGAAGCCACCCTCCGACGTTAACTAGTGAAATGGCGCTAGTCGCCTGCTTGACGTTCAACCCCAATAACTAAACCCCCGCTAACTACTCTAGAACCTACAAGCTGAAACTGAACGACGACAAAACGGAAGCCATGCTGGTAGGCACTCGCCAAAAACTCTCCCAGCTCCCTCCCTCTCTCCACCTTCAACTCGATAGCACCCCCATCTCCCTCTCTGACTCGGCCAAGAACCTCGGCGTCATCCTCGATTCCTATCTGTCCATGACCAGCTTCGTCTCCGCCACGACCCAGGCATGCTATTTCCACATCCGCCGCATCAGTCAGATCAGAAAATACCTCACTACCGAAGCTGCCACCAAACTTGCTGTCTCTCTCATCTTATCTCGCATCGACTATTGCAACTCTCTCCTTTCCGGTCTCCCTCACTCCACCATCTTCACTCTCTAACGCGTCCAGAACAATGCTGCCCGCCTCGTCCTCAGAAAGAAAAAATCCGACCACATCACACCCCTGCTCAAACTCCTTCACTGGCTCCCCATCCCCCAACGCATCCAATACAAAGTTCTGTCTCTCTGCTACAAATCCCTGAACAACTGCGCTCCTGCCTATCTCTCCAACTTACTTCACCCCTACACACCTTCCCGCTCCCTCCGCTCTGCCTCCGACCATCTCCGCCTCCACATCCCTCGCACCAAACTTAACACTTTCGGTCCCCGCTCCTTCTCCGTCTACGGTCCATCCACCTGGAACACTCTCCCACTCTCTCTCCGTCAGAAACACTCTCTCTCCTCCTTCCAGTCCGCCCTCAAACTCACCTCTTTCAACAGTTTTAGCACTATATTACCGCACTCCCCACCCCAAGCTGACCGTCGTAATGTATTTCACTGTTTGTGGTACGTGAGTCATTGTCTAAAGCGTGCGCATGCGTGCGCGAGTTGTGAGTGTGCGCTTAGAGTTATAATTATTATAAGATAAGCGCATTATAAATACCGTAATTCTCTTGGCTTGACTTCGCGAACGAAGATTTTATAGGAGCTGACCACGACGTCTGCAGGCTTGTTCGTGGCTGCGGAGGCCAATCCGAGACAGGCAGGTTCGACCGCAGTGGCTGCAGGGGAAGGTATGGCCAGGGTTCTGAGCTGCGGCATCTGTTTTTTCTCCTGAGCCGCTTGTCCTTAAGGCTAGCTCTGTGAGAGTCCTCAAAGGAGACAGCTGCCTTGTAAATGGTCGAGCGCCAGGTGTCACGGTCCGCAGCAAGCGAAGACCACTGGTGGTGGTCGATTTGGCAGGCACTAAGTGACTTCTTGAGACAGTCTTTGTATCTCTTCTTTGGTGCCCCTCTGTCACGGTGTCCAGTAGCAAGCTCGCCGAACAGTGTGATCTTTGGTAGGCGATGATCCTCCATCCTGGAGACATGCCCCGCCCAGCGGAGCTGTGTCCGCAGCAGCAAAGCCTCGATGCTCACAGTTTCAGCCTGTTCAAGGACCTCGACGTTGGTGACATAGTCACTCCAGTGAATGCCCAGGATGGTACGCAGGCAGCGCTGGTGGAAGCGTTCGAGGAGTCGTAGTTGGCTGCGGTAGAGGGCCCAGGACTCGGAACCACACAGCAGGGTGGTGAGGACCACAGCTCTGTACACGCTGATCTTGGTGCCTGTTTTCAGCTGTTGATTGTGCCACACCCGCTTGAAAAGTCGCCCGAAAGCGCTGTTCGCTTTTGCCAGCCTGCTGTCAAGCTCCTTGTCCAGCTTGGCGTCCGACGTGATAATGCAGCCAAGGTAGGTAAACTGGTGCACTGACTTTAGTTCAGACTCGCCAATGGTGATGTGAGGAGGGCGATACACTGTCTTGGGTGCCGGCTGATGGAGGACCTCTGTCTTTTTCAGACTGACCTCGAGTCCAAAGAGCTGGGCAGCATCTGCGAAGCAAGACGTGATGCACTGCAGGGCTCTCTCTGTGTGTGCAACGAGGGCAGCATCATCAGCAAAAAGCAGCTCACGAATCAGTTGGTCTAGGGTTTTCGTGTGGGCCTGCAGTCGTCTGAGGTTGAACAGGCTGCCATCGAGACGATACCTGATGTACACTGCATCGTCATCATCGAGGTCCACTGTGGCCTGCTTCAACATCATGCTAAAAAAGATGGTGAAGAGGGTCGGTGCCAGCACGCAGCCCTGCTTTACGCCGTTGAGAATAGGGAATGGTTCCGAGAGGTCATTGTTGAGTCTGACCTGGCCTTGCTGGTCCTCGTGTAGCTGGACAATCATGTTGAGGAACTTTGGGGGACAGCCAAGTCGCTCCAGGATCTGCCACATGCCTTGCCTGCTCACAGTGTCGAACGCTTTTGTTAGGTCGACAAATGTTACATACAGCCCTTTGTTCTGCTCGCGGCACTTCTCCTGTAGCTGTCTCAGCACAAAGACCATATCGGTGGTGCTCCTGTTTGCTCTGAAGCCACACTGGCCCTCTGGGAGTTGGTCTTCAGCGATGGCAGTTACCAGCCGGTTCAGGAGCAGCCTTGCAAGGATTTTCCCAGGAATGGACAGCAGGGTAATTCCCCGATAGTTGGAACAGTCAGACTTCTCGCCTTTGTTCTTGTACAGGGTGATAACGACTGCATCACGGAGATCTTTTGGTAGTGTTCCTTCCTCCCAGCAGCAGAGAAAGAGGTCATGGAGCTTGTTGTGCAGTGCTGTGCCTCCATGTTTCCAGATCTCTGGCGGTATTCCATCAATGCCTGCTGCTTTGCCACTCTTGAGCTGGTGGATGGCTGTGAGGGTCTCTTCAGCGGTGGGTGGTTCGTCCAATTCAACCTTTACTGGGAGGTGTGGGATTTGTAGGACGACTGCTTCTTGAACAGTGCGCTCAGCGCTGAAGAGGCTCTGAAAGTATTCCGACCAGCGGTTCAAGATGGAGGTATTATCTGTGAGGAGTGCCTGGCCATTCGCGCTTCGCAGGGGACTTTGTACCAGGTGCCTGGGGCCATACACTGCTTTCAGTGCTTCGTAGAAGCCTCTGTAGTCACCATTGTCAGCACAAAGCTGGGTCCTCTGTGCAAGTCTGGTCCACCACTCATTCTGGAGATCTCTGAGCTTGCGCTGGAGACTGCTGCAGACGAGGCGGAAAGCAGACTTCTTCACAGGGCAGGAAGGCTGGGCTAGGTGGGCCTGATGGGCGGCTCTTTTTTTTTTTGCTAGGTGTTCCTGGATCTCTACATCGTTTTCGTCAAACCAGTCTTTGTTCTTCTTTCTGGCGAAACCCAAGACTTCTGCAGAGGATTTTGCAATAGCAGTTTTCAGTTGTTCCCAAAGTGTTTCAGGGGAGGAGTCTACTGGGTCCGCTGTGTCTTTGAGCCTGCGCTGTAAATCTGTCTGAAAGGCAGCTTTCACATCGTCACGCTTAAGGCTGGCAACATCAAGCTTTTTCTTGGGGGGCCCCCATTTCTTGGGTTTTGGCTTGAAGTGGAGCCCGAGTTTGCAGCGGACAAGGCGGTGGTCAGTGTGGCACTCTGCGCTGGGCATCACTCTGGTGAGGAGGACGTCACTGCGGTCCCTCTGACGCACTAGGACATAGTCGATAAGGTGCCAGTGTTTGGAGCGAGGATGCATCCAGGTGGTCTTTCGACTGTCCTTTTGCTGAAAAGTAGTGTTGGTGATGACCAGTTGCTGCTCCGCACAGAACTCCAACAGTAGGCGGCCATTGTCATTGCAGTTCCCCACGCCATGCTTGCCGAGGACTCCTTTCCAGGCTTCAGAGTCCTGGCCCACTCTGGCGTTGAAGTCGCCAAGGATGATGACTTTGTCGTCTGCAGGGGTACTCTGTAGGAGGCTGCGCAGGTCAGTGTAAAACTTGTCCTTTTCAGCAGGCTCTGCCAGGAGGGTTGGGGAGTACACACTGAGAAGGGTGACGTGTTGCTGGTGTCTCAGTGGGAGGCGCATGGACATGATGCGGTCTGAGTGGCCCGTTGGTAGGTTTTCCAGCTTAGTCGCAATGGATGTCTTGACCATGAAACCCGCGCCTGAGAGCCGTCTTTCTGATGCAGGCCTGCCTGACCAGTAGAGGGTGTACCCAGCACCAAGTTCTTGGAGGCTGCCTTCGTCCGGAAGGCGTACTTCGCTGAGCGCGGCGATGTCGATGTTTAACCTCCGCAATTCATGGGCAATGAGGGCGGAGCGACGTTCAGGGCGTCCGCTGTCTGCTTTGTCGAGCATGGTTCGGACGTTCCAGCATGCTACGTTGAGTCCGGTCGTGGTCGTCATGAGAGTGGATCCGTTATTCTTTCTTTTTTTTTGACCGCAGGAGAAGATGCCCGTTGACCGCGGCTAGCCAACTGGGGTTGCGAGGGGACGAGCTTTGGTTAGGCCACCTTTTCTAGGCCCCTCTCCGTGTGGATCAAGCAGTGCTGTCCCTAGAGAAGGCTGCTTGGTCGTTCAGGGTGTGCCGAGTGATGTTGTCATCCCCAGGTCAACATCAGGCGACCAATATCCTGAACCGCCTGTATGCAGGTTTGAGACTGCGGCTTCCAGTGACATCTTTCACCTGCCGTTTCGCCCCTCGCCCGTCGCTACAGGACTTGGAATGGTCAGTGTCATGGTCCGTGGACGTTTCCTAAAGCCTGCGCGGTGGAGCTTTTTGGTGGAGTGCAGTGTGCGCAGTACTGGCCCCACCCTTTAAACCCTTGGTTCATCTGCCATGGCCTAGCAAGCTGTGACGATGGCATTGAGGTCCTCGGGTCGTAGGTTTTATATCAGACTGTCCTTGTCCTAGTCTCTGGCTCAAAAGCCTTCCCCGGAGACACGGGGGCTTTGATGTCAGGGGTTTCCTCCCTTAGCCTTTCCGCAGCCAAGCGGCCAGGCCTGCAAGGCAGCAGGCGACTCGTGGAGGGCGGGGTCGTCTATGTCCCGTGCAGATGTGAACATCTGCCCACTGCCCAAACCGTAATTATTATTATTTATTATTATTATTATTACACACAAAAAAAACAAAACAAAAAAAAAAAAAAAAACGTAATTATTTTTTTATTATTACAACATACAACAAACGACATTCAATCTACATTCTATTCTACATTCTACACCTTTTCCCCCAATACACTAGCCCACAATAATAATACAGAACAAGCAAGCACAAACAAACCCCCCAAGCAAATGGCCACTAAAGGATTGTTACGTGTACTCACTGTCATCCGTGGAGACACCCCGGCTAGGACGCAGACAAACAAGACAAGACAAGCCAAGGGTACAGTCGTCGCAGCTCTTCTCTCGTCACAGGACACCGACTCCCGGGCTCGAACCAGGGCCGTATTGTAGGGACGCCACAGGTGGGACGACACAGCTACTTGAGGCGGCGGCAAATGGAAAACCACGCCCGCACAAACCCCCCTCAGAGGCAATGTTGAAAAACGACTGCTTCGTTCGCTGGTGTAATAGCGACTCCCTAACAATTTCTAAACCGTTAGGTTGGCAAAAAACCTGCTCACTACCTCACGCGATAAAAATTCACGTGAAGCAGGTACCACCCGATGACGTTCAGACTGGGTGGCCACGTGGCTGCACACCGTCCACCCAAGCCTCGCACAGCAACAAACTCTCGTGTAAAGGCCATAAACTACACACCTAAGCTATCGTTACCCGGTGACTACCTAAACCCTGTCACCCCTCTAAACTTACTCCCCTAAAAATTATATGAAAAAAACTCGTGTCGTGACAAAGACATCATCATCATCATCATCATCAGTCCCTTGCCCGAACTGGGCGTTGGGGGGACTGAAAGGCAGCAGCAACAGACAGTGCTCTCCACTGAGTTCTATTTTGGGCGGTGGCAAGCAAGTCTGGCATCTCGAGTTCGGTCCATTCTTTTATGTTTGCGACCCAACTCTTTCTCTGACGACCTCGCCGACGACTTCCTTCGAGAGTGCCTTGGAGGATAGTCTTGGACAAGGTGTTGTGTCGGGTCACGTGGCCAAACCAAGCAAGCTTGCGCCGTTTCACGGTTGCCAGAAGGGGTTCATGTGGGCCCACCAGGGAAGTGACGATGCTCCGTACATATTCGTTGGTCTTGTGCTCGCGGTACGAGATGCGGAGCAACTTCCTCAGGCACTTGTTCTCAAAGGCCTGGATTTTCTTTTCTGAGTCTGCAAGCAGTGTCCAAGTCTCACAGCCGTAGAGTAGAATAGACACTACGAGGGACTTGTAAAGCCTGTACTTGATGGTGAAGCTGATGGAGTTACTTCGCCATATCCTGTCCAGCCTGGCCATTGCGGATGTTGCTGTACCTATCCTGATACGGATCTCTGCTATGCAACTACCGTCTTTGGACAGGGTGGCTCCCAAGTACTTGAAGCTATTGACCTCTTCAAGCTTCTGGCCGTTCATGTGAATGTTGCTGCTGCTGTCGCTTGTGGTGTTGATCATCACTTTGCTTTTATCCGTACTGATCTCCATGCCATAAGACCCTGCGCTACTTGAAAGTTTGTCTGTCAGGTTTTGGAGCTCACTATTGCTGCCTGCCATGAGGTCAATGTCGTCTGCGAATCGAAGATTGCACAGGGATCTGCCACCAATAGAGATTGAAGTATGGACAAAGACACTTAGATCAAATAGACACAATCTTGAATTGATCCAAACACATAAGAAATCACTTGCAGTAGGACACACAAAACGAGTGTTTCACACTAAGGAGAAGGCTTATGCACCTGGTCATTACGTGATTAAGTTATCTGAAGAAATATCCGATGAACTGGTTGATGAACTAATCGATGAGTTAGTTGGTGAAATGAGTAACAGTGTCTGGAGGCATAATCTGTAATTCTTCTCTGACAAATGCCCTCTGTGAGGCAGGCTCATACAGATAATAAATTGATGGGTTACCACTAGGGCCAGGAACTTTTTTTTATATTATGGACAGACGTCGACCATATGGGATCAGTTGCTCTGCGCCTGACGTCATTCTCGGCCTTATCGGGTTGATACAATTATCTTACCTTTTTTGTAAACAAGCTTGTGTCTGAGGCCGGAGATGTCTTTTTTTTCTTTTTTCTTTTTAGCCCTGTCTCTGACCCTAACGGTATTATTTTTAATATAATAGCATCGGTGGGTTTTGGATGCAAGCCTTGTCCCTCATTATTCATTGCTTTTATCACAGATGGTAATCTCTTAACCCACTCAGTGTTACGTGCTTCATGCATGATTTCCTTAGAATACTGGTAACTGAAAAGTCTCTCTGATAATTGTTTGTTAAAGTTTTCGATAATTGCCTGTGATCTGTGCACACCTGGTATTCCCCGTCGTACTAGCACTCCATGCTTTGCAAATAACTGATTAACTGCTCCTTTAAATTCAGATCCGTCATTGACTTGCACAAGCCTGGGGTATTTTAAAGGGCCTCGACTATAAATCAATGATAATGCTGAAGCAACAGTGGAAACGTTTTTGTCAGTTATGGCTTCGGCGTCTTTGTACCTTGAAGCTATGTCAACAACAGTTAGTGCATACTTGTATCATTTTTTCTTATTGTGTCATGCGGCAGGAACAATAAATCCATTTGATGGGTGTCATTCCGGTTTTGAGCAAAACTACGGACTATAAAACGACTTAAATCAGTTCTATGCAAGATTTGATTGTATAATTTTGAGCATGAGAGGGAACAGGTCAAGGAAATGCTAGTTAGTGGACCTAAACACATGCAAAGTGAAGTGATTGTGGTGACTGAGGAGGAGGTGCTTAGCGTACCTAAACATACCAACCCAAACAAAGCGGCTGGGCCAGATGGTGTTAGATCAAATGTGTTAAAATTATGTGCTGGACAACTTACCGAATTCTTTGCTATATTTTTAACGTGTCACTTACCCAGTGTGTCGTTCCCTGTTCATGGAAGACCTCTTGTATGGTCCCCGTGCCAAAAAAGCAAACTGTATCTGTGATGAATGATTTAAGACCAGTTGCTCTTACCTCGTGTGTCATGAAGGTTTTTGAGAGGACTGTTCTTTCACATTTTCAAATACAGGTTTCAGATTTTATGGACCCCTTTCATTTTGCTTACAGAAGGCAAAGAGGTGTTGATGATGTCATTTTGCATGTTGTAAACAACATCTACTCTCATTTAGAAAAAGCAGGAGCCTCCATTCGACTGGTGTTCTATGATTTTTTATCTGCTTCTAACACCATTCAACCACACATACTCAGCTCCAAACTAGTTTACATGAACATAAATGCCACTACCATTCTTTGGGTTTTGGACTATCTCACTAACCACCCACAGTATGTCAGAATTAGTTCGGATATAATCTCAGATGTACTTTACGCAAGCCCACGAAGCAGCAAAACTACAAGTCAAAGAGATGGAAGGAATTCAAGGGACTGACCTGGCGGCGGCAGTATCAAACAGACAACCATGGAAGAAAAAGCAAGGCAACAAACCACACAAGAATCAGGGTCCAGTGAGTGCAAATAACGGGCAGGGTAAGAGCAGTCAAAAGTGCTTTCGTTGCAGGAAAGGAGGACATTTTGCCAAAGACTCGGTATGCCCAGCGAAAGGAAAGAAATGTACTAAATGTGGAAAAAACAACCACTTTGCTGTGGTGTGCAAGACAAAAACTAGTCTAAACAATGTACGTGAGCATGATGATGATGATGATGATGATGATGGTGTTGTGTTCGTTGTAAAGCATGCACAAACAAACATAAGCACTAAAATAGGAGGGGTAGGCTTAGACATGCTTATTGATTCTGGTGCAAGTTGTAACATAATAGATAATCAGACATACAACAAGATGAGAGCACAGAACATGAAGCACACGATGCAAAAAGGCCAAAGAACCAAAAGCTTGTTTGCTTATGGACAGGATAAACCACTCACAGTAGTACATACGTTTCGAGCTGATGTTCAAATTCAGGGAGCTTCAAAGCGTTGCACAGAAGAGTTCATAGTCATTAAAGAAAAGGGAGCAGTTCCTCTCCTGGGGAAAACAACTGCAGAAAAGATGGGTGTTCTTAAGGTAGGAGTACCTACATCAGAAACAGTGCGGTCTGTCTTTGAGAAACCAGAAGACAAATTTCCAAAGTTGTTCTCGGGGCTAGGGAAGCTAAAAGACACGCAAATACACCTTCATCAGAAGAATGACATAAAACCAGTAGTACAATCCGCACGAAGAATTCCGTTCAGCTTGAGAGAAAAAGTCGAAGAGAAAATAAAAGAGCTAGAAAAGCTGGATATAATCGAAAGAGCATCGGGACCTACTACTTTCGTGAGTCCGATAGTGGTCGTGCCAAAACCAAACGGTGAAATTCGGTTATGCGTTGATATGCGACAAGCAAATGAGGTGATCGAACGGGAGAGATTCCCAATACCTACCATAGAGGAAACATTAACATAGATGAATGGAAGTAAGGTGTTCACAAAACTAGATCTTAAATGGAGATTTCATCAACTAGAGTTGTCTGAAGAGTCGCGATCAATAACGACATTTGCAACACTCGTCGGGTTGTTCCGGTATAAACGTCTCATGTTCGGTGTTACGTCAGCACCTGAAATTTACCAATACACAATTCAGAACGTGTTGCGCGATTGCCCCGGTCAGAGGAATTTGTCAGATGACATAATCGTATATGGAGAAACAGTTGAAGAACACGACAGACATTTGGAAAAGGTCATGAAAACATTGGAAGAAAGCGGTATGACACTGAACGCACAAAAGTGTGTGTACAGAATGAATGAGATCCAATTCATGGGTTTCCTGCTCTCAGAAAAAGGGATCGGCCCTGCAGTTGCTAAAGTCGAGGCAGTGAAAAATGCTCAAAAGCCACAAAATGCCTCAGAAGTACGCAGTTTTCTGGGATTAGTAAACTTCAATGGGAGGTTTATTTGCGACTTGGCAACAAAATCAGAACCACTGGCTCGATTGACTAGAAAAGGTGTTCCATTCAAATGGGGTGAAGAACAAGAAAAAGCTTTCAGTCAGCTAAAAGAAGATCTGTCAAATGCAGAGACTCTGGGTTACTTTGATCCAAAAGCTGAAGAAACTCGGATTATAGCAGATGCAAGTCCAGTTGGTCTAGGCACAGTCTTGATTCAGACTCAGAAAGGCACGAAGCATGCAATCTACTATGCCAGTAGAAGTCTCACAGAGACAGAAAAGCGTTAATCACAAACGGAGAAAGAGGCGCTTCACTTGTGTGGGCGTGTGAACGGTTCCATCAGTATGTATATGGCATTGAGTTTGTTCTAGAAACAGATCACCGTCCGTTACAAGTCATTTATGGCAAACGTTCAAAACCGTCTGCAAGAATCGAACGTTGGGTTCTCAGACTGCAAAGTTACAATTTTAGTGTAGAATATAAACCAGGCAAGCAAAACCTTGCTGACTCATTGTCACGTCTCTTGCCAAAACATCAACCTGGAAAACAGACCCAAAACGTAGCTGAAGAATACATTTGCTTTGTAGCCAAATCGTCTGTCCCAAACAAAATGAGCTGTGAGGAAATAGAAAAGGAATCAGCAAAAGATAAAGAGCTCACAGATCTCAGAAAGTCCATACTTCAAAATGATTTCAGTACATGTCCAAAGGAATTCAAAATTCTCAAAGATGAGTTAGCAGTTGTAGGTAATCTTGTCGTCAGGGGAACGAGGTTAGTGATACCTGCTAATCAAAGGACGCCAGTGATTGATCTAGGTCACGAGGGGCATCAGGGAATAATTCCGCCCGGTTGGAACACGTCTTGCTAGCATGGCCGGCTGTATAACAATGTTGCCGGAAGTTCCTAATGTCTAATTATACAAATCCAATATTAATGTCTAATTATACAAAACTAATATACTACAAGCATCACGGGTCCTGTTGTCATCAAGGGAACAGAAGTTGAGCGTGTAGAGTCCTACAAGTATTTAGGTGTTCTTTTTGACAAAGCGCTCAACTGGAAACAAAACACAGATGCTATTGTGAAAAAATCGCATACCCATCTTTACTGTTTGAGAAAGCTCAGATCATTTCATATAAGCACTCTGCTTTTACAGATGTTTTACTGCTCCAGTATTGTTAGCATTCTAACTTTTGGACTGACGTGCTGGGGGGAAATTTATGTAAAAGAGACCAAAATCACCTTAACAAAGTAATCCGGAAAGGGGGTGGGGTGATTGGTAGGGCACAGGATAATTTAGACACACTGTACAACAGACGGACTACGAACAAATTGGCTGACATTCTTGATGACAAAACACATCCACTTAGATATGAATTTGACAGGAGACATATTGAACAAAGTGGCAGACGTCGATACCCAAAAGTCGTACATCACGTTATGCCAACTCTTTTGTCCCTCAGGCTGTTACCCTTTTCAACAGTAATATCAGTAGATAGTGTCGGTCAACATTCTTCAGTTCCTTAGTACTAGCCCTTTCAGTATTATTATTATTATTTATTATTATTATTTTTTTTAATGCCAAGTGTGTTACAAAGGTAACAATACGTCTGTTACAGTTCATTTCTTTAATTGAGAGCTATGGGTTATTTAATTATTTTTATGAGTAAATAATGATGCCTTGTGTTGTATAATAATAATAATAATAATAATAATAATAATTACGGTATTTATAATGTGCTTATCTTATAATAATTATAACTCTAAGCGCGCACTTACAACTCGCGCATGCATGCGCACACTTTAGACAATGACTCGCGAACCACAAATAGTGAAATACATTACGACAGTCTGCTTAGGTTGGGGAGTGTGGTGGTATAGTGCTAGAACTGTTGAAAAAGGTGAGTTTTGAGGGTGGACTGGAAGGAGGAGAGAGAGTGTTTCTGATGGAGAGAGAGTGGGAGAGTGTTCCAGATGGATGGACCGTATACTGAGAAGGAGGGGGGGGGGCCGAAGGTGCTGAGTTTGGTGCGGGGGATGTGGAGGCAGAGAGGGTCGGAGGCGGAATGGAGGGAGTGGGGAGGAGTGTAGGGGTGAAGTAAGTTTGAGAGATAGGCGGGAGCGCAGTTGTTCAGGGATTTGTAGCAGAGAGACAGAATCTTGTATTGGATGCGTTGTGGGATGGGAAGCCAGTGAAGGAGTTTGAGCAGGGGAGTGATGTGGTCGGATTTTTTCTTTCTGAGGACGAGGCGGCAGCATTGTTCTGGATGCACTGGAGAGTGAAAGTGGTGGAGTGAGGGAGGCTGGAAAGGAGAGAGTTGCAGTAGTCAATGCGAGATAGGATGAGAGAGACAGCAAGTTTGGTGGCAGCTTCGGTAGTGAGGTATTTTCTGATCTGACCGATGCGGCGGAGGTGGAAGTAGCATGCCTGGGCCATGGCAAAAAAACAAAGCTGGTCATGGAAAGAGAGGAATCGAGGATAACGCCAAGGTTTTTGGCTGAGTCAGAGAGGGAGATGGGGGTGCTGTCAAGTTGAAGGTGGAGGGAGGGGGCGGGGAGCTGGGAAAGTTTTTGGCGAGTACCTACCAGCTGTTGTATAGGCAGACAGTGAATTTCCCCATGAGGGATTAATAAAGTATTATTGTATTGTATTGTATTGTATTGTATTTGGGGTGACCTTTTCAAAATGAGGTCTTGATATTTTTTTTTGGGGGGGGAGCAGGCAAATATATTTGCTAAATTGCCTGTTTTTGCAGCCATTGTTTTATTTGGTTGAGTGTGACATCACCGCCCACAGCTGCATGTAATTTTTCTATCTCAGTCTTTCTTTTCCAGTAGCCAACAGGAGATTAATATATTTTTGATAGCTTAGCCTCGGTGTCTGTAATTTTTTCTAGCAATAAAAACTCCTGTGAAATATACAAATGTCATGCCTACTAGAACAAAGATTATTTCCCCGTTTCTTTGTTCTGTGCTTGGTTGATAGTAGTTGCTAAGTTTTGGCTGTGGGGTAGAAATGTCTTCGCCAGTAACAAGAAAATATTCTCTGATTGTGTCATTGACATTTGAAAATGTATGCTGCGCATGACCTTCAAGTCTGAGTTTTTCATTGATAAAATAAAGTTTCTCTATTCTTTGCTTCTCATACTCTTGTTGGGCTTGTGCTAATTTCTCAAACGCCTTGTTGTGACGTCTCATTTCTTCTGCAGATTCTTCTCTACTCACTTTTGAAAAGAGATAATTTGATCCACTGAAAGCAAGTGCTTTGACAACAGCCTCTCCCACAAAAACAGCTAAAGTCACCATATTTTTTTTATTTACATAGACACATTTTCGGGAATAAGTCTTTTGTGGAAATTGACGCTGTGACAACAGCAATTAACTTAGCGCTGTCTTCAAAGTCTAATCTTCTCAAGTCTTCAGATCTTATTTTGAGAAGACTTTTTCCTAACATAGAGTAAGCAACGGTTAGTCCGCTTATTACAGCAAAGTGATAGACAAGGTTCATTAAGTTTTTTGTTTTGCTCATTTTCTTATCCAATAAAAATTAAATAATAAATTTATTTCACTACATTGAAAATGAGTCAAAGAGTTTTCACTTTGCTTGTAATGTGTCAACTTTTGGTTTTATTTTTAGAGTTTCTAATATTTTGGACGCTGCTCCAGTGTTTGGTTTGTATTTTTTCCATGGCCTGTAGCCTACATAACCAAATCCAACAACAAATCCACCAACTATATATTTTGTTATTTTGGGTTTAGACTCCGTTGTTAGTCTCTCACTTTGATGCGGGGGTGAGGGTGTTGGGGTTGACTGTAGTGTACCTGATTAGACTGTTGACAGAGGGTCAGTTACATGAGCCTGTTCTGTTAACGCCTGAAGCTGTATTTTACCCCACCTGGGTCTGCCCTGGGGGACTTGGGTGGGGTTAGGTATTTTTTAGTTCCCAGGGTCACCCTGGTCAGCCCCACAGGGTGGGTTTTTCTCTCTATTCTGGGGCATGTGTTTCTGTCTACCCTTTGTCCATTCACCTGTATTTGCCTTTTTAAAACTCTCCCTACTGTCTGCACTGCCTGTAGCTCTTGATATTGGATGTGTGTTGCTAAATGGTCTTAGCTTTATTTAGGCCCCATGTGTTAGGTTTATTTAACGTATTTGACCGGCTGGCGACATACATTCAATGTTCTGTTTATTATTTTTTTCACAAGCAGTGCAGGCACGTCCTGAGAAAGCCTTGTTGCTGTCGGGATGTTAAGCAATGTACAATCAATCAATCAATGAAGCTGTATTTTTTTTTTTTTTTTTTTTTTTTTTTTTTTTTTTTTTTTGTCTGTTCCATTCGGCTAATCTTTTTCCAGCCTCTATCCGGCCTGGGTTTTTAGCCTTGGTCACAGTTTGAATCTGAGTCAAGACAGGGCTGGGGCTCGTCTGTGGGGTTGTCTGAGTGTCGTCCATTTTGTTCTGCAGTAAAATTAATTTTGGAGAAATCAATATTATTCATTGTAATGAGAAGCATTATTAAAGGAGCCAGATAATTGCCAAACTTGTAAAACATAATTCATGCTAATTTGCCTATATTAATTGAAAGTACTGGATTTGATTCCAAGTCGCTACTTAGACTTTCTTTTTTGACCTGGAGAAAGTGACTCACAACTTTTGTATAAAGATACATGAGAGATTGACTCAGATCATGAGTCATTAGTGAACCAATGTGGTTGTCGTACTTTGCGTGTAGTTTGATTAACAAGTCGGCTGAGAGTGATTATATCTTCTGTTGTGTATTGTTTTTCCAAGATATGCTTTTGATTTGCCTGAAACAACTACAGAGATAAGACGTTCCTTTTTTGAGTCAAACTGTTTATTTTCAACAGAGTAGATATCACTTAGGAGTAGTAGTTCGTCCTGATTCATTTTATAATGTAATTTAAAAAAAGTAAAACAAAATTATTGCACTTACCTTTTTGGTTTAGGGCTGTTTTGGCTTAGCATTAGCCTAATCAGAAGAGGCCTACCCGGCACCGGCCTCCACGTGGCGTAGGTGGGTAGTCCGCTCAGTCCCTGACTGAGTGGGCTAGCGGACGGGTGCCATCTTTGTCCAGGATTAGGACTTGATGTCAGCAGATATGTTGTTCAGCCTTTTCACTGGTCCGGTTTTTAAGGAGCTGTGCTAACCTAGGTCGTACCATGTTGGATTGGTCCTTAAAAATACTCGTGACTTTTTGGTCCTTTGGATCCCAAGTGTTTGCCGTGCTTGGAGACCCGTGTCGGGGGAGAAGAGGATCCTGGTGGCTGAGGTTCCCTTTGGGCTGCGGCTCAATGGTGCCAACACTCCACTTCGGCCTTGACTTCTACCTAAACGGGAGGCTAGTCGTACCGGCCTAGTCAATCGGCTCTTGTCACGTTGAGCCCTATCCCACTGTTGACATGCGGGTTGCTATACGGAGCACCATGCTATAGCTTCTGCTGCTGATTAGGTGCTTTACGCCAGTATTCCCCTGCATGCAACTGTGTGATAGAAGGCGGTGGCTCAAACGGTTCAATCGGGCTTACCCCCTTGAGTATATCTTTCGGGCAGTCTCCATTGTGCGTCGGCTGGAGACCCGCCGACAGTTGCACTTTCCCTTGTTGGGCTCGGTGGCGGGCGGGGACCCCCGGGGGATGAATATCTCTACTAATATAATATGGATAAAACCAAAAAACCAAAACTAGCACAGAAACGGCACATAGACACCGACATTGCACATGACAGTGATTCAGACTGTGAGGAAGCGACGCCTCAGGCGTCGGCCGTATGGCCTCGCTTCCTCATTGTCCATAGCAAGGTGAAGGAGAAACCAGTTACCAAGCTGCATCCTTTTCTGGTGGGGGAGACCCTCAGGAGCCGTGTTGGCAGGCCTGACGCCCAGCGCCTCAGGTCTGGTGACTTGCTGGTGGAGTGCCGTACTCGGGCACACTCCAGCGGGCTACTGGGGCTCTCTTCCATCGGAGACACTCCTGTGGAAGTCACACCCCACAAAACTATGAATTCGTCAAGAGGCGTAATCAAAGATCAAGCTTTGGCAGAACTGTCAGAAGATGAACTTGTAAGGAACCTTAAGTCTCAGGGGGTGACTTGCGTCAGGCGCTTCGCTTCCAAGCGAGGTGGTGGGGAGATCCGTCTCCCTACCATCATCCTGACGTTTGGCACCCCCACCCCTCCTACTACCATCTGGGGAGGTTACTACTCCCTGAGAGTGAAAAAGTACGTCCCTCTTCCCCTCCGGTGCTTTAAGTGCCAAAAGTATGGCCATGGGCAGAAGACTTGCCGTCAGGCAGAGGCTTCATGCGCCCGTTGCACTAGGCCCGGACACTCTGCTGAGTCCTGCACAGCCACCCCCCTGTGTGTGAATTGCCAGGGGGCGCATATGGCTTCGGATAAGAAATGCCCTCGTTGGATATCCGAGTGCAAGATTCAGCAGGTGCGTGTGGAGAAGGGGCTGTCCTTTCTGGATGCCAAAAAACTGGTTGAAGGCCCTGGTGCAGCTGCGGCTGCCCCAACCTCTAACACCTCAGTGTATACTTTTAGTGCAGCGGTGGCAGGCAAGCGCCCCACCAAAGACTTTTCATGTCAGACCCCAACTTCTTGGTTGGGGGCGGAGCCTCGGCTCCTCTCGCCCCTGGAGAGTAACCCTCCTCCGGTGGTGACAAGGAGCCAGGGAACGCAGAAGGCGGACACTGCCGGTCCGGTTGTGCCGCCTTCTGTTGCCCCTAAGCCTCAGCCCCCACCCAAACCTGTTAGTCAGTCAACTCCAAAGGCTTCTGGCTCTGGTCAGCCTTCTAAGGCCGCTAACTCTAGCGGCAGGAACGCTGCCCAGGACCAGAAGTCTAAGAAATCTATGGGACCACTGTGCGCACGGGCCCAGAAGGGGAACACAGATGTGCCCCTTCAAAACAAATATGCTGCACTGGAGGAGCGGATGGAGGGAGTGGAAGTTGTTGTTGCTGATGCTGCGGCAGCTCCACCCCCTTCCTCTCCGAAGAACCAGAGGAGGCCCGGGAGCCGGCCCCCCTCTGTTTCTTCAACTCCTTCCAAGGTAAAGGAAAAAGGGGGGAAAAACTCCTTACCCCCAGATCAGACTTAATCATGGACTCTTTGCTTCAGTGGAATTGTCGTGGTTTTCGAGCTAACTTTGAGGAATTACCTCTTTTAGTCAAGTTCTATAACCCCTCAGTCATATCTCTTCAGGAGACTTACCTGAAGACTTCTGACCCTGTGTCTTTTAATGGTTTTAATGTTATACATAAAGGCTCTGATTCGGAGAGGCGCTCGGGTGGAGCGGCTCTTCTCATTAGTAGCCAAATTTTATGTAGCCCAGTTAGCATCGACACCTGTCTTCAGGCTGTCGCTGCTCGGGTTACCTTAAAAAAGACCATAACCATATGCAGTATTTACCTGCCACCATCACTGCGGGTCTGTAGCAATGATATTTTTCACTTAGTAGATCAACTGCCCCCTCCCTTTATTCTCATGGGGGATTTTAACGGTCATGCTCACCTTTGGGGTAGTGACCACTATGATGGCAGAGGTCAGATGTTAGAAGATGTTTTTTCTCAACTTAACCTATGTGTCTTTAACGATGGCTCACCTACATACTCTAACTCAGGTTCCCGATCTAGTTCTGTTCTAGACCTCACTGTGTGTGATCCTTCTCTCATGCTGGACTTTGACTGGAAGGTTCACGACGACCTGTGTGGTAGTGACCACTTCCCAGTAGTCCTGTCATCGGTCAGCTGTGAGGAGGATTCGCCGGTGGGGCGCTGGAATCTCAAGAAAGCTAACTGGTCTCTGTTTGCCTCTCTCTGTCAGTCTCGTCTTACAGAGGAGGTGGTCATGTCAGCTGAAGAACCTGTTTCTTGTTTTACTTCTATTTTGTTGGAGGTTGCAGGTGAAACCATCCCTAGAACTTCCACATCACTCCCTCGGAAGCCGAGAGTACCATGGTTCAATGAAGAGTGCCGCAAGGCCCAAACAATGCGCAAATCTGCTCAGCGACGTGCATTTCGTAATCCGTCGCAAGCAAATATTTTAACCTTTAAAAGACAGCGGGCGAAAGCCCGTTATATTTTTAAACGTGAACGCCGTGCTTCCTGGAGACGCTTCGTCTCATCTTTATCTTCTAGGACTCCGTCCCAAAAAGTCTGGAAGGCTGTTCGAAGAATTAGGGGCAGGGGTGGCTCGGCTTCTGTCGGCCATCTTAGAGATGGTGCCAGTTTGGTCACAGATAAAAAGGCTGTGGCCAATTTGCTTGCCTCCACCATTGCCCATAATTCTTCAACAGAGCATTATTCACCTTTCTTCCAGAGAGAGAAGGAGAAGCGAGAATCTTGTGCTTGTGATTTTATATCGGATAACTTGGAAGACTATAATGCCCCTTTTACGTTTTCAGAATTGCAGCAAGCCATGCATAAATGTACTGACTCTGCTGCTGGATTAGATACCATCCATTATCAGCTCATAACACATCTGCCTGAGGATTCACTCCTTGTACTTCTCAAGGCCTTTAACCATATCTGGATAACCGGTCATTTTCCGCCATCTTGGCGCCAGGCTGTGGTTGTGCCAATTCCCAAGCCGGGTAAGGATCCTTCCGACCCGGGCAACTACCGGCCAATAGCTTTGACATCATGTTTATGTAAAACTATGGAACGCTTGGTCAACGCCCGACTGGTGTGGCATCTTGAGTCACAGGGTCTCATCACAGACCTCCAGTGCGGTTTCCGGCGCTTCCGTAGTACAACTGACCATCTAGTCCGCTTTGAGTCTTTTATCCGAGATGCTTTTGTCAACAAGCAGCATGTCTATGCAATTTTCTTTGATCTTGAAAGGGCATATGACACTACCTGGAAGCATGGTATAATGTCTGATTTGTCGGACATGGGTTTTAAAGGGCATCTGCCCGTTTTTATTCACAATTTTTTGTCCAACAGGTCGTTCCATGTCCGTGTGGGCTCCACCCTCTCCGACTCCTTTGAACAGGAGATGGGTGTCCCGCAGGGCAGTATTCTATCTCCTGTTTTATTTAGCATTAAAATAAATAACATTGTAAAGGCCGTCAAGGATGATTCTGAATGCTCTTTGTTTGTGGACGACTTTGCTTTGTGTGCACGAGGTCGAGGACTTGCGTCCCTTGAGAGGCGCTTGCAGCTGTGCGTTGATCGCATCCAGGGGTGGGTGTCTCTCAATGGATTCAGATTCTCGCCCTCCAAGACAGTCTGTGTGCATTTTACTAACCAGACGAAATTTTTTCCAGAACCTAGCCTGAGCATTGCTGGAGTGCCAATTAAGGTGGCTGAAGAGGCTAAGTTTTTGGGGGTCATCTTTGACAAAAGATTGACCTTCTGCAACCATGTTAACTACCTTAGAACCTCTTGTCGGAAGGCCCTCGACATTCTTCGTGTCGTTGGTCGTACTGACTGGGGTGCAGACCGCATCGTCTTACTTTGACTGTACCGGGCCCTTGTTCGGTCCAAACTGGATTACGGCTCTGTGGTATATGGCTCGGCTTCCAAGTCTGTTCTGCAGCGTCTGAACACAATTCACCATCAAGGTCTGCGCATATGTCTGGGAGCCTTCATGACATCTCCAGTTCCTAGTCTGTATGCAGAGGCAGGGGAGCCTTCTCTCAGGCTCCGCCGCATCCGCCTCATGCTCAGCTACGTTCTGAAGCTGAAGGCCCATCCAGAAAATCCTGCCTATGATTGTGTTTTTAACCCGTCGTTTGCAGAGATTTACGATGCCCATCCGGGAGCTGTCCATCCACTTTCCTTCCGTGTCCGACCTCATCTGCAGGCGGCCGGAGTGGACCTGGACAAAGTTTCGGAATCTCTGCAACACGTCACTCCACCCTGGCTACTACCAGTTCCTGACATCTTGCTGGACTTGACTGCCCACAAGAAGGATTGTACTCCACCAGCCATATACCAACAGAGCCTTAATGAACTCCTTTCAACTTTTCCTGGCTATTGTCGTCTTTATACGGATGGGTCCAAGTCTGAGGATGGAAGAGTGGCTGCGGCTGCAGTGTCCTCTCGCCATCCTAGACGCCCATTTAAGCTCCGTCTCCCTGACCATTCCTCTGTATTTAGTGCAGAACTGCAGGCCATTCTGCTAGCACTCAAGCATGCCTATCAGTCTCGGGAAAGGAACTTCCTGATTCTGTCTGACTCTCTTTCTGCCCTGCAGGCCCTTCAGGGCGCGGGAACAGACCATCCACTGCTGGTGCAGATTAGAGAGCTCTACGCGGACTTGATGAAGGAATATTATGACATCATTTTTATTTGGGTCCCAGGCCATGTGGGCATCGAAGGCAACAGAATCGCAGATTCTGCTGCCAACAGTGCCCGCAGTGACCCTGTCCCTGACACACAGACTGTCTATAGTGATTTTAAACCTGTTATTAGTGCGTACATAGCCCGCGAGTGGCAGTCCGAGTGGGACAAAGAGGAAGGGAACAAGCTTCATGAAGCTCTTCCTAAGTTGTCTGACAGTCTACCTTTCTGCTGCGGCAGCCGCCGTGAGGAGACTGTCCTTGCTCGGCTCCACATCGGGCACACATATGTTACGCACTCTTACTTACTTAAACAGGATGAGCGTCCATGGTGTTTTGCCTGTGATGAGCAGTTTTCTGTTCGACACTTTTTGCTGTATTGTGCTGACCTAATTGACACGAGATATAAACACTTCACAGCAGACTCCTTGAAGGTTTTGTTCCGGGATGTTCCCCCGGACAAAATCTTCAATTTTTTGAGAGAATGCAATATTTTTAACAAGATCTGAGCATTCATAGACTATGTGAATTTTTTTATTTGCCCTTTTTGAGAGTCTGTAGACGTTTCTTTTCCAGACATGTGCGACATTTTAGCCTGAGATTTTTAATCTATATTTACATCTTGTCTTAAGACCTTGCTTTTAGTCTGGCTGACCAGATTTTTACCCATCCCGCCGTGAGATGGCCTTAGTCGCCTGCTCGGCGTTAAACCCAAATAACTAACTAACTAACTAATCAGAAGAGTGCATTTAACTCCTGACAGCCCATTTTGGATGAGAAATTTCTGTGGTCATCTACTTTGCACCAAACCACATGTCAAAATCCAAACGTGTTAGCTCTCAGGTGTAGTTTGTGTGTTTGACTTTGCGCTGAGCTGTGGGTACATCCTAGAGAAAAAACACATACACACAGAACTCCCGGGTAAAGTTCAAAACTTACACTGTGTGTATGTGTTTTCCCAACACATCATGCTAAGTTAAAAAGAGTATAATGTGATGTGTCAAATTTGATGGTATGGACAAAATCCTGAGAGCGTTGTAAAAACCGCTTACATTTCAGTTCTTAGTAAGCGGTTTAGCACTGTGGAACTACTCTCTTGTATCCATTGGTTCATTTTGCTGTAGCTTTTCTTTTCTCCTCTCTGCAATAATTGCATACATTGTTTTTGAGTGAGGGGCTATTTTCTTGTAATTGTCACATTTTTTTTCACGGAGATCATTTGCAACCATTTTATTCAGCTGTACATCCTTTTCTTTTTACCTTATTTTATGCTCTTCTCGAATAATAGCACCTTTAATTTTTTTCCTGTTTTTTCTTCAAGTATACCATATTCTTTCTGCATGATTACAATCATCTCATAGTTTTTGTCATCTTCACACGTCAACATTGTATCAGCAATATTTATCTTTTTTTGTTCAATATTATTTAAAATTGTCTTATACTCCTGTAAATTATAATTCAGATTTTCTAATTCTTCTTCAGAACAAATCACTTTTTTCTCATGAGCGTGCAACCACTTACAAAGAAGAGTATCTCGCATAATACTGTTTTTTTTCCAAAATATTGAGTCATGTTTGACTGTGCATTTGTTGGGAGTTCAGTTTTATTCTAGAAAATATCTTGACATGCATTTGATATATCTTGCCGACCAATGAAATTAGTTACCAGGCAAGCTACCAGTTCAGGCTGGTTTGGCCAAGTTGTTTTTAAAGTGCGCAGAAATAACAGTCAACAGTCAACACCCCTCAGTCTAACTTACAGATAGGGGTCTGACTTATAAGGTTTCTCTGTTTCCAAACTCATTTAGGTTCTGTTTCTGCCAAAGGCTTTTGAATTTAACTCGCCTGTTATAATAATGCTCGGCTTTTTATCAGCGGCACTGAGGGGCTGTCTAAAGTGATTGATTAAACGCCGGGCAGTGCATTACCTGCAAGATTTCAACCCCTTTTATTATTGATGCCTTAATTAGACCATATTGATTGGCACCATGCATTAGCCCTCTCGTCTGCGAATAAAACACAGGCATCTGATTTTTGCACCACTATACTGTTTACTGGAAAAGGATAGTATCCTATCCAGCTGTTTGTGTGTTATCAGGTGCCTGTATAGTGCAGAGTATGACCGCTGATTGATTTTCTGAGGAACTATTTTTCAGAAACCAGCGACCGGTTTATCTTGCCTATGTTGTGCTTTCTTATATGAACGGGTACTTTTGCATATCGCTGACGGCTCGAGAGGTTTTTGTGAATAGCCTTGTTGAGCGGTGCATATCCTTGTTGAGCTTTGCATATTTTCAGAAACTAATAATAAATCAAGAACAGGCGGGTCGAGTTTTCTTTTAGTGGGGCTGTTATAAAAATGTATTTGCTCTCTCACCAAGGAGCGAGTGAATGTTATGAGTAAATCAATAATTGCCTGTCAGGAAGCTACGCCTCACTGATGTCAATGGTACCCGTATTTACATTTTGTGTTGTGCGCAGAAACTTAAAGGAATTTGCATAAGAAATCGTTATATCTATCTACTGTATGATTGCAAGGCTGCTGGCAGAGTGTCGAGTCAAGCGGTTTTGATGAGACTGATGTGGGAGTTATGCTATATTCTGATGTTTGTGATTAAAATATAATCGTTTTAGGGTATCTGCTCGGCAATACAATAGATGTGATTCTCAGGAGCCCCAGTATGTTTAAAAATACGGTTTTGGTATGAGCGAGGTGGAGCTATGTTAGAGCTGTTAGAGTTGTTGGCTTTTGTAATTAAAAATGAATAGTTTTAGGGTATCTTCTCGGCAATACAATTGTTGTGATTTTCAGGAGCCCCAGTATGTTTATCTCTTCCAAATTTTATTTTTGATACCGATTTTTCAGAGGGAAATTTGTTTTCTTTGAAACTGACCGGTTTTGAGTGCATTTTTTAACAGATGGAGGTAGAAATTGAGAGTTTCCTGGATGTCAAGGAGGAGATCGTGCTATCGGAGCCACTCCGGAAGAAGACCCCAGATGTGTATCTGTGTTAGGACAGTGGTACCAAGTTCATCTATAGTCGAACACCACATAAGCACAGACGTAAAACACGGCCATTCAGACGGATCCATCTAAAGTGTCCCGTGTGTGAGAAGGGTTTCAATCGAGTGTTAATCGCACCTGAACAAACCTGAACAACACCTGAACAAACACATGGGCGTGAAGCCGTTCAAGTGTGGTAAATGTAAAAGGGCATACTCCAACAGCCATAGCCTTCTTATGCATCTTTTTCCAGGTGTTTCACCTGTGCCACTTGTTCTAAGTCGTTCACTTACCGCAAGTATCTTCTTGAACCCGATTTTGCTCATAAAACTGATTTCTGTTATTCCTGCAATCAATGCAACAAACAGTACAAATGTAGGTCAGGACTCGGTGCACATAGGAAGAATGACAACTGCCAGTTAGCTCAGTTCCCACGCTGCGGACAATATCGCACATAAATGAATAACACAGGTTTTGTATTAGTCAATTAAATAATGTTTAGGTCATAATTTTGTACACTGTGGGAGTTCTTATTGACCCCCAACCCCCACCCCTCGTATTCCACCAAGCTGAGGCTCATGTCAGCTGCACGAAAGCAAAGTATTTTATTGCACGTCACATTTATATGTATATATCGGGACTTTTGAGATTCATTTATCATCGAACAACCATTTGTACAGACTTTTATCTGTTGTTTGCTATTATTCTCATACTCCATGTTTTCAGTGGCATTTTCTATTTTTCTAAATTGATCACATGCTTTGGACCACATTACTTTTTCATTTATAAAACTTCTCTTATTAAAATTAATCGTGCACACAACTGTAGTCAAGACAACTCTTAACCATATATGCGTGTTGGTTCCCATGTATTTTAACGGGTCGATTACAACAGAATCTGTCTACAAACAGGTAAAAACACGGATCTGAACTAACAAAGTAGCCGAGCTAGTGATCAATCTGGCCTTCTTAAAGATGTTTTCATTCAGTTTTCAAGTAGTTTTTATGAGTTCTGTGCGGAGCAGCAACTGGTCATCACCAACACTACTTTTCAGCAAAAGGACAGTCGAAAGACCACCTGGATGCATCCTCGCTCCAAACACTGGCACCTTATCGACTATGTCCTAGTGCGTCAGAGGGACCGCAGTGACGTCCTCCTCACCAGAGTGATGCCCAGGCCAGAGTGCCACACTGACCACCGCCTTGTCCGCTGCAAACTCAGGCTCCACTTCAAGCCAAAACCCAAGAAATGGGGGCCCCCCAAGAAAAAGCTTGATGTTGCCATCCTTCAGCGTGACGATGTGAAAGCTGCCTTTCAGACAGATTTACAGCGCAGGCTCAAAGACACAGCGGACCCAGTAGACTCCTCCCCTGAAACACTTTGGGAACAACTGAAAACTGCTATTGCAAAATCCTCTGCAGAAGTCTTGGGTTTCGCCAGAAAGAAGAACAAAGACTGGTTTGACGAAAACGATGTAGAGATCCAGGAACGCTAAGCAAAAAAAAGAGCTGCCCATCAGGCCCACCTAGCCCAGCCTTCCTGCCCTGTGAAGAAGTCTACCTTCCGCCTCGTCTGCAGCAGTCTCCAGCGCAAGCTCAGAGATCTCCAGAATGAGTGGTGGACCAGACTTGCACAGAGGACCCAGCTTTGCGCTGACAATGGTGACTACAGGGGCTTCTACGAAGCACTGAAAGCAGTGTATGGCCCAGGCACCTGGTACAAAGTCCCCTGCAAAGCGCGAATGGCCAGGCACTCCTCACAGATAATACCTCTATCTTGAACCGCTGGTCGGAATACTTTCAGAGCCTCTTCAGCGCTGAGCGCACTGTTCAAGAAGCAGTCGTCCTACAAATCCCACACCTCCCAGTAAAGGTTGAATTGGACGAACCGCCCACCGCTGAAGAGACCCTCACAGCCATCCACCAGCTCAAGAGTGGCAAAGCAGCAGGCATTGATGGAATACCGCCAGAGATCTGGAAACATGGAGGCACAGCACTGCACAACAAGCTCCATGACCTCTTTCTCTGCTGCTGGGAGGAAGGAACACTACCAAAAGATCTCCGTGATGCAGTCGTTATCACCCTGTACAAGAACAAAGGCGAGAAGTCTGACTGTTCCAACTATCGGGGAATTACCCTGCTGTCCATTGCTGGGAAAATCCTTGCAAGGCTGCTCCTGAATCGGCTGGTACCTGCCATCGCTGAAGACCAACTCCCAGAGGGCCAGTGTGGCTTCAGAGCAAACAGGAGCACCACCGATATGGTCTTTGTGCTGAGACAGCTACAGGAGAAGTGCCGCGAGCAGAACAAAGGGCTGTACGTAACATTTGTCGACCTAACAAAAGCGTTCGACACTGTGAGCAGGCAAGGCATGTGGCAGATCCTGGAGCGACTTGGCTGTCCCCCACAGTTCCTCAACATGATTGTCCAGCTACACGAGGACCATCAAGGCCAGGTCAGACTCAACAATGACCTCTCAGAACCATTCCCTATTCTCAACGGCGTAAAGCAGGGCTGCGTGCTGGCACCGACCCTCTTCACCATCTTTTTTAGCATGATGTTGAAGCAGGCCACAGTGGACCTCGATGATGACGATGCAGTGTACATCAGGTATCGTCTCGATGGCAGCCTGTTCAACCTCAGACGACTGCAGGCCCACACGAAAACCCTAGACCAACTGATTCGTGAGCTGCTTTTTGCTGATGATGCTGCCCTCGTTGCACACACAGAGAGAGCCCTGCAGCGCATCACGTCTTGCTTCGCAGATGCTGCCCAGCTCTTTGGACTCGAGGTCAGTCTGAAAAAGACAGAGGTCCTCCATCAGCCGGCACCCAAGACAGTGTATCGCCCTCCTCACATCACCATTGGCGAGTCTGAACTAAAGTCAGTGCACCAGTTTACCTACCTTGGCTGCATTATCACGTCGGACGCCAAGCTGGACAAGGAGCTTGACAGCAGGCTGGCAAAAGCGAACAGCGCTTTCGGGCAACTTTTCAAGCGGGTGTGGCACAATCAACAGATGAAAACAGGCACCAAGATCAGCGTGTACAGAGCTGTCGTCCTCACCACCCTGCTGTATGGTTCCGAGTCCTGGGCCCTCTACCGCAGCCAACTACGACTCCTCGAACGCTTCCACCAGCGCTGCCTGCGTACCATCCTGGGCATTCACTGGAGTGACTATGTCACCAACGTCGAGGTCCTTGAACAGGCTGAAACTGTTAGCATCGAGGCTTTGCTGCTGCGGACACAGCTCCGCTGGGCGGGGCATGTCTCCAGGATGGAGGATCATCGCCTACCAAAGATCACCCTGTTCGGCGAGCTTGCTACTGGACACCGTGACAGAGGGGCACCAAAGAAGAGATACAAAGACTGTCTCAAGAAGTCACTTAGTGCCTGCCAAATCGACCACCACCAGTGGTCTTCGCTTGCTGCGGACCGTGACACCTGGCGCTCCACCATTTACAAGGCAGCTGTCTCCTTTGAGGACTCTCACAGAGCTAGCCTTAAGGACAAGCGGCTCAGGAGAAAAAACAGAGATGCCGCAGCTCAGAACCCTGGCCATACCTTCCCCTGTAGCCACTGCGGTCGAACCTGCCTGTCTCGGACTGGCCTCCGCAGCCACGAACAAGCCTGCAGACGTCGTGGGCAACTCCTATAAAATCTTCGTTCGCGAAGTCAAGCCAAGAGAGAGAGTTTTTATGAAAACCCAATAAACATGCGTGCATCATTAATTCTGATTGAGCTGAAAATTATGGCATGTTATCGACTTAACAGAAAATGCAACTGAAAGCGTGGCATAATTATAAGAAAACAGCCCCATCCCTCTCTCCCTATCTGTCCCTTATCATAAACATTTATGCCGCTCAGATGAAGAAAATTAAACGTAACATTTGAGCATCAGCTGAGTTGATATTAGCAGCTCTTCTAATAATGGTCTTATGAAAATAATGTGTAAATTCCGGCCTGTGACGTGCTTATATGCTGTGACTTAAGATGTCGGTGATAATATATAGAGATGTTTTTGTACTTTGGCGTTAAACACAACTTTTATCTCACCTGTAGCTTGTGATTTTCGCACGGCGTGCACTGCATTTGATACTGATATAGACTAAGGTAAATATTACGGCACTTCTCATCTGTGGTCTTACCTCTCTAATGGATTGTGTATGCACTAATAATAATTCTAGTTTATAACTCTCTGCAGAATCTGTTTTAATTGTTCTTCATTTGTCACACAATGGTTGTCATCTTTCTGTGGGTGACATTTGCTTCTTCACAGCAGACCGAGAAGCAAAATCAGAAGAATATGATTTAAATGACAGGTTACAAGCAGTTGTCTCATCGGTTAGTTTCCCTTTTAACAAGAACGCATGAAACCAAGGATACGGAAAAACATTTAGTAAAGATCTTGTTTATTTATATAGATTGACCCCTGAAACATTTCCAATACCAGAAAACGTATGTGCATTTGCAAAAATGTCACCATTCCCTTGATTAACACCTCAAATCAACACAATGAGTTTTCTAAGGCTGCGTTACGCACTTTGTCAAATCTCGAAACAAAAGCAGCACTTGCCATACGATCTAACTGAAGTGCACTGAAACAGTTTAGAGTTTCTCTTTCTCATGAAGTACGAGGGGCTTACGTTATAGGTTAAACAACTGAACATTCTGAACCTGTAAAACACACAATAACAACCGCTTTGCTATTATTTTGCTATAAAAACTTATATGCGTCTCAGGTATTGATTTATTCAACCATTCAGATAAGAAGACAGCACGAAAAGTCCCTTTAGCAATTCAAGTATGATGTACTTGTACGAACAGTCTGTCAGATATACATAATAGAATAGTATCTAAAGCGATCTGCTCCATGGCGGGCTTTGGTTGCTAAAATCCCCCTTTACAGCGGGCTGACCATGTTACCTTTCTCTAAGGCTTTTCTATCCTTTAGTTCACAATCCGATTCAGATTCAGATTAGCACTTGTTACAAAATATTTTCAAGTCAGATGATTTGTCTGGGCATAATAATTAACACATATTTTCTGTCGTCCCATCAGCCCCTGCTTAGCAGACATTTGGGACAGCTGGTGAATGTCTGCAAAACATTATCATTTCGCGTAGAGACTATGTGCAATGCCATAGCAGAATGGATAAATCTATAGAATATGGTTCTAAAACACATCGCCTTTTTCTATTTTGTTACTAGCTGTGGCGTGCAGAAGGTGGCTGTAACTAAAACAAACACTGAAGCCTTTAAAAGGAAATTTCAAACAGAAGATCGTGAACCGGTGCGTACAACATTTTTAAACGCCTACGTACAACACAAATTCCCAAACTGCCGGTGCGTACATTTGCAAACTTCATCTCGCAATTTCTTTGTCTTCGCGTACTTTGTGTTTGCCATTCTGAGGTCCAAAACGTCGCAAACAATAACCACAGGGTATCAGATTTATATATAAACTAATTATTTGCCTATTATTGATAGTCTTTTCCCAGTTATTTGGACGTTCCTTGAAAAGAAAGCAATCATCTCACGAACTGTTTGGGAAAACGCCATCTTTGTATACCAGCTATGCATATCTGTGCGGAGGGTGGGGGGGGGGGGGGACAAAACAAACCAAAAAAAGGTGGGGGGGGGGGGCTACACATACACAAGCAAAGCAGGCATTTATGCTTCAGATAAGTCCAAACATGTTATAGATTATGCCAAGAAGTACCCAACGGAGAAAGAAACACGCTTAGAAAAGACGGGTACAACACAATTTATTAATATTTCGGGTAAATACCCTTTGTCAAAATAGGCAAACAAACAAACAGAGAGATTAGCTGCTACTTATCTTCATTGGCAAAAGGAATGTGGCAACTGGGTTATTTATAGATTATGTCGTTTTTCAGAGAATCTGAGATCGATTTCTGAAGTGATCTGCCGTTTCTTACGACTTTCAATGACGATAATACGTGTACTGGTTAAAATAGACGTACGGCGGGTACACGGTGTGTATCAGAGTCCTTTTTTTTAAATACGTGTAGGACGGAACAACAAAGCTCAACCTAAGTTTTAAAATGTCTGACACACAATTTTCACCATGACAAATAAATAGGTATATTGTATCAAGCCGTATCGTAACATATCGTATCATATCCAATTGTATTATATTGTATATTGTCAGTTAACTGGAAGCGTCGGCGAGTGCTAATCAGTATGTATGCCTGTTGAATTCCAAGAACTTATAATCTTCACCCTGTTTCATTTTCAGTTATCTACAATCTTCAGTGGGGTTGACGGAGTGGTCGAAACTGTCGTTAATTCTTTGAGGTAATCAATTTGATACGCGACTACTGCAAAAAGTTTACTTTTCTAACCTCATAAAGAGTAAATATTTGACATTCAATCCATTATCATACCGATTTTTATATATAGTCCTCTAACAATGCATTCAGCAAGGTAAATGACATCAAACATGGAAGCGAAAACTTACACACTAAAACTTGAATGTTTGCTCCCGTTCATGCTCATCTGCACTAGACTTGCGCGCGTGCGTGCGTGCGTATATGTGTGTGTGTGTGTGCGCGCGCGCGCGCGAACGCGCGGTTGTGTATCCGTGCATTTATGCGTGTGCATGTATTTCTTACAGCCAAGGCAGCGTCCATGTATCTGCAAGTACTGTTTTGCTGGACACAGACAGCAGCAAATCCGCTGTAGTTCAGAAGCTCGTTGTTGCAAGTGGCACAAATGTCACTCTGCGTGGACAATCTGCTGTTCCAGTCGTTGGCATTTGGTCAAACTCTGCTAACTGTAAGTGCAGTAACTCTTCTCGTCTGTGTATAGTTTGTATATTTCGAATCAGTTAGTTTCATGATTATCAGTTAAAGAAAATTACAGAGTATGTAACACCATACACAGTTATTTTTTCACTTCACCATAGACCAGCAATCATATTGCACTAGCGAAGAACATATTATACAGTTTTTCTACCTACTTGTGCCTTGCTTTGGTTTCAAGAGCTTTGAGCGGCAAATCCTTTTCCTCCTTGTTTTTGGAGCGATGTATGACACTTCTTGTGAAAGCATCTCTTGCATAAGGAATGGATTAAACTTAAAATACTGTTTATCCGCTCGTTTGCACTTGGCTGTAACAAGGGTAGACAAATACAACGACGACGACTGGTGGTGTGATTCATATGGACCATAGGTAATGCAACTGATCGACCTGACGGACATATTTAAGCGGACAAAATGTAATGTGATCAATGATAGTGACCCAATGGATAGTGATTGTAATACTGCTCTTTCTCTTCTTTTTTTTTCTTCTTTTTTTTTTTTCCTTTTTTTTTTTTTTTTTTTTTTTTTTTTTTTTTTTGCACAGACACAGTGAATCCGCATTCTAACAAGTGTATTCTGTACGAGATTCTGTATGGTCCATGCCCGTCTGGATCTGTTTGTCAAACAACAGGCAGCTCGACAAAATGCATGTGCGTATTACTATATTGTTGCTCTGTTTATCCTGATACCTTTGTTCCATCAGTTATGGTCGTTCTGGTACTTTTCGTCAGGTGGCGTTGTTGTTGCATTTGTTGTTCTTGTTTTGTTGCAGCTTCTGCTGTTGAATGCACCTTTTATACATACAGCAACGTCTCAATGACTACCATCTCGTAGTCATATGTGTCAAATACCACTTGTCTGGTGTAAAAATAAGGTGACATGTGGCCAGGAGAAAACGATTAGATAAGCTTTCCCCATTTAGCATAATCACACATTTTGTCCTGACCTATATTACCGAAAGGAACTTTGTTAAACGTATCCATAAGACAGTGACCTCAACCTTTCTTGACAAAATTTTTAACGTTGATTTAAATCGCAGTTGTTTAATTAGGTAACAAGGCAAGAATGTTGCTAGTGATACATCTCCGGGAAGGTCGTCGAAATATGTCTTTCTAGGGCAGCAAAATGAAACATCAGGAAAATTCCGGATTTTGGGCTCATGTGCAAAGCAATAGTGAGTCTATGATTTAGGCCAGTTGTCGTCTGTCCGTCGTCCGTCGTCTGTCGTCCGTCCGCAGTCGTCCGTGGTAACCTTTAACACTGGCATTTTTTCGGAGACTATTCAAGCCAGAGTCTTCAAACTTGGTCCAAGAATACTGTGTGGCAAGACCTAAATATACCAATCTGAGTGACCTCTCACAAAGGTCAAGGTCACAGGGTATCAGGAAATAGTTCAAAAATAGATATATTTTGCCATAATTTATTTTTTCTTAAATTCTAATCACAAATTCAAACCCAAACTTGGTACAAAGATACCTGATGGTAAGACCTTTCTATGCATACTAATTTGGTTGATCCCTCGGAAAGGTCAAAGGTCACAAGAGCTCAGGAAATAGGTGAAAAATAGCAATATTTTGACAAAAGATGTTTTTTTCTCAAATATTATTGAAAACTTGAAACCCTAACTTGCTAAAGAGATATACGATGGTAAGACCTATCTATGCATACTAATTTGGATGAGCCCTCGGAAAGTTCAAGAGTCACAAGAGCTCAGGATTTAGGTGAAAAATAGCCATATTTTGACAAAAGATGTTTTTTCTCAAATACTATTTACAACTTCAAACCCAAACTTGCTTCAGAGATACCTGATATTAATTTGGTTGATCCCTCAGAAATGTCAATGGTCACAGGAGCTCAGGAAATATGTTTTTTAAAAAAAATAGCCATATTTTGACAAGAGGTTTTTTGTTTTCTCAATTACTATTTACAACTTCAACCCAAATTTGGTACAGAGATGTGGACGAATGCCTAAGCAACAACGGAGGATGCAGCCATAACTGCACCAGCACTGCGGGCTCCATCAGGTGTGCATGTAGACCCGGATACCGTCTAAATTCGACGGATGGCAGAACATGTGATGGTAAGCGTTCTACTACTGGTATTTAATATGCGGGCTTGAAAACTTTGTCATGTGAAGTAAACGGGTCCATATAGGACAGGCACGCACAGTTTGGAACATGTTTAACCTCTCCACGTAGCATTATTTGATACAATAAGTCAAGTTATTGCTCCTGTTGTGAAATAGTCTTTAATTTTCGAAACGCTCCTTTTGATAAGCAAGCCACGCTAACAAAATATTGTTATTTCCTTTCAGACATGGACGAATGTGTGGAAGGAACCTCTAACTGTGACCAGATCTGCAACAACACTGTCGGTTCGTTTGTCTGTGGATGTTACCCGGGCTACACTCTGACTCCCGATGGCAGAGGCTGTAATGGTATGTTAACTCTCTCAGTTAAGTGGTAGCAATGTGTATTGAATTTCGTATTTATTTGCTTAAGTAAATCGCCGCCATCAGAAAAGATGTGTCCTCTGACGCCACTGCCAAACTCGTCTCTTCTTTTATTCTCTCCCGCTTAGACTACTGCAACTCTCTTCTAGGTGGTCTCCCTGCACCTTCCAAACAACCCCTAAAGCGAATCCAGAACAACGCAGCACGCCTCGTCCTGCGCTTAAAAAGGTCTGACCACATCACATCGGCACTCCAATCCCTCCACTGGATTCCGATTGCACAGAGAGTGCAGTACAAGATTTGCTCTCTGTGTTACAAGAGCATACACCACTCTGCCCCTACATACCTCAATGAGCTGCTTCAACTTTACATTCCGTCCAGATCTCTTGTTCCTCCTCTGATCAGCTCACACTGAACGTTCCCCGCACTAAACTCTCCACTGTAGGCTCACGCGCTTTTTTCCACGTTGGGCCATCCATGTGGAATGCCCTTCCTCTCTCCTTGCTGCAGTCTCCATTCTCTCCCTGCATTCAAAAGCAATCTTAAAACGTACTTTTTCCCAAAAGTTCATGCATCTGTCTAGCCCTCTGTTTTTCAAAGCTGCTTTAATTGTTCTTCATCACTCACTGTCAGCATTAAGCTCCCCCCTTTATCCTCTCAGATGTGTTTTGGCGTGTTTTTTGTCTATCTAAGTTTTTAAGCGCTTAGAGCCGGCGTGACAAATGCTGGGTTACAGAGCTATATAAATGTTATTATTATTATTATTATTATTATTATTATTATTATTATTATTATTATTACTATAAATAGACAGGAACAGCCTAATTCGCCTTTGCCTTGCAGGATGTGGTAGAGTTTTTTTAAGGTGGGCTTATGGGTTAAAGCATTATTGTCGGGGCACGCAAACATTTAAAAATTACGTTTCCTGTTCCCCTTTGACAATGTGTTTAGGTACGGACGACTGCACGATCAACAACGGTGGATGCAGCCATAACTGCACCAACACTTCGGGTTCCATCAGGTGTACATGTAGACCCGGATACCGTCTTAATACGACGGATGGCAGAACCTGTGACAGTAAGTATTCCACTACTGGCGTTTAGTTTGTGCAGTAGAGGTATTTGGTTTTTTGAATTGCCAATATGAACTGTGCCCACTGACGCCGCTAGTACCCCTAGCGAAAAGATACCACTTGAGGCTTACGTCAGCTGTAGGGTCCCGTGCACAGCTGTGCTGCCCGAAGATCTGTGCTTAATAGGTAATTGTAAGGACGGGGAGAAAACAGTAAACATTTGTAGTCAGTGTCTTTGTCATATTTTTTTAAAAAAATGTGGCTGAAATGTTGTCTGAGCAAATTCTAACCCCAAGGAGATTTGAGTTTGTCATTTTATAAGTTATAGAGTCCAATGCTCCGCCATCCGTGACAGCCAGGATCTAAGACATAGACACTCACAACTTATGAGCATGTTTGACGTCCATGCAGCCTCATCCATTTACAATAATTGTATTGGCCTTACTACGAACTATTTCAGAGCAGCACAGATGACCCGTTTTAATATGGCAAGCTCCAAGTAAAGCAAAATGTGGGTGTTTCTTTACAGATATAAACGAGTGCATGGAAGGAACCTCTAACTGTGACCAGATCTGCAACAACACTTTCGGGTCGTTTGTCTGTGGGTGTTACCCGGGCTACACTCTGTCTCCCGATGGTAGAGGCTGTAATTGTAAGTTCTCGCATTCAGGTTACAGATCTGTTTGTTATTTTGGTAACAGTTTGATTTGACAAAGTGTTTCAATATATAAATATACTGGAGCAGCCTTAATGTACTTTTCTTTTTGAGTATGCGGTAGCGATTTTTATTTTGTTTGTTTGTTTGTGTGTTTGTGTGTGTGTGTGTGTGTGTGTGTGTGTGTGTGTGTGTGTGTGTGTGTGTGTGTGTGTGCGTGCGTGTGTGTGGATGGAGGTGAGGTGGCGGGTGGTGATGGTGGTGGTTGGGTGTGTGGGGGGGAGGGGGGGCTTGTTGGGAGTTGATGGGTGGGGAGGTAGATGAGGAAGGGTAACGTGTTATTGTCTGTTAATTTAGCTTATGTTAGTTTGTGTCGATCTATCATGTTATCTGTAGATACGGACGACTGCACGATCGACAACGGTGGATGCAGCCATAACTGCACCAGCACTGCTGGGTCCATCAGGTGTACATGTAGACACGGATACCGTCTTAATACGACGGATGGCAGAACATGTGACGGTAAGTTGCTTTTAATCTGTGGAGTAGAGGGAGATGCTGAGAATGTATGTCCACAGACGCGCTGGTAGTTATCGGCCATAAACAAACAATGGCCTTTGTAATGCTACATGGTTTGCTATCTTTGATGTAATTTCAAAGCTAATTTTCAACGAAAGGTTGTTGGAAGAACCTTAACGGTACGCTGTTTCAAAACTTGGGATGGTATAGTTGAGGTTCAGATACTTTGTCTCGCAAAGTAAACGACTCCATTTAGGACAGGTTTTTAAACATGTTCGATCTATGCACCTATTATTATGTCTCTTTTACAAGAAGTCCATTTACTGATCATGTTGTGAAATATTTCTCTAATTTTTAAAACGCCCATTTTGATTAGCAAGCCAAATGAGCAAAACAAAGTTATTTCTTTTCAGACGTAGACGAGTGTTTGGAAGAAACCTTTAACTGTGGCCAGACCTGCAACAACACTGTCGGGTCGTTTGTCTGTGGGTGTTACCTGGGCTACACTCTATCTCCTGATGGTAGAGCATGTAACGGTAAGTTCTCTCTGTTAACTGCTAGAATGGTTTATGCAGTTTCGTATTTAATTGCTTTAATAAGGTGTTTCATGGTATTGATAGGCAGCAACAGCCTAATTCACTTTTGCGTTTAGGATGCGGCAGAGATTTGTAAGGTGGGCGTAAGGGTTAAAGCGTTATTGTCTGTGCAAGCAAACATTTACAAATTACGTTTTTTGTTCATCTTTAATAATTTGTGTAGATACGGACGACTGTACGATCAACAACGGTGGATGCAGCCATAACTGCACCAACACTTCGAGCTCCATCAGGTGTACATGTAGACCCGGATACCGTCTTAATACGACAGATGGCAGAACCTGTGACGGTAAGTATTCCACTACTGGCGTTTAATTTGCGCAGTAGAGGGACGTTTTGTGAAGTGCCAAAATGAACTGCGCCCACTGAGCCGCTTTGCGGGGAAAGACGCTCGGGCTTACGTCAACCGTAGTGGGTCCGCGCACATCTCTGCGCAAGCCCACTGCGGCCATCTTCGGCCGGAAGATCTTTGCTCAATGGTCAGTTAAAAGGAAATGAGGAGAAAACAGTAACATTTTGAGATCAGTGTCTTTGTCATATTATGAAACATTCGACTGTACTGTTGTCTGATTACATTTTAACCCCAAGGAGATTTGAATTTGTCAAATGGTAAGTTTTAGTTGAGAGTTCGATGCTCAGCCATCCGTGACAGCCAGGATCTACGACATAGACAATTATGAGCATGTTTGACGTCTCCACGCAGCCTCATCCATTTACAATAATTGTATTGGCCTTACTACTAGCTATTTCAGTGCAGCACAGATGGCCCGTTGTAATATGGCAAGCTCCAAGTAAAGCAAAATGTGGGTGTTTCTTTACAGATATAAACGAGTGCATGGAAGGAACCTCTAACTGTGACCAGATCTGCAACAACACTTTCGGGTCGTTTGTCTGTGGGTGTTACCCGGGCTATACTCTGTCTTCCGATGGTAGATCGTGTAACTGTAAGTTCGAACAGTCACATTGAAGGCTTTTTATGTATTACTGTTATAAATTATTTTTGAGAGGTTGTGCGGATTGTTTATATTGAATTGTCTGTAAAAAAGAAGCATTGCAGTTTTCATTTCTTATTTGAATTTTACCCTATGTGTAGACACGGACGACTGCGCCTTCAATAACGGTGGGTGCAGCCATAACTGTACCAACACTGCGGGCTCCGTCAGGTGTACATGTAGACCCGGATACCGTCTTAATACGACCGATGGCAGAACATGTGACGGTAAGTGTTTTTCTCCTGGCATTTAATCTGCGAGCTGGAGGGACTCTCAGTGATCTGGTCGCATCCTCATCTTACGAGTTACATCGACTGTGTCTACAGACGCCGCAGGAAATCAGAATGAGGAAATAACAAATTTTGAAAATGAGCGTACTTTGTTATGAAACCTTTTCTGAACAACTTTTGATTCGAACTTGTGATATCTTAATTGTTCATCAGATGCTGTGTAAACTTAGGTTGCAAGCTGCACATTGGATACGAATTCCTGATTTTCAGCACATTTTGCTTTTTCGTATAACGGTATTTCTTGTGAAATACGTGCATTTATTGGCTTTAGTATGTATTGTTTCAGTGCAACAAAGCCCGGTAAAGGTACTGCACAAGAAAATATTGTTGTTCCTTTACAGACATGAACGAGTGTGTGGAAGGAATCTCGAACTGTGACCAGATCTGCAACAACACTGTCGGGTCGTTTGTCTGTGGATGTCACCCGGGCTACACTCTGTCTCCCGATGGTAGAGGCTGTAATTGTAAGTTCTCGCATTTAGGTAACAGATTTGTCCGTTATTTTGGTAACTGTTTGCTTTGACAAAGTGTTTCCAGATATAAATAGACAGAGGCAGTCTTAAAGTACTTAGAGAGAGAGAGAGAGGGAGAGAGAGAGAGAGAGAGAGAGAGAGAGAGAGAGAGAGAGAGAGAGATATGAGAGAGAGAGAGAGCGAGAGAAAGAGAGAGAAAGAGAGAGAGAGAGAGAGAGAGAGAGAGAGAGAGAGAGAGAGAGAGAGAGAGAGATGAGGCAGGGTAACGTGATGTTGTCTGTTAGTTTAGCTTATGTTAGTTTGTGTCGATCTATCGTATTGTCTGTAGATACGGACGACTGCACGATCAACAACGGTGAATGCAGCCATAACTGCACCAGCACTGCGGGGTCCGTCAGGTGTACATGCAGACCCGGATACCTTCTTAATACTACGGATGGCAGAACATGTGACGGTTAGTTGCGTTTAATCTGTGGGGAAAGCTGTGAACATGTGTGTCCACAGATGCCGCTGGTAGTTATATTGGAAGTACACAAACAATGATCTTTATAGTGCTACATTGTTTGCTATCATTAGGGTAATTTCAAAGCTAATTTTCAACGAAAATTGTCTTAAGAACCTTGACGCCACTCCGATTTAAAACTTGAGATGGTATAATTGAGGGTCAGATGCTTTGCCACGCGAAATAAACGGGTTCATTTAGGAAAGTGAAACCCTCACACACCCCACCCCCCCCCCTTCCACCCCTCAATGGAATTTTCAAGACCATGTTTTTTAGGCAGCCTGATACATGTCTTTTATATCTGCTTGTCTGACGGTTGTATTTCTCTGGAATAAAGTAAAATATCATTATTTTACCAAAGAATAACGTACGCGCAGTAGCCAGCAAAACACAGATGCATGCCATGACACAAAATAAAGTAGTAAGTCTAAGAAAACATTTTAAAATCACTTAAATAAATGATTTATAGTCATATAATACAGACTATTTTTACACTTTATGTGCATTGTTTCAAAATAAATGAACGAAAGTCGTATTTCCTGCCCTTTAACATGCATTTCTTTTATTTTCAAAAGAACACAGGATCCACACAGTTCCGCAGAATAGTCTACTTCGTTACATGCAAATTTGGCAGTGAAATTTGTAAATGCGAAGACAAAAGACAAAAACACTATACTTAATTACGCCAAAAGGTCAAATACAAAGACCTTTTTATTTAAAAAGTAAATGAAAACGTGTTTAAGTATTATATTAATCATTATTTGAGACAAACATTTTTTTTTTAAGTTATATGTTTTAAGCAATGCTAACTTGTTGCAACCATGACTGGAACAAAAAGAGAAAAAGTCCAGAAATACTCTTCTACCACTGCAAGTTCAGACTCACATATGTCTAGAGGAAGCTGTCAAGTAACTATCACGATTTACAGCAACAGTGTTGATAAGGTTCATTCATCAGTAAATACGAAATCTGTGAGCTTCAGCACAATAATTTTATTGGTCTTATTGTGAGTCATTTCAGTGCAACACAGATGCCCGTTGTAAGCTGCAAGAAAAATAAAATGTGGATGTTTCTTTACAGATATAAACGAGTGCATGGAAGGAACCTCTAACTGTGACCAGATCTGTAACAACACTGTCGGGTCGTTTGTCTGTGGGTGTAATCCTGGCTACACTCTGTCTCCCGATGGTAGTTCATGTAACGGTACGGTCTAACAGTCACATTTAAACTGTTAGTTATTACTATTATTTATTATATTTTAGGTGTGGTCAATTGTTAACGTGGTTTTTGTATGTCCAGCGCTGAGTAATTCCCTTTGGTATGTGTACTGTTTTACCAGAAATTGCCTCACGTGTCTGGTTTGGGAGTAACGTGACACGTGTTAATGTCTGTGAAAGGAAACATTACAGTTTTCCTGTTTTACTCGGTCTTTTGTCCTATGTGTAGATACGGACGACTGTGCGATCAACAACGGTGGATGCAGCCATAACTGCACCAACACTTCGAGCTCCATCAGGTGTACATGTAGACCCGGATACCGTCTTAATGCGACGGATGGCAGAACATGTGACGGTAAATGTTTTGGTCCTGGCATTTAATCTACCGCCTCGAGGGACTCTCAGTGATGTGAACGCATCCCCGTTTTACAAGTGTCAACTGTGTCTACAGGTGCCGCTGGTAATTAGGAGAAGACAACAAAAGACTGTTGTAACTTACAGTATTTTGTTCTCATGAACAGTTCTCTGAACAACTTGTGTCCCGGTAAAGATTGGAACTTGTGGTCTCATAATTTGGAGTCAGTTACTTCGCAAACTGGGGTACCAAGGCCAATATTGGATACAAATTCACGTTTGTCAGCATAATTCTCTGGTTTCTCCGCGTAACCGTATTTCTTAAACAATACGTGCATTTTACGAAATATTTATATGCAGCACAGCCGTTGAGAGATTTTCAAAAGAAAATGTTGTTTCTATACAGATATAAACGAGTGCGTGGAAGGAACCTCGAACTGTGACCAGATCTGCAACAACACTGTCGGGTCGTTTGTATGTGGATGTTACACGAGCTACACTCTGTCTCCCGATGGTAGAGACTGTAATTGTAAGTTTTCGCATTCAGCTTACATATATGTTCGTTATTTTGCTTACTGTTCGCTTGACGAAGTGTTTCAATGTATAACTGGAAATAAGCAACCTTAATGTAAACTCAGAGGCAATAAAAACGCGAAATGTGTCGCTAAATGTACCGCCCAACAAAGAACCACCCTTACATCAAAACAAGAAAGTTTTCTTTGCTGCTTACTTCAGATGTTAATGCTACTATCTGAGCACCAAAATTGGAAGAGTTATCGACCTTGGCTACCTTGGAGGACACATGGTTTCATAAGTGGTGAAAATAAGCTAAACTGGACACACTGTGATGAGCAAGTTTTCTATGAGATGTGTTAACACACATGTTGCGTGAATTGCTTATGATGTTGTTAACGCCTCAAAAGAAATGTGGCACACAATTCACCAGAGAACCAGAACTTCCTGTGCAAATCATTTTCTTTATAAATCTTTTTTTATTCAATGCGAATTATTTTCAAACCATTTTTGTGCTCCAGTGATTGACATAAAGATAAAGAACACAGCCATATCCATTTTCTCAGGTAAATATGTCCACTACCCTAAAAATAAACAAATGTTTGATTTGACAAAGGAAAAGTAGGTCAAGACCAAACAGGCCGGATTTTCATTCACACAGACTGTAGTGATATTGCACACTGGTTGGTTTTCAGGTTCTTTTCAGATGCTCCCAATTTCACTTTCAATATCCCGTGATGGTAGGGTCACTCATGACGTCATAAGTCATCGATGTGAGATTTTGAAGACTAAGCATTCCATTTACACGAGACATAACAAACTCCTCATAAGAATTTTCTCACAAATGACGCCAAAATACCTGGAACAAAAAAAAATATTCCAAATAAAAACGGTACGGAGAAAAATTCGCGTTTTTATTGTCTCATGGTTTACTTTTCTTGATGATGATGCGCTAGGGATTGTTTGTTGTTGTTTGTTTGTGTGTGTGAAATGGGGGGGGGGGAGTTGGGGTTGGGGAGGGAGATCGGGTTGGAGTTAGTGTGTGGGGAGGGCGATTGGGAGAGAGCGTGTTATCGTCTGTGGTTTGGGGTGTTGTTTTTGTTGATTTTTTTGTTGTTGGTATTTTGTGTAGATACAAACAATTGCACGGTCAACAACGGTGGATGCAGCCATAACTGCACCAACACTGCGGGCTCCATCAGGTGTACATGTAGACCTGGATACCGTCTGAATATGACGGATGGCAGAACATGTGACGGTAAGTGTTTTGCTCCTGGCATTTAATCTACCGGCTGGAGGGCCTCTCAGTGACGTGGAAACGTCCTCGTATTGCGAACGTCATCCGTGACCACAGACGACGCTAGTACTTATTGGAAAGGGAAAAATAGCATTTGTAGTGTAACGTCGTTTGCTGTCATTGAGGTAATTTCAAAGATAACTTTCACCGAAAAGTTGTCTGAAGAACCTTGACCCCACGCTGATTTAAAATTTGAGCTGGTGAAGTTGAGGGTCAGATGCTTTGTCACGCGAAATGAGCGGGTGTATATAGGTACACACACTTTTGAACAGGTTTGACCTGTCCACATAGCATTATTCCTCGTTCAATAAGGCTACATACTAGGCCTGATGTGAAATATTTATTTTATTTTCAAAGCGCCCGTTTTGAGGAGAGCTCTCAGCAATGCAAACAAAAATATTGTTCTTTCTTTTCAGACATAGACGAGTGTGTGGAAGGAACCTCAAACTGTGACCAGATCTGCAACAACACTTTCGGGTCATTTGTCTGTGGGTGTTACCCGGGCTACACTCTGATTCCTGATGGCAGAGCATGTAACTGTAAGTTTTAATGGTTATCCCGATGGCATTTTAAAGAAAATGTGTGGGTAATAGTTTGCTATCAAGTGACTCAGTATATCCGTCGTCTGTCCGTCCGGCGTCCGTCGTCCGGCGTCTGTTGTCAAGTGGTAAACTTTAACGTTGGTGTTTTCTCGGAGACTATTCAAGCCTCAGACTTCAAACTTGGCCCAAGTACACCTTGTGTCATGACCTGTCTAAACACACCAATTTTAATGACCTCTCTCAAGGGTCAAGGTCACAGGGGCCCGGAATAGGCATATTGTGACACAAATTGTTTCTCCTCAAGTACTATTTTTAATTTTAAACCCAACCTTGGTATGAAAATACCTGATGGTAAGGTCTTTCTATGCATACTAATTTGGATGATATCTCCGAAAGTCCAAGGGTCACAGGAGGTCAGCAGGTGTGTGAAAATGTCAGTTTTTAATAGAATTGTAGTTTTTAAACAACGTTTTTGCAAACTTTTCAATCAAATTTGGCATAAATGTAGCTGATGATGACATCTTTCTATGCATAATTGTACCCCTCACAAAGGTCAAGGAGCACGGACGGTTGACAAATTTGTGAAAAATGCATACATTTTGAGAAAACTCAAACTTCGCTAGTACAAAAGCCAAACCCTTTTTTATGTTTAGACATCTGAACACTTGCTGATTTCCGTGACCCGATGGAAAGATCAAGGTCAAACTTTTTATGTGGATTTGTCACACACGTGAGCCATAAGGGCTTTGCCTTTTTTTGTTAAGATCGGCGATGGGGTTAAAGTCTTATTACATGTAAAAGGAAACATTAAAGGTTACATTTCTTGTTGGTTCTTAATTTGTATTACGTGTAGATACGAACGACTGCACGAACATAAACAGTTGTTGCAGCCATGAAGTGTTTCAAAACAGAAATAGACAGGAGCAGCCTAAAACACTTGTCTCTTCCAAGATACGGTAAAGAGTGTTATGCTTGGGGGTGGGGGTGGGGGTGGGGTGTTATTGTCTGTGAAAAGAAGCGTTATAATTTGCCTTCTTGTTTGATCTTTTGTATTTTGTGTAGATACGGACGACTGCACGATCAACAACGGTGGATGCAGCCATAACTGCACCAGCACTGCGGGCTCCATCAGGTGTACATGTAGACCCGGATACCGTCTTAATACGACAGATGTCAGAACATGTGACGGTGAGTGTTTTGCTACTGACATTTAGTCTGCGTACTAGCGGAACTTTCTGTAAAGTGAAGAGGTCCTCAAGTTGCGAACGTTTAGGAGGAAAAACAAGAAAGTGTGTTGTTTAACGAGTTACCGTCTCTTGTTTTCATTAACTCATTCTACCCAAAGACGGAAATCCCCACATTTTCCCGTTGTCCTCTGAAGACTGCATTGCAGTGCAGGACACAGATCGACCATGATAGTTCAAGGGGGATGCCAGAATAGCTTGGCGCCCATAGGCGCCAAGCTATTTTGGCATCCCCCTTGAACTATCATGGTCGATCCTTATCTTGCTGGGGTGTGTCCAGGGTAGAATGAGTTAATGTAATCCCCATAAAACTTTTTAACGAACAGTGGTATGAACATTGTTTGTGATTTCATAGCTTAGAGCCAGATGTTGTGCACCCAAGGTAGCCAGGTACATATTGTATTGAACATCAAGATTAGGAGCATATTTGGATTTTTCAAATAGCCCTATATCTTTTCAGTACGGCCGTTGACTGGTTTTGTATGGAATAAATAAAGTTTTTGTTAGTACAGGATCATGACCGTTTTAGACAACGTTTTTTATATTAATCGTTCTTAATGGTCAGTTCGATCGCCAACCACTTATTTTATTATCAGAAATATTTTTGTGTAACACAGAGACTCCGTTGTAATATGGCAAGTTCCTAACCAAGCAAAAGAAAATACTCTTTTTCCTTTACAGATATTAATGAGTGTGTGGAAGGAGCTTCGAACTGTGACCAGATCTGCAACAACACTGTCGGGTCATTTGTCTGTGGGTGTTACCCGGGATACACTTTGTCTCCGGATGGTAGAGCATGTAACTGTAAGTCCTAACAATCAACCAAAGGTCTTTTGTCTACCGTATAGAAAATACGGTAGATTTTGAGATGGGGCTGGTCGGATCACGCAAATGACTAACCTAGGCGGGCACACATCAGACTAGGACAGTGATTTAACACGATAAAAAGTTACGTCATGTCTAGCTACACTAACCGCGCTGTTAAACGTACATTTAGCGGGAAATGCCGTGTGTATGTGTGTGTGTGTGTGTGTGTGTGTGTGTGTGTGTGTGTGTGTGTGTGTGTGTGTTTGTGTGTGTGTGTGTGTGTATGTGTGTGTGATGGATGGTGTGTGTGTGTGTATGTGTGTGTGTGTGTGTGTGTAGTAGTAGTAGTAGTAGTAGTAGTAGTAGTAGTAATAGTAGTAGTAGTAGTAGACACGAGTATCTCCTGTGTTGGCGTATGTACAGGTCTGAAACTTTAGGAAATTCTTCCTTCAAGGTGTATTTCGGAGTACTTTTGAGCATATTCAAATTAGTCCAACAGATAGCCAGGTCTACCGTGCACACCCCCGCCCCCACCCAGTACTCAATAAGATGGGTTTCAAAGTGTACCCTAGTATGTCTCTTCTTGGCTTGACTTCGCGAACGAAGATTTTATAGGAGTTGCCCACGACGTCTGCAGGCTTGTTCGTGGCTGCGGAGGCCAATCCGAGACAGGCAGGTTCGACCGCAGTGGCTGCAGGGGAATGTATAGACAGGGTTCTGAGCTGCGGCATCTCTGTTTTTTCTCCTGAGCCGCTTGTCCTTAAGGCTAGCCTTAAGGACCCTAGTATGTCCTGAGATGTTTAAGCCATGTTCCCCGAAAATCCTTAGGATTACATCAGAGATATATCCAATGGCGCAAGGGTATCCCCATTCACGCTCTTTGCAGGTGCTAAAATGAGATTGAGAAACATTTACCTCTAAATAAATCAGAATTAATTACAGAAGCCCAAATCAGGCAATATTATGTTTAGGCGCAGCTGCTGCGTCCTCTGCAAAAATCAGAATAAAACAATATTAAATCTCTGGCTCACAGTGAAGGTATTAGTGCACCCAGTAAACGGCCATTTCCGCGAAATCACAAAAAAAGACAAAAATAATGTGTCAGATGCCTTCAGACATTTTCTATAGCACTGGCAGTCCATTTTTAGGCTTACAGCATTAAAACAGGATGCCACAATTATTATAAACTTGACTAGGTGATGCTGTGATTACTGTGAGTGCCACAGTGGTTGATTTTGTATTCCTACCCCCAAGTTGTAAAAATACACAAAATTAATTAGAAAAAATAATAAAGTTATTCTATTTCATTTTGACCTCTCTTTACCTATTACGTTTCAATAATGTGAGCATAAAGTGCAAGAAAATTAGGAAAGTCAGCATCCTTTACGTACCGTATTCGTGGTGAATGATAGCTTTTTTCCATTAAAATTGCCGAATTGAAAAACTTACGTTTTTACGGTGCCCTCAGAAATTTTGTATACAACCGATAGGTCTTTGTTAGGTTTTATTGGTTAGGATAGAGTACCACAGTTACTCCCAACCTGATTGTATGATGTTGCGATGCATTTCAGGGCCACAGTGGTTGAATCTGCTGCCCTACCCCCATTTTATCAGTACGCAAAGTAGCGCAAAATAATCATAAAATTGCTCACGTCATGTTTAAATTTTTTTTTTTTGCCAGTTTTCTTCTTTTTTTTTAAAGTATGCATATTGAGCATACACATTTTTGATCGTTTCATTAATTTCAATGTGACCCATCAATTTAATTTTTTTTTTTTTGGTAACTATTTTTAACTCGTTGCTCTTTTAGGTGATATTTTATCTAGCGTAAGGCGGGTCTAGTAAGGTTTCCCCTTTTCCTTTCATTTATTTTCGTCTAGAAATGTATAAATATGAATATGCATAATAAAGTTTAATGGTTCCTAACAGCCAAAACAATTTTATAAAAATACTTAGTTTTCACATGTCCACTACGCGATCACCACTTCCACCTTCTTCTGCAACGTCCAATTCGTTGATGGCCGTCTTTAAATATTATATGTTCTGGCTGCCAATAAGTAAGCTGTCAAGAGCTCGACAGCATGTTTTCAGAGTTTGGTGTACAGGGGTGTGTCTTCTGGTCAGAACTGCCAGCAGACCGCTTCTCTTTATGAACAGGTTTGGAGAATGTGCTAAGGAGACTGATTTTCTACGCCAAATTCGCATAGGGCTGTTTCCGCATTACCCAGTGTCACGAGATGAGTCCAGCAGGGTCCGTACGGTCTGTGAACATTTGTGAAAGTTGTTTAAAAAATGACAAGGCTTTTCTAGGGCCCTGGAAAGTATGTCAATTTCAGTCCCATTTCCTTAAAGTCTGAAAGTTTGTAAAAAATGACAAAGTGCTGGCACACGTTTGTCTACTTCTTTATTTTCTCCCCCAATTTGTGACTATTCCATTGCGAACGATCATGCTGACACTTGTTGCAAGTGATCTATATTTAGCTCTGATCATACGGTGACTGCATGGCCTTTCTGCCGAACATTCTGATTGGTTGTTTACGCTTCTACCGAGCTCCGCCATTCGCTAAGCGTTCTTTTATTTTGGTATCTCTTCATGCATTAGGCACGAAAGCTTTAAATAAGATGCTAATACAGAGTAATTTAATTAAAGTTGGTAAACCTTGAGGCTTCAGTTTGGGTTGTGAAACGTTTATGAAAAGTTTGTGAACTTCGTCCCTGCTTTTCTGTACGGACCCAGTCCAGAGTAATCAGTGCGTAGATGAAAGATGGTCGCATGGCTCTCCCTGTTCAGCTTGTTGATGTCGTCTGCCCACGTGCTGCAGCCGCCATTCTGCTGTTGCCAATCACTTTGTTGCTGTAGTGTCTTGGTTTCTTTACAGGAGGTTGTGATCTTGAGATAGTCTGGCTCCTGCTTTGGCCAGGCTGCCAGCCTCTCCATTCCCAGCTATTCTAGAATGCACTGGAGTCCACTGCAGCACTATTTTGTGGACAGGGCATCCAGTCTATCTTGAAGCTTCCTGGTGAGATCAGTGGATCAAGCTGCTGCCTTTCCATAGCTAGTACTCTGCTGCTGTGTTGAGCACCTGCAGATCTGTACGATAGTTGGAGCTGCTGCCGCCAACTGGTAAGGAGAGGGAGGTAGTAGTGCGGTCTGCACAACAGATGTACACGCCACTTCTTTCATTCCGCACGGCGTCTTGTGCGGTACCACAACTGCTGTGAGGGTAGCGCTTGTGCATAATCTCCAGCGAGATGGCTTTGTGCAATGCCGCGACCTTTGGCAAAGAGTCCTGGAACATTGTTTATGTTGTCTAGAAGGCTCTTTCGAGATGTCCAGGTATCTGAAGGGAACTCTTCACACATCTTTGGGCTTAATTCCAGGACGTCAGTTTTAGCCCTTTGCAGGACCTTCAGTTGGCGGTTCAGACTTGGGCGTTTCTGACGGTTCTTGGTCTGCTCCTGTAGTCTCCCATGCTGTGTGTTTTTAGTAAGTCTCTTCATCGTGTGTGCTGTTCTACGTTCCAGTGGCTCCAATGTCCACCATTTCCTAAATTGGGGTGGTCGAGATGGCTCTAAGAATGTCACTGTATCGTGAGAATGACCCATGTGCTGCATCATGTCAAGCCTGGTTTTTTTGGGTTTTGCAGGCAGTGTTTCATGTTGTCGATGTATCTTGGTACCGCACTACTGGTCTGACCGAGCAGGTGTTTGCTTGTGCCATGATGCTGTAATTTGCGTCAATGTGGTCCCCACCAGTTTCTTCATCAGAGACTTTAGCTTCCATGGCTTCGATGTGAGGCCTTCACGTGAATCCAGTAATTTATTTGTTGCCAATAAAGTTGGCCTGTCTGTCTTTGGTACTGGAAGGTCTCGAGTTTTAATGTGAACCCTTCCATCTGATTGAAAGAGATGGTCTAGCTCAGTTTGAGTGGCCTCTTTCAGTCCAGCTGCTGACTCTATTGGCAGCATCCTGGATTCTGCAGGATGCTATTTTTATGTCCTGCTGCGCTCCACACTGCAAAGTCATACGCATGGAGGATGTTCGAGACAATCCTTGTACTGTTGTACCTTATTTTCTTGCACTTTATGCTCACATTATTGAATCTTAATAGGTAAAGAGAGGTCAACATAAAATGGAATAACTTTAACCAGTGTGGCACTCACAGTAATCACGCCATCACCTAGTCAAGTTTATAATAATTGTGACATCCTGTTTTAATGATGCAAGCCCGAAAATGGACTGTCAGTGCTATAGAAAATGTCTGAAGGCATCTGACACATTTTTTTTTTTTTTTTTTTTTTTTGTCTTTCTTTGTGATTTTGCGGAAATGGCCGTTTACTGGGTGCGCAAATACCTTCACTGTGAGCCATAGATTCAATATTGTTTCATTTTGTTTTTGCAGTGGATGCAGAAGCTGTGCCTTAACTTAATATTGCCTGATTTGGGCTTCTGGAATGAATTCTGATTTATTTAGAGGAAAATGTTTCTCAACCTCATTTTAGCATCTGCGAAGAGTGTAAATGGGGGTACCATTGCGCCATCGGCTATATCTCTGGTGTGTTCCTAAGGATTTTCGGGGAACATGGCTTAAACATCTCAGGACATACTAAGGTACACTTTGAAACCCATCTTATTTAGTACTGGGAGAGGGGGGGGGGTGCACGGTAGATCTCGCTAGCTTATGGACTAAATTAGATGATTCGTTCAAGAGAAAAATTGCCGGTTATATAAAGTCGGTTGAACCCAGTATGACTATCGGTAATTTTCGTTCTATTCACTTAGAATTTTGGATATAGCTAGCTTGGAGATAGACATTGGAGGAGTTCGTAATCCAGCGTTGTACCTCTTCAACGTTTTGAATAATAATTAATTCATTATTGAAAAATCCACTATATACTCCCATCAAAAAGTCATCCCTGAAAGAGACTGTCTGGAAGAAAACAGCACTGGAAGAGGATGCGTGCCTTTCGGATGAGTGACGTCAATTATCAAATTCGTTACTGTGTACGCGGCGTCGTAAAACTACCGATGCCATGACATGAAGCTTATAGTGACGTCATTTTGCTGCTTGTGCTATTCTTCTTCAGAATACTGTCGCTACACGAGCCCACAGAGCGTACTAATGGCGGGAAGCGCGGTGCGTCCGTCTTTATTTGTGTACGCCGGTGTGTGTTGATCAGGAGTTGGCTTAGAGAGGACGAAAACGTTTAAACGTTTAAGGCTTAACGTCATTTGACCACCACGAAGGCGATTTCAAAGACGGAGCACCGAAATACGGTCTGAGCAAATTTTGACCCCCCGCTTAATTCGAAACCGGGACCTTTCGGACTTAAGTCGAACGCTCTACCACCGAGCTCCCCCTAAGAGGAGGGAAATGGATCAGAGGGATGGGCTTAAAAGTGTAAACAACAACTCGGAATGTTCCTAGAAGAAAAACGCACGTGAGCTCCAAACAATACGGTAGACTTTGGGGTGAAATCTTCATCTTGTTTAAAATTACTTTTGGTGTTTGCGTTCATGAATTGTTTCAATATGTATGTAGACATGAGGAGCCTCAGACACCCTTCTCTTCGATGATGCGGTAGAGATTTTAGGGCGGGGATGGATTGTTTGCGTGTTCTTGTCTGTGAAAGAAATCATTGCAGTTTACTTTTCTTGATTTTTTTAATTTTATTTTTTATTTATTTCATTTTTTTGGCGCGCAGATACGAACGACTGCACGATCAACAACGGTGGGTGCAGCCAAAACTGCACCAACACCGCAGGCTCCATCAGGTGTACGTGTAGACCCGGATACCGTCTTAATGTGACGGATGGCAGAACCTGTGACGGTAAGTGTTCTACTACTGGCATTTATTCTGTGGACCAGATGCACTTTTGTAATGTGAAGACGTCATGCTGAAAACATCTGTGTGTATAAAACGAGAACGTTCGAGAAAAACCTCTAGCGAAAGGTTGTTTGAACATCGTTTGACACCACGGAGATTTAAACTCATCTCATAGTTCAGCGTCGGATGCTCCGACGCCGGATGTGGCAGAGCATCTAACTCTGAACTATGAGATCACAAATCTATTTTTAAAGTCCCTTCTATTTATAGAATAGATTTTGTATGACCGGTCGCGGTGGGGCAAATTTAATAGCATACCCATGATGTCAAAGGCGGGCAGGCTAAACCTCCAACAATTAAAGTAACAAGATAAAAATTGTCATGTCTACTATGTGCGTATGTATGTGTGTGCGTATGTATGTAAACAAGAGAATCTCCGACATTTCTGTACGCACAAGCTTGAAACTTGGCGAAATACTTTCTTAAGTGGGTGGCTAGGAGAGCCTCGAAGCATGTTGTAATTGAATGTCTCATTAAAGACAAACAACCTGTCACGACCCCGCTTCCGGGGTGCGAACTATGAGCGCTACCGCTCGAGACACACCCAACCCACACTAACACAAACCTAACACAAACACCAGAGGAACAATAACAACGACGTTTATTAAATGTAACCCTAACAAAAACAACTAATCACACGCAGTCCTAACCATGCATTCACACCTCGCATTCACTCACACGCCCAAACTCTCTACTCCGAATATCTATAAACACAAACAAACAAAATATACAATAACTAAATATTTCTAATACAAAAAATCTAAGCAAACGAACATATATGAAATCACATCAACGGAAACCAAACTGAGAAACCTAATCAACCATTGCACCCCGACAGAAGCGCAAACGTAAGGCGCTAACACCAGTTAGACCAACGCCTTTGCCTCCGCGAGGAGTACCCTACAGTACGTGGTTCCTTAATATAGTAATGAAAAATAACACGTCAAATAAACGATCAACCAAATGTGTTCGATAGAACCCAAAGGGAGATCAAGCCGAATGACAGTAATACATAATCTGAACTAAACAGCTTACTATCACAAGCGAGGATCGAAAACAAAATACAATCCGTACGCTACTATATTCCCCCAAAGGGATCACGAACAAAACGTTCGAATCAAGCTAACGCTTTCACAAAAGACACTCGTAGCACAAGGCTCCTATAACAACGTTCAGAACAGATATCGCAATGCAAATGGAGATTAAATATCATGTAGGCAAATAGAGCAAAGTCCTCAACTCCATACAACTAAAAGTTGAATAAACAATATCTTTCGTCACGGGACCTTCTCGCCAGAAGCACAACCGTTGAGCACAACTCGACTCTACGCTCTAGCTTCCGCGATAAGGTCTGCCGTAAGACAAATAATACAATTGCTCAAACTTGGAACGATACAATATCTCAAGCTTCAACACAATATCTCCAAAGGTTACTAAGGTAACTCGTCTCGCAATACTGACACGAGGAAATGAAATAAACAGAAGTTCGTTACAACGTAAACATACAAAACTTTGCTTAACGGGTTAGGAATGACTATATGGGACGACCCGACCTGTCTGAATACGAGACGTGCCGCGACACTCGCGAAAGCACCCAGGTCCGGCGTCGTAGCCCACAAGGTAGAGCGACACAGTCAGCCTCCACTCTCAGTACCACAGCACGGTGGCAGACTTAACACGTAAGCTCTCCGGATTTAAAGATGCACTAAAACACAGGTGCAAGAATATTCATAAATAACTAGCCACCAAACAAAGATAATTACATCACCCTTCCCGCAACTATAACTGCTGTCTTTTATAATCCCTTCGCCTCTTCCGCAACCATAAACTCAACCTCCACACCATACATATTTATAACTGCATCACGCTGCCCGCAACAATCAATTTAACCTCAATATTCTCTCCCTCTCTCCCTCCCTCTCTCCCCTCTCTCCCACATGTAAACTTCAAATTTAACAAAATACATATTTACACGTCACCACGCGACTCGCTCCCGAAACGCCCTCCGACGCTAAGTAATGAAATGGCGCTAGTCACCTGCTTGACATTCAACCCCAATAACTAAACACCGCTAACTACCCTAGAAACTACAACATACAACAAACGACATTCAACCTACATTCTATTCTACACCTTTTCCCCCAATACACTAGCCCAAATAATAATACAGAACAAGCAAACACAACCCCCCCCCCCCCCCCCCCGAGCAAATGGCCACTAAAGGATTGTTACGTGTACTCACTGTCATCCATGGAGACACCCCGGCTAGGACGCAGACAAACAAGCCAAGGGTACAGTCGTGGCAGCTCTTCTCTTCTCGTCACAGGACACCGACCTCCGGGCTCGAACCAGGGCCGTATTGTAGGGACGCCACAGGTGGGTCGACACAGCTACTTGAGGCGGCGGCTAATGGAAAACCACGCCCGCACGAACCCCCCTCAGAGACAATGTTAATAGCGACTGACTAGTAATTTTGGTACCGTTAGATTGGCAAAAACCGCTCACTACCTCACGTGATTAAAATTCACGTGAAGCAGGTACCACCCGATGACGTTCAGACTGGGTGGCCACGTGGCTGCACGCCGTCCACCCAAGCCTCGCGCAGCAACAAACCCGCGTGTAAAGGCCAACTCCTATCATCATCATCATCATCAGTCCCTTGCCCGAACTGGGCGTTGGGGGGACTGAAAGGCAGCAGCAACAGACAGTGCTCTCCACTCCTATACACCTACGCTATCATTACCCGGTGACTACCCAAACCCTGTCACCCCTCTAAACTTACTCCCCTAAAAAGTATACGAAAAAAAAACTCGTGTCGTGACACACCTCCCCCCTAAGACAAAACTAACAGCTTTTGTTCCTTTATACTATCACGACACGATATTCCTACTAAAAAAACAACGATTACGTAATGATCTACCATCTCTATACAACTACCCTAAAATAGAAGTTCAAACCTTACCTTGCACTCGCCTACCGCGGCACGCAACAGTAAGTCGGTATAAATATCTGCATACTGCCTAGCGCAGTTTCCACTGTCTGGGCTACGTCGGAACACTCAAAACCTAAATACCCAACAGACAACTCCTCCCGTTTTCTACCTTCTACAACTACGGCCGTAGCTACGCCGACTCTCTCGTGGAAGAGTTTTAACAGGTTAGCATGGAGTAGTTTTGTTTTGCCCCCTACCTTCACTTGGTAATCACACTCCCCCTGTCGCCCTATCACTTCGTACGGACCTCGCCGACTCATCTCTAACTTGTTGTGCTTGGTGGGTAGCAGAAGTAGCACCTTGTCTCCTACTTGGAACTGACGGCGTTTGGCTTTCCTGTCGAAATGACGTTTCTGCCTGGCGCTAGCTTTCTGTAGATTTTCCTTGGCTAACTCACAGGTCTCCTCTATCCTGCTCCTCAGGTCAACAACATACTGGTTGCTAAGCTTGACCTCATCACCCACGAACTCCTTCGTCCACAACTCCCTCAGAATGGCCATGGGACCCCGTACTGTCTTCCCGTACAACAGCTCGAACGGAGAAAAACCCGTACTCTCTTGAGGAACTTCCCTATACGCGAATAGCAACGCAGGAATGTACCTGTCCCATGACTTCGGTTGTTCCTTGGTGAGTTTCCTGAGCATAGATACCAGTGTCCCGTTAAACCTTTCTACCAGCCCGTTACATTGGGGATGATACACTTCCCCTTGACCGCTAATAGCCTATTGACCTCATTCATGACGCTAGACATGAACTGCGTACCCCGATCGGTCAAAACTTCCCTAGGCACTCCCACTCTGGTCCAAATTTCCCACAACGCTTCAGCCACACGTTCTGCCTCGATGCCCTTCAGAGGTGCAGCTTCAGGGTATCTGGTGGCGTAATCGACTACTACCAGGATGTACTGATTCCCTCTATCCGATTTGGGCGATATCGGACGTACGATGTCCACCGCGACCCTCTCGAACGGTTCCTCCACTAGAGGCATCTGTTGCAACGGGACTTTCGACACTCTGCCTCTCGGTACGGTCTTCTGACATTCCGGACAAGACTCACAGAATCTCCTAACCTCGGCACACATACCGGGCCAATAAAAAGTACCCCAGATCCTCTCTTTGGTCCGTTTCCCTCCTAAATGCCCTGCCATCGGAGGATCGTGCGCTAGTCGTAATACCCCCCCCCCTACCCCCCCTAAGCTGCTGTGGTACCACTAACTGCGACAACTCGGCCCCCTCCTGCAGATAGACCCTGTACAACACTCCCTTTTTGACACGGAACTTAACTGATGCTTTACCCGACTTCAAGACGGTCCCCTGCCTAGCACAGGTTCTAGCTTTAGCTAACGTCTCATCCTCCTCCTGCCACTTCTTCAACTGGTCTGGAGTCACATCCAGCTTAAGCGATTCTGGAATGGCAAGCGGTTTCTCTCCCCTGCCTTCTGCCCTCACCTGAGCTCGGGTTTGTATCGCAGCGGCTACAGCACACTGCTTACCATCTACTGCTACGGGACTACGCTGCCCGTCCTTGAAGACTACCCAGTTGCCTAGTATGAAGTCGGGGCCGGAATCTTCTATGACTATCAGTTCTACGGTCCCCTTGACGAACTGCGAGTCTAGCTCAACAAAAGCCGTCGGGTACTTCCCTGCCTTAGCTGGATCGGCCAAAACCACCTCGATCTCACGACCTGTCAAATCTTCGGGCTTCACCCACCTAGACGCCACAGCCCCCATCTCAGCTCCTGTATCCCTCATGACTAACAGGACTACTTCTAAGCTGCCCCGTACTCCACGGGTTATACGGCTGAATGCCGCTGACGGTGCTAATGAGCTCTCCCTGAATCGAAATGGCGTCAGGACTGACCGTCACTTGATTCAGCGGGTTAGGCTGCCTGCACTGCCTCGCTACGTGCCCTTTCTTCCCACACCGGTAACACTCAATCTGGCTACCCCCTCCTTGACTACCCTTCGGTTTAGCATCTTCCTTACTACTTCCACTAGACGGTTTATCTACTCTAACATTCGGGTCACCGGGTCTAGGTCCCTTTCTAACGGGTACCCCCCCCCAACCCCCCCAACCCCCCCCCCCCCAAACACCGGTCTCTTAGTCACAGCCCTCTTAGCGTCTATGTGCAGCTGAGCCAAATCTGCCGCCTTCACGCCGTTCTCGGGAAGTCGTTCCCGCACAAAAAGCTCTAACTCCGGACTCATGATCAAGTATAGTTGCTCCGTGATGAAAGCGTCCAACACGTCAACTACACTCTTCACGTCTCTCTTGGCTAACGAAAACCACCTCTTCACTAGAGTGTGCAGCCTACTTAAAAACTGCGGAAACGTTTCTCCCTGAACCGCTTCCGGTAGTACTCGGCGTCTCTCCGAAACCGTTTCAAGAGCGCATCCCTAACGATACTAAAATCTTGCGCTTGCTCTGGACTCAGCTTTAAGTACGTCTCTCTAGCTTCGCCCGACAGTAACGGTGATAACCTAGCAGACCAGATTTCCCTTCGCCACCTTTGAATCTCGGCTATCAGCTCGAAGTGCTGAAGGTAACTTTCTATGTCCTCCTTCCCATCAAAAGGTAGAAGTCTGACACGATACCCATCTGACTGGCTACGCTGACTTTGCTGTGCTAACGCCTGTTCTCTAGCCCTTCTTTCTTCCTCTAACTGGGCTTGAAATCTTTCTCTGTCGTCTGACCTTTCTTCAGCCCTTTCCCTACGATCTAACTCCCTCTGTTCTCGTTCAGCTTTGAATTTCCTCTCTAGTAACCTAATCTCCCGGTCTCTCCTAGCGGACTCCTGGTCTCTCCTAGCAGACTCCTTGTCCTTACTGACAGACTCCATCACAAAGTTGGCTAACACTACGTCCCGCAATCCCATGCTCATCCAGAACTCCCTGTATCTGACATAAGGGTCAGAACGGCCTAGCTCTACCGAACCCTTGGCCTCTACCGGGGACAATGCCGCCATGCGAGGGCTCGGAAAGGAAGGCGTACTCACTGTGACCGCTGTTCCAGCCTGACGCGACGGGGTGGTTCCAGCAGGCCGCAAGTCTGCCGTTGCCTCAGCCAGCTATGCCCGAATGGCGGCCCTACGATCGCTCGCTCTGGTTTCCATGGTGCCCGGAGACGGTGTCCTGCCACTCAAGGAGAAAAAGGAAAACTGAACTACCGAACACCCAACACGTAACACTTAACACTTAAGACGAGACAATCAAATAAATGACAAAACGGAAGACGGAGCCGGAGGGTCCCCTGTTGCCCAGGCCTTGGCAGCAGAGTTACCCGCAACAAACCCCCGTTTCGCACTACTCGGGGTGTGAACCCTAGAGCAATACTCCCTCACTCCCGACCAACCGCCCGCCTAGTCACTCACTCGACACGACAACGAAGAAACAAAACACTAGCCTCTGGGTACTAACCTAGTCTAACCTACCAACTAACCCCCTAACAATTTCGATCCCACCGCTGCCACCAAAATGTCACGACCCCGCTTCCGGGGTGCGAACTATGAGCGCTACCGCTCGAGACACACCCAACCCACACTAACACAAACCTAACACAAACACCAGAGGAACAATAACAACGACGTTTATTAAATGTAACCCTAACAAAAACAACTAATCACACGCAGTCCTAACCATGCATTCACACCTCGCATTCACACTCACACGCCCAAACTCTCTACTCCGAATATCTATAAATACAAACAAACAAACTATACAATAACTAAATATTTCTAATACAAAAAAATAAGCAAACTAACATATATGAAATCACATCAACGGAAGCCAAACTCAGAAACCTAATCAACCACTGGACCCCGACAGAAGCACAAACGTAAGGCGCTAACACCAGTTACACCAACGCCTTTGCCTCCGCGAGGAGTACCCTACAGTACGTGGTTCCTTAATATAGTAATGAAAAATAACACGTCAAATAAACGATCAACCAAATGTGTTCGATAGAACCCAAATGGAGATCAAGCCGAATGACAGTAATACATAAGCTATTGAATTTGAACAGCTTACTATCACAAGCGAGGATCGAAAACGAAATACAATCCGTACGCTACTATATTCTCCCAAAGGGTTCACGAACAAAACGTTCGAATCAAGCTAACGCTTTCACAAAAGACACTCGTAGCACAAGGCTCCTATAACAACGTTCAGAACAGATATCGCAATGCAAATGGAGATTAAATATCATGTAGGCAAATAGAGCAAAGTCCTTAACTCCATACAACTAAAAGTTGAATAAACAATATCTTTCGTCACGGGACCTTCTCGCCGGAAGCACAACCGTTGAGCGCAACTCGACTCTACGCTCTAGCTTCCGCGATAAGGTCTGCCGTAAGACAAATAATACAATTGCTCAAACTTGGAACGATACAATATCTCAAGCTTCAACACAATATCTCCAAAGGTTACCAAGGTAACTCGTCTCGCAATACTGACACGAGGAAATGAAATAAACAGAAGTTCGTTACAACGTAAACATACAAAACTTTGCTTAACGGGTTAGGAATGACTATATGGGACGACCCGACCTGTCTGAATACGAGACGTGCCGCGACACTCGCGAAAGCACCCAGCGTCGTAGCCCACAAGGTAGAGCGACACAGTCAGCCTCCACTCTCAGTACCACAGCACGGTGGCAGACTTAACACGTAAGCTCTCCGGATTTAAAGATGCACTAAAACACAGGTGCAAGAATATTCATAAATAACTAGCCACCAAACAAAGATAATTACATCACCTTTCCCGCAACTATAACTGCTGTCTTTTATAATCCTTCGCCTCTTCCGCAACCATAAACTCAACCTCCACACCATACATATTTATAACTGCATCACGCTTCCCGCAACAATCAATTTAACCTCAAGAGATGGAACAAGTGAGATTTAAAGAGCTCCGGATTCTCAGAAACCGGACAGATACCCTAAAACTATTTATTTTTGAACACAACCACCCGGAACACTCTCAACGTTAACATTCTCAGGAGAAGATCAGCGATCTTTTAGTTAAACAAACCTTAGCATCCCCACTAGTTCTATCACACCTACTTCTGAGAATCATCAACTGTATTGCCGAGCAGATACCCTAACACTATTTAATCCACTGGTGCCAAGTAGAACTTTGTACTTACTTACAAGTTGTAGGTAACTTAAAGGTTACCTCTGCAGGTTCTTTATAGTTAGTTACAATAAGAACTTATAATTACTTACCATAAGAACTTATTAATTACTTATAAGAACTTGTCTCCAGTCACAAGATACTGAGTCAGATTTGACAAGATACAAAGACAAAAAACGTTATTTTTAAAAAATATTCTGGCGGAGCTGTGGGCATCAAATAGACAGGCGGCGTGTCATCTCTCTGTGAAGTGTATGACAAAAATATTGTTTGATTACCAAAACTGATTTTTACTTCCCTAAAAGTCCTTGAAGCTTTTCTGTGGTTTCCTTTACCCCTATCTGTTTTCCTTCTGCTAAAAAACTAGCCTTCAGTTCTTCAATATTCACAGGAGACTGACTACGCATTTTATTTTGTATTTCAGATTTCAGTTGTGTGTAATTATTTAAATCATCCTGGACTCGCTTAAATTCTTCATCATCAATAAAATTGTCTTCCAATGCCTTACTTATAATAAGTTTCATACTACTCAGTTTTGCACCGGCCAGCGTACTCGATGCTTCATGTTTTTCTAACTTCGTGTGAAATCTCTTGTTTATGGCCTCCAAACCAAAGCAAGCCAGTCCTGTGGCAATGCTAACACCCTCAATTGCAATTCCAGTTAAACTTCCAATTCCCGTGGCTAACAAAACAATACCCCCCTACAGAACATCCAGCTAAAACTGCACTCACTGCCATAGATGTGTTTTGAACAGAATTGAAAACGGTCTTATACCGTCTCTTACACCGTATTTTGCCTCCTCTCCTTCCAAATATTTCAATGCATCTGTAATATTTATTACTCTAAATGCATCTGCCTGTAATGTTTTATCAGGTGCAATTGGCACATGTATCTCAGTTGTCACAGTCTCAGTCGTTGGTAGTTGTGGATACAAGTTCACCATTTTTTTTATTCACAAATATTTATTTAATCAGTGATTACATTTTGCAACTCATCAAAAGTATACAATTTGCTGGCATAATAAAATGAAACAAGATCAATGTGTTCCAGTTTTATGAAACTTAGACGAACAAAAGTTAGTTTATCAATCAATATCTTGACAGCTGGAACACTGCTCGACACCTCAAAATCATCAACAGTTTTTTTTTAATGGCAATAAAAACTTTTGTTCCCTCTGACAATGTTTCATCCCACGTTAGTTTTATTCCTTGTGCTATATCTGCCTCTTTTACAGAAGCAACAGATCTCATGATAATTTCAAATACTATTGTCACTTCTCTTGCAATCATAAAGTTTGCTGGTGCAAACACGACTTTCGCATCTGATCTGCCCTTCCTGTGCGTAAGAAGATACCTCCATTTCTCATAATTTTAAACTTTCAGTTTTTCTCGGCTATTGTTGTCTGAGGCAAAACTTGGAACAAGACTTACAATCAGCAGCCCAGAGTTAACAACCTTCCTAAACACTAAGGCACCTTCATCATCAGTGTATACATAAGGACTAATAAATTCAAACTTTATGTCCCAGTCAATTGTTGGGGGCGGTGCAGGCACAGGTGAAACAACCCACTTATTACCCACATGTATTAAGTTGTAGGGCACGTTATTTACAAGAGAAGGCGCAACTGGTACAGTATCATGCAGCTGACCAAGTTTAGGAATCTGTCTTTCACCGTCTTTCATGTCAACGATTACTTTCCTCTTGTACATGCCAGTTGAATCAAGTTCAAAACCATATATTTCTCCAACCTCTCCCTCCTTCTCAAAATCCTGTACATCAGCCAAATCTTTCAACTCTGTACCGGACACGCAACTGGTATGATTCTCGGCTTTGGACCAGCACTCATTTTTTTATAAACAAAAATAAAATTATTTAACTTCTAAGACAATACTAAAATCATGCATCAGAACTGGTTTGTCATCTTGATTAGTTACAGATATACAAAGTGACTCAAAGAAATTAGAACCTAATTTTTTAAACTGCAAATTAGGAAATCTAACAAACACACTTTCACAATAGGGAGCAGTGCCAGTTGGTAAACATCTCAACAAAGTTGATGGCTTTCCATTGTAAACATTTTCAGTTGTGTTTAGTTCTTTTAAATAAACATTAAATACTGTGTGTACTGACAAATTGACAGGGCGTTTTCCAGTTATTTTAAGTTTTTTTTGTCTTAATTGTTATAATATCAAAAATAGCTTCATCTAAATCATCTGATCTCCACCAATCTTCATCAAAATAAAATCCAAGTAAATATGCAAATCTGAGATTTTTAACCAATTTTGTGTCGGAAATTGTAATGTAACATGTAGGTTAGCTGGATTTAAAGTTGATTTTATTTTAAATTTACTTTGAAACCATTCAACTATAGTACAAAAGTCATAATACCCAGGTGGTATAGCTTCAGTCACACCATCAAGATTTACATAATAATTTGTGTCTTCTATATTAAACCACTTAACAGTGTAAAACATTTCATGGATAGCTACAACCTTGCTACCATCACGATTATCAAACCCATTAGTTAACCACACTGGTTTGCTTGTGTCAAGATTTGTTAAGGTAATAAACATTTTTATTATCTCATAAAAAAGAAGGATGGAATTTAAATCACAAACAAGTGTCACTGCAAACGCATTTCAATTTAACGTGGATGCCAAATACAATGTCGCACCTACTTATGAACAGAAAATAATTCAGCTAAATCAGCTTGATATAGCTGTGTCTGAACAAGTTTTATTTCAAGTGAAAGTACCCAATCTGTTTGACCATTACCTAAACCCTCCAATAACAGACGATTCAACTGCAAGAAAGTGGTCTTCAAGACCATTACAGATGTTTCAAAACCAACTTAACTTTGCTATTTTGTGTTCTACTACAGGCTGTGGTGTTTCATTTACAGACCACATAAATCACTCAAACTTATTAGATATGTCTACCATTTTCACACATATTACCAGTTAAGATGAATACTGTCAGAACTGCATACACCACTACCCACTGAATCCAGTTTCAGCAGGTATAACAACCCCATGGATATGAAAGCATTTGAACGCATCTGTAATGAGTTTAACATAAGCACTAAGTATGACTTCGCACAAAAACTTGATGATCACCACGGCATGGGTACATTGTATTATGCTATGATTCACAGACAATACCCACAAGACTATTACCCCGGTTACACATCATTCTCACAAAAATCACAAGTATGGTTAGGATCAATAGAACAGAAACAGTCTAATGCCTGGACCACATTTATCTTAGACAAGAGTGACGGGTTTACTCAAGCAGGAGTCGAGCGTGTAAATGAGTCTATCAGAACATATGTGTGGTGTATACTAGGTGCACAATCATTAACAAAATCGAATATTTTGAATGGAAGTGGGAAATTTGAATCTCAAAACAGTTTCTTGCTAATCTAGAAGATTCAGTAAATTCAACAGTAGATCTCCCATCAAGCATACAACGCTACCAAGACGTTCTCAGATATACCAGATCAAAAGTTGACTTTGTAGTTGGCATTAGGTTATACATGTTACCGTCTGACCTTCAATTACAAATGGGGACAATAACAAATTATAATAATGAAATCATTGTTGCTGGGCGTGATCAGAAATTAGGACTCAATAAATCTGTAAACACACACTTACAATCATTAATAATGCCAGCCCTGGCCTCAGTAACATCACCACCCATACAGGCAGTAATGCCAGTAATGACAGTAACAGCCCCAGCCCCGGCACCATCACCTGTACCAGCACAAACACCAGCCCTGGCACCAGTACCAGCCCCAGCAAACACACATGAGTCAGAGAGAACTGCATTGGTAATAGGCCTCACAGGACTAGGTATATTACTTCTTTATCTGTTTCATTAAATAACCCACCATCAACCCTCCTACTGTCACCAAAAATATTAACACATGCTCCGCCATAATCCCCACTACCTTTGCTGCAGTATTGATCAGCCAACTGACAACACTTCCAATTACGCCAGGCAATGCGTCCATTGCTTTCACAGCCAATTTTTTAAGCAAGTCTGATATATGAGACAACTGTTTTTTTACCACGACTGTAAGTCTTTTGGATCAGTTGGTGGTGCTGGAGGTGCTGGCGGTGTTAGACCGCCCCCACCACCACTGCCAGAGACAGCCAACACTACAGTACTGATAATAAATCCAAGAGCAGTAATTAAACTAGCAATAGTGATACCCTGTTCTCTGAAAAGTGTTTTCAATCTCTCAGCCAATGTTGTGTCTTCGTGAAGTATTTTCTGAATAGTTTCTCTAATGCTGTTGACTTGTGTTTTCAGTTTTCTTTTCCAATACTAATCACTTCTAACCTCGCTGATCTTTCTATATACAAATCATTTAATCTGTGTTGTATTCTTTCTTTTATTTCTGTGTCAAGATTCTCTTCATCAGCAGTTGCTAATTTGTTTCTTTCTCTTTCTATTTGATTATCAAGCTCACCCAGTTTGGCTACATTATTTACCATCTCACCTCTTATTGTCTGCAGTGATTTATCCAAACCCTTTATCTCTCGCATTGACAAAGGTGGGTCATCTATTGTTTTCATTACTTCATCAGTAAATGAGGTTACTTGTATCACAGTGTTTGCTATTTCTGGCAGTCTTGTTACCTCAGTCATTTTAATATCTTGTCCTGTTGGTAATCTTGTTTGCCCTTGTCATGAAGGGTACTAACAAGTCTCGGTGTCAACCTTTTACTAGTACCAACACCAAGGTAACGCTGCAGTGCTGCCTCACCGCAAACATCAGTTTTAATTGTACTTAAAGCTCTAAACCTAGCAGCGTTGTTTTTATGTGTTAGATACACTTTACCTCTGTCTGTATTTACAAATAAGTGACCTTTATCATATTCAAACTGATTAGGATCTATTACATCTGGGCATTCACCAACACTGTCATAAAACGAGTTTACTTTGTCTTTTAACAGTTCGTGATGCATACTAAAAGTAGTTACAGTCATATCTGTCATACTAGTATCATAGTCATCCATGACATCCATTTCAATATCATGATTAAATCCTCCTGTTGCCATTGTTTTTATTAATTTAATATTTTTGATTTTTGCATAATAAAAATGACACAGTCCTACGGATCAAAGTTAGACCCGTACAGAAAACTATGTGAGCCTCTTGGTGTTAAGGGCATTAGGCAATCAATTGTCATCACAAACAATCCAAGTACCATAGACCAGAACCAAACACTTGCAGTCAAGTTTCCAAACCTGGGTCCCAATGATGTTATTGTTCCTGGTACTGCACGCCTAGCATTTAATATTGAACTTTCATCAGAATCAGACGTAAACAGAACACTGGTTGACAATCTAGGCAGAGCAATTGTGAAGACCATCAAAGTAAAACTTGAAGGACAGGAAGTGTTTAGTCTTGATGATGCTGATGTGTTTTACTGTTACAAAGACCTTTGGCTTACACAACAAGAAAGAGAAGATCGTGTTTACCAAGGCATACAGTCTGCTAATGTTGCTAAACTTAGAATCGATGCGGCAGACAAATCAACATCTGCAATTGAAGACGTTATATTAGCAGATACATACGGTAATAGATTTTACATTCCACTTGAATTTGAAATCCTCACAACACATTTGCCTATTACCAAGGAGCACTGAATGACCGTCTGAGTTTTGAACTAACCTTTAATGACTTTGCAAAAGTTATCAAAACAACTGACCCAGACGCAACATACAAGATCTCTAACATTTCCTTGGAATACGAAATTGTCACACACACTGAACTTGCCAGACTAATTCAAAATCAATATCAGTTAAGACTTCCAATTTATTATGACCGCATGATAAGACACAGTACAATACCCAAAGACAAAAGTGATACAATGTGGAACATAAATCTTAACACACCTGCCAGGTCATTGAAAGGTATACTGATGTTTATTGAACCAAAAAATCCATTCAAAAGAGTCAGAAAAGTTTTACAATCCATAGATAACACATTTGTCCTGTACTATCGAAGGTCATCCTAATCAAGTGTACGCTTCAGGAATGCAACCTTATCAACACTATGACGAGATCACAAAATGGGCGGGTGGGAGACTTAGAGAAAAACCAGCAAACATGGCGTGTAAAGATTTACATTTGTATGAAGTAAGGATCAGTCAATACCTGACAGAAAAATATGCACTTTGGCTAGACCTGCGCAGTACAGATGATGATTACCTGCATGGGTCGGGTTGTACTGTTGAGAACGGCAGTGACGGAATCACAATTCAGATTCAAAAAAAGACTGAAACAGGAGGAGCCATAAATATTTATTTGTATCTGATTTATGATGCACAACTCAATATTGCAGAAAGCAGACTAAGTGGACACTTGTATTAAATTATAATTAGTATTAAAATGAACTTGATGACACTCGAACCACACTGTGGTTTGTTTTGCGGTGCCACAGGCTGTGGAAAAACTGAATTTGTTCTTAATCTATTACAAACAAGATATATATACCATTTCGAAAACATAGTGATATTTTGTCCTACTATCAAACACAACAAAGCTTATCACAACCGTTTATTCATTTGGACTGACAGCAATATCTATTTAGTCGAGCTTGAGAAAAAAATGAATGATTACCTGCTGTATTTTTACAAACAATTTGAAGGACAGCCAACGTTGTTTATTGTTGATGACTGCTCTGCAGAGAAAGACATTGTCAAAAAGAGAAACACTTTAGCAGAACTTGCCTTTAGTGGCAGACATGCAAACATAAGTGTATGGATTCTCACTCAGAAATATAATGCTGTACTGAAAGATTTTCAAGAACAGTTAAAGTTTATCTGTTTGTTTTACTGTAAGGATCGTGACAGCTTTGAAGACTGTCTCAGAGGAAATGATGCAATACCAAATAAGCATGAATGAGACTGTAAAAAATAAACTGAAATCGACTAAGCATCTAAAGCTTATTTTAAAGACAGATCAGTCCACAGGGTATGGGTTAGTAAATTAATTTATACTTTTGTTTTAACCATAAAAAATGACGGACAGACAATCCATTGACATCACAGACTGCTTCAAAGATGTTGTGCACTTTACTCAGATAAGAACACCTCCCAAACAGCCTGACATAAACCTCTTAAAACCGACAGCAATATATTTGTCATATAATGTGTCTTTGGATTATGTTGATGAGCATCCAAATGTGGAGTGTTTGACAGTTGATTTTAGGACACCCACCTTAAGAGTTAAAAATAATAACTGCCAGGAATGGTTTGAGATACTTTGTGAACAAATATTTCAACAACTACACAAACTAAATGTTTATATTAACAGTGTTACAGTCAATAAAGTGGTATTACATAAAGTGTAATTTTTCTATTATTTTGTCGGACAAATAAAAATGATGGACAATGCTCAAGGTTTAAGAAACGTGTTTCACACAACAGACTTGCCTATATCCAATAGTAACAATGTTTATGAATCGATAGAAAATTCTTTTTCTGTCATACAAGATAATCTTCTTTCAGGCAGTGTAAAGATTCAGATTGTTGCGAAAATAGAATTCAGCAGAGTAGACGGTGAAGTGATTATATCGTATATATCAACAAGACAACACACAATTAACACAAGAAGAGAATTGGAAAACGTGTTTAAAAACATACTATTGCCTGACTTTCTAGAAGCAATTGACAGAGCAAGAATGAAGGGGTCTGGTTGGCACGAAGGTCATGTGCATGAACTACAATTGAAACAGTCAAGGTATCATCCTATTCTAGGTAAATCATGGATACCACTGCCAACAGAGGTTGCAAACAAAAAGGCTGTCATCAATATTCAGAACAATGATAATTTTTGTTTCATGTGGTGTGTGCTTGCTAAACTACACTTTGTAAAAACAAGACCTGATCGCGTATCTAACTACACTAAATTTGTAAATGAACTCAATTTCAGTGGTATTGATTTTTCTGTTAAAATAGAAGACATAAGACTTGTTTGAACAATTAAATCCTGGCATATCTGTAAATGTGTATGTATGGGATAATGACTCTGTTGACAAGTTACAACCAATTAGAGTATCATCACTTGCTCCCACCTATGGACAGTCAGAAGATAAACATGTTGACATGCTATTAATTGGTGATCACTGCACAATTATCAGAAGTATGTCAAGACTAATTCATAATCATGTATCAAAATATGGTAGGAAACAGGAAGTGCGTAAAAGATGTTTACAAAGGTTTTCCTCTATTTCAGTAGCACACAAACATGTTTTACACTGTAGATCAGCTGATGACATACAAACTGTACTTAAGTATCCAGATCCTGGTAGTCAAGTATATTTCAAGAATCAGCAAAAGCTGCCGTTTGTAGTGTATGCTGATTTTGAATCACTGGTGGTTCCGTATGGTCCTGTTCCAGAATCATTGCCAAAGACAGTAAAATTGAGTGACCAAGTGGTGTGTTCTTTTGGTTATATTCTTGTTAAGTCAGACGGTCAGCATCCTGAGCCTGTTATCTACAGGGGTGAAAATGCAGCATGTCTGTTTTTAACAGAAATGAGACATCTGTATAGTCAGGTGGTACAGTATCTAGAAAACAATCAGATGCCTGTGATGATGAAAGAAGAAGATAAACTAAATTTTGATACAGCTGTGATGTGTTGGATTTGTGAAAAACACCTACAGGGTGACAAAGTTCGTGACCATGACCACATAACTGGATGTTACAGAGGTGCTGCACATAACAATTGTAATTTATTATTAAAAATAGATCCTAAGACATAAGTTACCTATCTTTTTTTCACAATCTCAGGGGGTATGATTCACACATTATCATGCAGGCTGTGGATGAGTCATACAAAAAAAATTAGTTGCCTTGCACAGACAACTGAGAAATATTTGATGTTTAGATTAGACAACAACTTAGTATTTTATGACTCAATGCAACATTTGTCTTTAGGGTTGGCTAGTCTGGCAGATGGACTGCCGAGTTTCCAATAACAAGTAAATATTTTGAGCCAGACTTAATTAAGGAAGGTGTGTATCCATACGAGTACATCAGTGACTGGGTTGTGTTTGAGGAAACAAGACTGCCACCAAAAGATAAATTTTATTCCACACTTAATGGAAAAGGTATTTCTGACTCTGACTACCAGCATGCACTTGATGCGTGGGATAAATTAGGGTGTCAAACAATTGGTGACTACCATGACCAGTACTTAAAGGCTGACGTTTGCTTGCTAGCAGACGTATTTGAAAGTTACCGTGAAAAGGGTCTATTACACTACAGACTTGACCCGGCATGTTACATAACTAGTCCTGGCATGACATGGGATGCATTTTTGAAATCCAGTAAGGTATTTATTGACTTGTTGTCTGATCGTACGATGGGTGAAATGGTGGAACGTGGATTGAGGGGTGGCATTAGTATTGCTGCGAATAATTATGCAAAAGCAAATAAATATCTGGACGACCCGGGGTTTGACCCCTCGGGGTCAAGATCATTCATTATGTACTTGGACGCTAACAATTTGTATGGGTTCGCGATGTGTGAGTTATTGCCCTTGAAAAACTCTTGTCATGATTTGTCACAGTGGGACATAACAGAGATAACAAACAATATTATGAGTCATGACCGAAATGATGCAAAGGGTTGGATCTTTGAAGTAGACCTGGAGTACCCACACCATCTACATGATTATCACAATGATTATCCATTAGCAGTTGAGAAAATGAGTATGACAGGAAAAAAAGAAGACACTAAACTTGTGCCAAATCTGAATGACAAATTCAATTATGTTTGCCACTATCGCTTGCTGCAGTTTTACATCAGACATGGGTTAGTACTAAAGAAAGTTCACAGAGGCATTCAATTTGACCAGAGTGCTTTTATGAAAGATTACATAATGAAGAACACAACATTGCGTGCCAGAGATGGCAACACTGCATTTGACAAAGACTTCTTTAAGCTTATGAACAATGCCTGTTTTGGCAAGACGATGGAAAATCCTCATCACCGCAAAGATGTGAGACTTGTAACAACTGAATCAGGTGCAATTAAACTTACAGGTAAGCCACAGTACACAGGGTATAAAGAGTTTCATTCATCATTGTATGCAGTGTCACTCAAAAAAAAGATTGTCAAACTGGACAAGCCAGTATTCATTGGTATGGCAATTCTTGAGTTATCAAAACTGTTGATGCTCGAATTTTATTATGATTACTTTAAACCGAAGTATTTTGAGTGTCGTCTGCTATACACTGACACTGACTCTATGATCATTGACGTGCCTACTGAAGACTTTTATGAAGACATGAAAACAGAGTTACACATGTATGACACGTCTGATTATCCCAAAGACCATCCACTGTATAGTACACAGAATAAGAAAGTGCCTGGAAAGTTTAAGGATGAACTGAATGGTGTGCCGATAGTTGAGTACGTTGGACTGAGATCAAAAATGTATTCTATACTGCATCAAAAGGGTAGTCAGTTGAAAGCCAAAGGAATAAAAAAAAAATCAGCAATAAAAAATAAAGACATTCGTCATGAACATTATAGAGAAGTGTTAGATGGTGCATTAATGCCTGATTATCCAAACAAGTCACTGAGATCAAATAGACATAATTTAGAAATGATTCAAACACATAAGAAGTCACTTGCAGTTGGGGACACGAAACGTGTTTTTCACTCCAAAGAGAAGGCTTATGCACCTGGACATTACAGGCTTAAGTTATCTGAAGACTTTTGTGATGAACTGATTGACGAGTTAGTTACTGAAATGAGTAACAGTGTCTGGGGGGATAATCTGTAATTCTTCTCTGACAAATGCCCTCTGTGGTGCAGGCTCATACAGGTAATAAATTGGTGGATTACCGGTGACTATTTTTTTTATGTTGTGAACAGATATAGACCAGATGGGGTCTGTTGCTCTGTGTCTGACGTCATTTTCGGCCTCTCCAGGTTGATATAAATATCTTACTTGTTTTTAAACAAACTTGTGTCTGGCACTTTTGTTTTTATTTCTGACCCTAACGACACTGTTTTCAATTTAATAGCATCAGCAGGTCGTACATGGCCTTCATTATTCATTGCTTTTATCACATGTGGCAATCTTATTACCCACTCAGTGTTACGCGTGTCATGCATGAGTTCCTTAGAATACTGGTAACTGAAAAGTCTCTCTGATAATTGTCTGTTGAAGTTTTCAACAATTGCCTGTGATCTGTGTACGCCAGGAATGCCTCGCCGCACAAGCACACCATGCTTTGCAAATAATTGATTAACTGCTCCTTTAAATTCAGATCCATCATCGACCTGCACAAGTCTGGGAAATTTTAAAGGGCCTCGGCTATATATTTTTGATAACCCAGTAGCAACTGTTGAGGCGTTTTTGTCAGTTATGGGTTCAGCATCCTTATATCTTGAAGCAATGTCGACAACAGTTGATGCATATTTGTAATGCTTTTTTCTTATTGTATCGTGTGGTAGAAACAGGAGGTCCATTTGATGGGTGTCATTTGGTATAGTGTTTTCAAAATGAGGTCTTGTTATTTTTCTTGGCACAGGGAGATATATTTGTCATATTGATTGTTTTTGCAGCCACTGTTTTATCTCATTTAGTGTTACATTTCCACCCACAGCCGCATGTAATTCTAATGCAGTCTTTCCTTTCCAGTAGCCAATTGGGGAGTAATATATTTTTGATAGTTTAGCTCCGATGTCTGTCATTTTTTCTAGCAATGAAAACTCCTGTAAAATAAACAAATGTCATTCCCACTAGAACAAAGATTATCTCCCCGTTTCTTTGTTCTGTACTAGGTTGATAGTAGTCACTTAGTTTTGGTTTTGGGATAGACATGTCTTCACCCGTGACAAGATAGTATTCCCTGATTGCATCATCGACATTAGAAAATGTATGCTGTGCGTGACCCTCTAGTCCGAGTTTCTCATTGATGAAATCAAGTTTTTCAATTCTTTGCTTTTCGTATGCTTGTTGGGCTTGTGCTAATTTTTCTGATGCCTCATTATGTCGCTTTAATTCTTCTGCAGATTCCTCTCTACCCATTTTTGAAAAAAGATAGTTTGATCCACTGAATGCAAGTGCATTGACAACAGCACCTCCCACAATAACAGCTAGTGTCGCCATATTATTTTTATTTACATAGATATATTTTCGGGAATAATTCCCTGCTTGACAAAAAAATCTTTCGTGGCAATTGACGCTGTGACAACTGCAACTAGCTTTGCACTGTCTTCGAAGTCTAATCTACTGAGGTCTGCAGATTTCATTTTGAGGAGACTTTTTGCAAGCATAGAATAAGCTACTGCTAATCCACTGATCTTTTTTTTTTTTTTTGCTAGGTGTTCCTGGATCTCTACATCGTTTTCGTCAAACCAGTCTTTGTTCTTCTTTCTGGCGAAACCCAAGACTTCTGCAGAGGATTTTGCAATAGCAGTTTTTAGTTGTTCCCAAAGTGTTTCAGGGGAGGAGTCTACTGGGTCCGCTGTGTCTTTGAGCCTGCGCTGTAAATCTGTCTGAAAGGCAGCTTTCACATCATCACGCTGAAGGCTGGCAACATCAAGCTTTTTCTTGGGGGGGCCCCCATTTCTTGGGTTTTGGCTTGAACAGAACAAAAAAAAAGAGCCGCCCATCAGGCTCACCTAGCCCAGCCTTCCTGCCCTGTGAAGAAGTCTGCCTTCCGCCTCGTCTGCAGCAGTCTCCAGCGCAAGCTCAGAGATCTCCAGAATGAGTGGTGGACCAGACTTGCACAGAGGACCCAGCTTTGCGCTGACAATGGTGACTACAGGGGTTTCTACGAAGCACTGAAAGCAGTGTATGGCCCCAGGCACCTGGTACAAAGTCCCCTGCGAAGCGCGAACGGCCAGGCACTCCTCACAGATAATACCTCCATCTTGAACCGCTGGTCGGAATACTTTCAGAGCCTCTTCAGCGCTGAGCGCACTGTTCAAGAAGCAGTCGTCCTACAAATCCCACACCTCCCAGTAAAGGTTGAATTGGACGAACCGCCCACCGCTGAAGAGACCCTCAAAGCCATCCATCAGCTCAAGAGTGGCAAAGCAGCAGGCATTGATGGAATACCGCCAGAGATCTGGAAACATGGAGGCACAGCACTGCACAACAAGCTCCATGACCTCTTTCTCTGCTGCTGGGAGGAAGGAACACTACCAAAAGATCTCCGTGATGCAGTCGTTATCACCCTGTACAAGAACAAAGGCGAGAAGTCTGACTGTTCCAACTACCGGGGAATTACCCTGCTGTCCATTGCTGGGAAAATCCTTGCAAGGCTGCTCCTGAATCGGCTGGTACCTGCCATCGCTGAAGACCAACTCCCAGAGGGCCAGTGTGGCTTCAGAGCAAACAGGAGCACCACCGATATGGTCTTCGTGCTGAGACAGCTACAGGAGAAGTGCCGCGAGCAGAACAAAGGGCTGTACGTAACGTTTGTCGACCTAACAAAAGCGTTCGACACTGTGAGCAGGCAAGGCATGTGGCAGATCCTGGAGCGACTTGGCTGTCCCCCAAAGTTCCTCAACATGATTGTCCAGCTACACGAGGACCAGCAAGGCCAGGTCAGACTCAACAATGACCTCTCAGAACCATTCCCTATTCTCAACGGTGTAAAGCAGGGCTGCGTGCTGGCACCGACCCTCTTCACCATCTTTTTTAGCATGATGTTGAAGCAGGCCACAGTGGACCTCGATGATGACGATGCAGTGTACATCAGGTATCGTCTCGATGGCAGCCTGTTTAACCTCAGACGACTGCAGGCCCACACGAAAACCCTAGACCAACTGATTCGCGAGCTGCTTTTTGCTGATGATGCTGCCCTCGTTGCACACACAGAGAGAGCCCTGCAGCGCATCACGTCTTGCTTCGCAGATGCTGCCCAGCTCTTTGGACTCGAGGTCAGTCTTACAAAGACAGAGGTCCTTCATCAGCCGGCACCCAAGACAGTGTACCGCCCTCCTCACATCACCATCGGCGAGTCTGAACTAAAGTCAGTGCACCAGTTTACTTACCTTGGCTGCATTATCACGTCGGACGCCAAGCTGGACAAGGAGCTTGACAGCAGGCTGGCAAAAGCGAACAGCGCTTTCGGGCGACTTTTCAAGCGGGTGTGGCACAATCAGCAGCTGAAAACAGGCACCAAGATCAGCGTGTACAGAGCTGTGGTCCTCACCACCCTGCTGTATGGTTCCGAGTCCTGGGCCCTCTACCGCAGCCAACTACGACTCCTCGAACGCTTCCACCAGCGCTGCCTGCGTACCATCCTGGGCATTCACTGGAGTGACTATGTCACCAACGTCGAGGTCCTTGAACGGGCTGAAACTGTGAGCATCGAGGCTTTGCTGCTGCGGACACAGCTCCGCTGGGCGGGGCATGTCTCCAGGATGGAGGATCATCGCCTACCAAAGATCACCCTGTTCGGCGAGCTTGCTACTGGACACCGTGACAGAGGGGCACCAAAGAAGAGATACAAAGACTGTCTCAAGAAGTCACTTAGTGCCTGCCAAATCGACCACCACCAGTGGTCTTCGCTTGCTGCGGACCGTGACACCTGGCGCTCCACCATTTACAAGACAGCTGTCTCCTTTGAGGACTCTCACAGAGCTAGCCTTAAGGACAAGCGGCTCAGGAGAAAAAACAGAGATGCCGCAGCTCAGAACCCTGGCCATACCTTCCCCTGCAGCCACTGCGGTCGAACCTGCCTGTCTCGGATTGGCCTCTGCAGCCACGAACAAGCCTGCAGACGTCGTGGGCAACTCCTATAAAATCTTCGTTCGCGAAGTCAAGCCAAGCCAATCCGCTGATCATGGCAGAATGATAAACAAGATTCATTAAGTTCTTTGTGTCGCTCATTTTCTTAGGCAATAAAAATTTAATTAATATTTTTATTTATTGCATGAAAAATGGGTCGACGGGTTTTGGTGTTACTGATAATGTGGCGACTTCTGGTTTTGCAGATGGAGTTTCTAATTTTTTGGTCACTGTTTGAGTGTGCGGCTTGTATTTTTTGTATAATTGGTAACCTGAGAAAACAAATACAACAACAAATCCAGCAACTATATATTTTGCTGATTGGGGTTCGGGATTAGTTGATAGTCTCTCACTTTGTTGTGGGTGTGATGGTAGTGACGGTCCTGACAGTGTTGGCACTTGTCCTGACGGTCCTGACGGACCTGACGGCGGGTCAGTTACTGTTTGTGCCTTAAGCTGTAATTCTTTTGCCTGTTATATTCCGCTTTTTTTTTTCCAGCTTGTACTCTGCCTGGGTGTTTCTGTTTAGTCACTGTCAAAACAGGGTTTTGTTGTGTCTTCTCGTCTGTCTGATCCATTTGGTCCATCCTTTTCTTTTCTTAGAAAATTTAATTTTGAAAAATCGATATGGCTGCCAGTGACAAGCAACATTACCATAGGAGCAAGATAATTTCCAAATTTGTAATACAAAAGGCATGCTAATTTACCAATTGAACTTGTTACTATTGGGTTTGAATTTAAATCAATACTAAGGCTGTCGGTGTCTACTTCAAAAAAGTGATTAACACCCTTTGTATAAAAGGTGATCAGAGACCGACTCAGATCTCGAGTCATTAGTGAAGCAATGTGATTTTCATAAATTAAATGTAATTTAATTAATTCATCAATGGAGAGAGATTCTATATCTTGTGTCAGATATTGTTTTCCGAGGTAAGCTTTTGACTTTCCCGACACAACTAGAGACAAAAGACGCTGTTTTTTTTGTTTTTTTTGTCTATGTCTTTGTTTTCTACAGCATTGATATCATTTAGGAGTAAGTTCTTCTGAATTCATTATTTTATAATGAAAAATAATTATAATAAGTAAAAACAAAATTCTTGCACTTACCTTTGTGTTTAGGCTGCTTTATATAAAATAAAAGCACTTTAATCCTTGTATGTGTTGCTAGCGCAAAACATTTTACACATGTCAACGACAAAGGCAGACCAGTGCACCATACACACAGCAAACCACTCTGAGTGCCATCGTCAAATGACTGGCACAGTGTACTGTAACATGTATAGAAGGAATTTAGAAACAGCAGACAAGCCCCCTGGCAGTCTAACATGTAGAGAGATAAAACACCACTCACACCTGTATAATTGATACCCACAGGGCTGCAATTGCGGTGTGCCACCCAAGGGCCGGAGGGCCTCTAAATTAAAGCAACACTCTGGTGCCTATCAACTGAAAATCAATAACACACCACACACTGCACTGCGCAGATAACAAAACCTGCTCGACCAGTGGGAGCACTGAAATAGACTCGCCAGGTTGTTTGCCTCTGAAAAGACCGAGATCGTTTTTCAGCCTCGGGCATGACCAGTTGAGGGTGTTACAAACCGGATGAGACATTATAATCTATACATGGTGCTATAATTATTCACGGAACTTCAGTTTTATCCGGTTAAGTTAGCTCTGTCATACCGGTTAGTTGTGTAGGCTCTGTGTGTGTGTGTGTGTGTGTGTGTGTGTGTGTGTGTGTGTGTGAGTGAGGAGAAGATGAGGGTTGACTACATCTTTTGGCTCTATGTTGTATGCCACGTGTGGTGCGGCATGTGCCGCGTATGGTGCGGCATGGTGCGGCACGTGCCGTGTGTGGTGCGGCATGTACCGCGCATGGTGCGGCATGGCGCAGCATGTGCCGCGTGTGGTGCGGCATGTGCTGCGTTTGGTGCGGCATGGCGCGACACGTGCCACATGTGGTGCGGCATGTGCCGCGTATGGTGCGGCATGTGCCGCGTATGTATGGTGCGGCACGTGCCGCGTGTGGTGTGGCATGTGCCGCGTATGGTGCGGCATGTGGTGCGTATGGTGCGGCATGGTGTGGTGTGTGCCGCGTATGGTGCGGCATGTGCCGCGTGTGGTGCGGCATGATGCAGCATGTGTCGCATGTGGTGCGGCATGGTGTGGCACGTGCCGCGTATGGTGTGGCATGTGCCGCGTATGGTACGGCATGTGCCGCGTATGGTACGGCATGTGCCGCATATGGTGCGGCGTGTGCCGCATATGGTGCGGCATGGTGCGGCACGTGCCGCGTGTGGTGCGGCATGTGCCGCGTATGGTACGGCATGGTGCAGCATGGAGCGGCATGTGCCGCGTGTGGTGCGGCATGTGCCGCGTGTGGGCTCATGAGGATCTTGTAAAACCCCATGTTTTTGTACACATTACGAGGTATCCAGAGTCTTGGCTGCAGTTAAATCAATACCTGTGTGTGTGATGAAAAAAATCAATCCTATCCTTTATAGCATTGTGCAAACGTCAGGGGCCCAGGTGGACAAATCAATACATTGGGAGTTAGGTGGAGGTTGTGTTCCAGACAATAGACAATACAGTTGATTCTCAAGAGTAGGTGTGATAGAACTAGTGGGGATGCTAAGGTTCGTTTAACCAAAAGATCGCCGATCTTCTCTTGAGAATGTTAACGTTGAGAGTGTTCCGGGTGGTTGTGTTAAAAAATAAATAGTTTTAGGGTATCTGTCCGGCTCCAGAGAATCCGGAGCTCTTTAAATCTCACTTGTTCTATCTCTCCTCAATATACTCCCTCTCTCTCTCCCCCCCCCCCCCCCCCCCCCCCCCCCCCGCATGTAAACTTCAAATTTAACAAAATACATATTTACACGTCACCACGCGCCTCGCTCCCGAAACACCCTCCGACGCTAAGTAATGAAATGGCGCTAGTCGCCTGCTTGACATTCAACCCCAATAACTAAACACCACTAACTACCCTAGAAACTACAACATACAACAAACGACATTTAATCTACATTCTATTCTACATTCTACACCTTTTCCCCCAATACACTAGCCCAAATAATTATACAGAACAAGCAAACACATCAACCCCCCCCCCCCCCCCCCCCCCCCCGAGCAAATGGCCACTAAAGGATTGTTACGTGTACTCACTGTCATCCATGGAGACACCCCGGCTAGGACGCAGACTAACGAGACAAGACAAGTCAAGGGTACAGTCGTGGCAGCTCTTCTCTTCTCGTCACAGGACACCGGCTCCCGGTGTGGCGGTCTGAGATAGGCCCGGTCTGAGACAGGCTCATCGCAGTTGTGCGCATGCGCGGTAGCAGACGACTTTGCAGTCTCAGTTTGTTTACGATTTTTTAAAATTAAATGATTAATTTTATTCAAACTATAAATAAGATTATAAATTTCTCATGGCATACAAACAATACACACACAGTTACAATACTTAAAACTACGTAGATCAACTTTTTGCGAAGATGTATTTCACAGCAAATGTCATTGTCTGAGTGTGCGATCCTATCAACTGAATGCTCACTTAAGTTTTTATTTTTTAAAAGATATTTGTATAAATGTAGTAAATAAGTATTATTTAATTAGTTTACTAGAGACTGCAAAGTCGTCTGCTACCGCGCATGCGCACAACTGCGATGAGCCTGTCTCAGACCGGGCCTATCTCAGACCGCCACACCGGGCTCGAACCAGGGCCGTATTGTAGGGACGCCACAGGTGGGACGACATAGCTACTTGAGGCGGCGGCTAATGGAAAACCACGCCCGCACGAACCCCCCTCAGAGACAATGTTGAAAAATACGACTGATTTCGTTCGCTGGTGGAATAGCGACTGACTAGTAATTTTGGTACCGTTAGATTGGCAAAAACCGCTCACTACCTCACGTGATTAAAATTCACGTGAAGCAGGTACCACCCGATGACGTTCAGACTGGGCGGCCACGTGGCTGCACGCCGTCCACCCAAGCCTCGCGCAGCAACAAACCCGCGTGTCCGGTGACTACCCAAACCCTGTCACCCCTCTAAACTTACTCCCCTAAAAATTATACGAAAAAAAACTCGTGTCGTGACACAACCGTTTATAGGAAGTCGGTTGACCCAGATTAGAGTCTGTATTTTTCGTCATAATTAGTTGAACTTTTGCATATAGCGAGTTTGAAGAAAGACATTGGATGAGTTTGTTAGTCAGCTTTGTATCCTTTCAACTTCTTTAGTAAAAATAATTCTTTTCAGAAAGAATTAAAACACACACAACAAAAATATTTCTGGAGAAAGTCAGACAATGGCGGTGACGTAAAAGAGGCAACTCCGTCACCACGCAGACACTGACATAATACTATAAATATGAAAATATGACGTCATTTCTCTCTCGCACGCGTCTCTCTCTCTCTCTCTCTCTCTCTCTCTCTCTCTCTCTCTCTCTCTCTCACTCTCTCTCTCTCTCTCTCTCTCTCTCTCTCTCTCTCTCTCTCTCTCTCTCTCTCTCTCTCTCTCTCACACACACACACACACAAACATGCGCGCATCTCCAGAAGGAATAGATCCTCATGCGCCCTCTAGGCGTATGAGGATCTATGTCTCTTGGAGATGTTTGGAGCGCACGGGCACGCACGCACTAACACGCACACACACATCGACGCGCTTTCAGAAGAGCATGCAGGTAACCCGTGTACTTTGTATATCATGTAGCTAGGTAAAGTCAATCAGCTTTCACACAAATTATAGCAAGACTGAAATTGTACCGTGAAGTTATATTTTTGCCCCCATTTTCTCAAGCCTATGAAGCGAAAGTCAAACTCATATCACGTAAAATTTAAAATTACGTAATAACTAAAATTTACGTCATGACAAATGACGTTTGACAAATCAATGACGCGTATGTCCTGCGCCCCTTATAAAACTCACTGACGCATTGGCATATCTGCAAGACTTTTTCAATAGGATATAATTCAACATCAGAATGAGGTCAAAGACAAAAGGTAGAGACCATTGACACCAAGGACTACTCTCATATAGAAGGGACTTTGTGGGTTATGGTTCTTCCAATCTTGTTCGTTAATGGTTTATATTTGGCTTATCCACATAATCGCATGTCTCATATATTGCGCCCATTTATTGGCCCCAGTGATACATATTTCTATGGAATAAGGAGATTCCATTGTGATTTGGCAAGCTGCCAGGCCAATCAAAACAAAATAGTGTTGTTCCTTTACAGACATCAATGAGTGTGTGGAAGGAACCTCGAACTGTGACCAGACCTGCAACAACACTGTCGGGTCGTTTGTCTGTGGGTGTTACCCGGGATACATTCTGTCTCCGAATGGTAGAGGCTGTAATTGTAAGTAGTAACAGTCAGATCGAATACATTTATTTATTATTATTATTTTTAAGGTTTGGTGGGGAGGGGGAGGTAACAATTTATTATTTTTGAAAGGAAACGTTGCAGTTTACCTTTCCTGTTTGGTGTTTGTTTTATGTGTGTAGATACTGACAGCTGCACGATCAACAACGGAGGATGCAGCCATAACTGCACCAGCACTGCGGGCTCCATCAGGTGTACATGTAGACCCGGATACCACCTTAACACGACGGATGGCAGAACCTGTGACGGTAATTTTTTTCATTGATAGTTTGAAATACCTTAACGATATTGAAAGAAAAACAGAAGATAGTGGTAGAAAACCATTTAAAATAGAAACAAATAACGACGTTTCGGATCAGGTGACATGGAAACAAACGTAGAACAGAAAAGAACACGACAGAAAAAAGACGTCATCCTGTATAGAGAGAATTTAGAATGACGTAAAAAAAAAAAAAAAAAAAAAAAAAAAAAAAAAAAAAAAAAACCACACACACACACATAATGACGCAAATACACATGCACAAAACACATAGCACAAATCTTACGTCTCTATACATACACGTCACTGCACACATTCGCATTCACTCGTGCCTGCTGCAGCTCACGCACATGTACACACACATACACACACACACACACACACACACACACACACACACACACACACACACACACACACTCACACACACACACACACACACACACACACACACACACACACACACACACACACACACACACACACACACACACTCAAAGGTAGCATCCAGTATCGACAGCCAGGTCAAGTCTGGCACCAACTACCCATCAGGCCGAGCATACATCCCTAGGGGCGAATGTTCAAGCCGCGCGGATGGTAAGTGCCAAGCCTGTCCGCGAAAAAGGATTCTGTCATTTTGCGGCGGATGAAGTGGGATGTATTTTGCCAAAGGATGCGTATGCTGAAATGTGTGAGGCTATGAGGAGGTTCGTTGAAATGACGTCCAACCTGGTTGTTGTATCCGAGGCAGATCGAACGAACATGCTCCTCGCAGCGTTCAGGGAGTGTACGGTATGTCTCCCCCACATACAACATCTTTGGGCAGTGAGAACATGAGATGACATAGACAATATCCGATGACTGGCATTAACTTAACGATATTGGCTTTTGAAATGTCCGTTTTTAAACATTTTCTTTTTGGGTGGGGGGTGGGGGTGGGGTGGAGGGTGGTTAGAAGCCAGATTAAAGATGAATAAGTGTTTACATAGGCTATAACTTTTTATTGCAGGCTCCTACCTCTTTTTCTGAATTGTAGGTGACTTTTAAACACCGATTACTTTTTTTTAAAAAAAACACAAAGAGCATACATGGATCACTAAGTACTGCCCAACTGTTTACACTCTCCAAGCTGCATTTGAAATAGATCGGACATGTCAAGTGACGGATACAGTCAGTCCTAAATAGTGCCTAAATATTATTTTAGCTTTATTAACGCAAGTGAAAGGACACCAAATCCTGAAAAGGGTTTTTATTTCAACTTTTACCATCCCTTGTGCTGTTTTCTTGGGTTGATTTGTGTAGGAATCACCTGAATAAAACCTCCAGCACCAGCCAAAGAATTAACTCATTCGAGAGGAGCCGACTCCGGATGCGCGGCTTAAGCCACGTATCCGGAGGCGGCACGTCTCGAATGAGTTAAATATTCCCTGCATGGTAGCTTACAAAAGGTGCATCTATCAAACCGCCGTTTTTACACTGGTGAAATTTAGTTAAGTCAAAGTTTGCCGACCACTTCTTTCTCTAAACTTTGCCTTTGGAAAACAAAACAAGCAGCCGCAATTTTGAGACGAACGCACTGAAAAGGTAACTGCCAAGCGTGTAAATATAGCGAATAACCCAACAAAGAAAGAAACCGCTTAGAAGAAAAACAGTTGCACACAATAAATTGTGTCGTAACTGTCTTTTCTAAGCGTGTTTATTTCTTCTTTGGGTTATTCTCTGTATGTATACAGTATGGACTAGTTAGTTGTTGAATGCTTATACGCACGGTAAAACGTAAATCGCGTGCAAATGTATGTGGCGTCTATGACAAAAGCATGTGGATCCAGTGAGCAAAGTGAATAGGCCAGGTGAAGCCGACGCCAGACCGAGGATCTTTCACACATCGTGGAGTAATTGCTGTTTCAGTTGTTCTGTCGATACGCCTAACCCTTTTGGTGTAATTATCGGTTTTAGTCGCGAGTCGCGACGATTCCTGCATAATGATTGAATAATTGAATTTCTATTTTACTTTCGAGAGAAAAGAGATGTAAAGTACAACTGCTTTACTAGATATTATGTCATAAAATAGTATGGGCCTTTCTATGATTTAATTCTCTTTGTGTTCAGAACGATCAAATTGTGTGCGTTAAAGACGAGTTAGCTGATGTCCCTGTTTCAGACAAGTGTGCGGAAGTAAATGAAAAGAATAGGGGAGACTGCCAGTGCTAATATTTTAGGAAGGTTACAAAGTAAAGTAGATTATAGCACTGTCAGGGGAGACAAATGTGCATGATCGACCAGTGATCATAGATCTACTGTGGCCAAAGCACAAAAAAAAAAGAGATAGGAAAGAGAGGGGGCGCTAAAAAAAGTGACTGAAAGCAATGCATATGGAAGCCCCCCCGAAGGGGGGCGTATCACATATCCCACTGTTCCAGCCACTCAGTGCATGGAAATTTAAATCTAGGTCCCCCCCGAAGGTGGTCCAGATATTTAGCCGGTGTGGGACAGCTGTTTCGGTCTTGGATCTACTGTGGCCAAAGCACAAAAAAAGAGATAGGAAAGTCATTTTCTTTTCATTTACTACTACAATATCGACTGCAACCCCTTCCCCCTTTTGGTAGGCTCTCTTTTAGGGTGCATGGAAATTTAGCTCTAGGTGGTGGCATGGAATGTATGCCCCTGCAGACACCACAGTAAAATGTGGTTGTCTTTGCAGGTAGGCAGAAATTCCTGCCTCCTCCAGTATCGCCGATGGTGTGCTGAAGAGGTCGCCAAGACCGAAACAGCTGTCCCACACCGGCTAAATATCTGGACCCCCTTTGGGGGGACCTAGATTTAAATTTCCATGCACTGAGTGCCTGGAACAGTGGGATATGTGATACGCCCCCCTTCGGGGGGGGGGCTTCCATATGCATTGCTTTCAGTCACTTTTTTAGCGCCCCCTCTCTTTCCTATCTCTTTTGTGTGTGTGTGTGTGCTTTGGCCACAGTAGATCTATGATCACTGGTCGATCATGCACATTTCTCTCCCCTGACAGTGCTATAATCTACTTTACTTTGTAACCTTCCTAAAATATTAGCACTGGCAGTCTCCCCTTTTCTTTTCATTTACTACTACAATATCGACTGCAACCCCTTCCCCCATTATGGTAGGTTCTCTTTTAGGGTGCATGGAAATTTAGCTCTAGGTGGTGGCATGGAATGTATGCCCCTGCAGACACCACAGTAAAATGTGGTTGTCTTTGCAGGTAGGCAGAAATTCCTGCCTCCTCCAGTATCGCCGATGGTGTGCTGAAGAGGTCGCCAAGACCGAAACAGCTGCCCCACACCGGCTAAATATCTGGACCCCCCCCCCCTTGGGGGGGACCTAGATTTAAATTTCCATGCACTGAGTGGCTGGAACAGTGGGATATGTGATACGCCCCCCTTCGGGGGGGGGGGGGGGCTTCCATATGCATTGCTTTTAGTCACTTTTTTAGCGCCCCCTCTCTTTCCTATCTCTTTTTTTTTTGTGTGTGCTTTGGCCACAGTAGATCTATGATCACTGGTCGATCATGCACATTTCTCTCCCCTGACAGTGCTATAATCTACTTTACTTTGTGTGCGGAAGGTTTACAGAATCAGGTTCATAGCCATGAAATGAGACGGCTGGTGTCCTTATTCTTTTGGATTTTGTGCATAGCGAATGCGTAGCAAGTGGGCGGTAGTGTTACTTAGGGATTGAAAAATTAGGGGACGACTGGAACAGACTAAGGCTAAGACATGGGACTGTAGGGAAGGCTGATTGTGGTCCAAGGCCGCTAGCTGTGCCCACATCTGTTACAGTAATGTTTCGTTCACCAGTGGGTGTAACACAGGCTACATTCTGGCCGCTAATCGTAGAACGTATGGCGGTAACGTGTTCTTTCGTTTGTTTACTCGTGTACAGATGTGGACGAATGCCTCAGCAATAACGGCGGATGCAGCCATAAGTGTACAAACAATGTGGGGTCGTTTACATGTACCTGCAGAGCCGGATACCGTCTGAATGCAAGTGATCGCAGAACATGTACAGGTATGTGTATGTCACAACCCTCTTAATATCATGTGCCACGGGGGCAGTGATACTGGGTTTGTCATATGTTGAGATGACAGACGTGATGATTGTGAACGATGATGTCGTATGATACGTCTTCCTACCCCACACACTTTCCAGCTAAATTGGGGCCTTCTCGTCAACTGAACTACAGAAGTACAGTTACGGTAACACAAAAGACCGGAATGATTGTTAACTTTAAAAACAAAACTCCAGAATGATGGTTTAACTCATTCAGCCCCGACACACCACAGCAAGACACGGATCGAGCATGATAGTTCAAGCGTGGTGCCAGAATAGATTGGCGCCTATAGGCGCCAAGCTATTCTGGCACCACCCTTGAATTATCATGCTCGATCTGTCTCTAGAATTGTAATACAGTCTTTTAGAGGGCAGATTTGGGGGAATTTTGGTCCTGGGATAGAATGTGTTAAAGTGTGAAAGCCCAATACTTTTCCTGTTGTCCAGCTGTTGAGAAAGCCTGGAAAATGTGTAGGACAGGCAGGCACATCCTAACCGAATAAGCAAAAGATCCTCGTGCCGTCGTCGGCCGCAGTAGGCCCGCGCACAGTCGTGGTCGATGTCGGCCCGATGGTCTTTGTTAAAGTCATAATCATCTGTAACAGTGTTCAGGCGGATATATTTTCATACCAGTGAAGAACACATTACACTGCAGTAAACCAGAAGCATCCGACAAGATCAGAATGAAATCTCTGACGCGAAACCGCTCGCATCTCGCCTCGCCTCTCTTTTCATCCGGTATCGTCACACAACAGAAAATAGTGTTTCCACTAATATGGTTTTACGTTATAACCACTTATTTACATAATACTTAATCACATTTTTTGTTGTTGGTTTCTTTGTTTGTTTGTTTGTTGTTGTTGATATTTATGAATAGTTATTGTTGTTAAAAGCATAAGAGTAGTAATAAGCTATTTCAACAAACATGTCACACATCTTGCTACAAATACTCTATAATATTGAGACTTAAATATGTAAACAAGCTAGTGATGATTTGGTATATTAGTTTAAATTTTATTACGAGTTAGTCAAGCCCTCGACTTTTACCTTCGAAGTCAACTCCCTAATCGGATCCGAGAGGCGACACGAACCACTGACAAAGTCTAACTCGTAATACGAAAAAAAAAAAAAAAAAAACTACCTGAGCACGTGTGACCTAGAAATTGAGAGAACGCAAATCTCAATGCGCCAGTCAATTACATCCCTTGAGCTTTACTACTACGCGCGAATTGCATACGCGTTGACAGTTACTTTGGAACGTTGTGATGCTCTTTTATGGAACAAAACTGGTGTCCATTTCGCATCACAAAAAGGGCTACCCAGAAGAAGAAAAAAAGAAAAGAATTACGCCATTTGTTTCTTCAATAGTTTAAGAACCCAACGGAGAAAGAAACATGCTTAGAAACGACAAGTTACAATACAGTTTATTAATAAAAGATCGGGTTAAAAAAATTAATTCAAAATAGATTAACAAAAATAAACAAACAAGCATACAATTCAGTCACTACTTGTGAGTGACAAGAATCAAAATGAGAAAAGGCAAATATTAATAATTTTTGTTGTAACTTGACATTTCTAAGCGTGTTTCTTTTTCCGTTGGGTTCTTCTCTGCAGTTCGCACGCTGGGCAGTCCCCTTTTAGGTCTGGATAAAGGGTTCTTTTGTAGTGAGGTCATGTTCCAATGCGCAACTGGCCATCGGGCCGATGTTGGACCGCGCACGGCCGTGTGCGGGCCAATGCCGGCCGATGTCGGCCCAATAGCCTTTTGCGCATTGGGGTGTTACGGTTTACGCTATAGGAATTGGTCGTGTCACGCAGGAATGAAAACAAACTATATTGTGAAATTGTTGTCCTGTTCCAGACATAAACGAGTGTTTGGAAGGCACGTCCAACTGTCACCATACCTGCACCAACTCTGTCGGGTCGTTCGTCTGTGGGTGCAACTCAGGGTACACTCTGGCTCCTGACGGAAAATCGTGTATCGGTAAGTTTACGGCTACCCGGGAAAGGTTTATCGTCCTTGACGTATTTTCACTCAAACATAATATAGACACAGTGTTGCTCTGTAGAACTAAGGCCGGTCACAGCTAAAAGCACTTTGCATATATAATTATTTTATATATCGAATACTTTACCATCAACACCCACAAAACTATAGTTCAGATGAAAACATTCCATGCTTTTGTGTATTTCAGCACATTACATTATTGTTTACATGGACAACTAATTGACTTGCAGCTTGACACAGTATTGACTCTTGTCTTTTTTGTCTCTCGCCAGAAAATAATCCTTGTACCGACTACGGTAAGTAAACTTCTAAGTATTAATCTAACAATTTTAATTTTCACTATGTGAATTTTTACTATTGTCTTTCCATGATTTGTTCTGTTTCCTTAACCTCCAGATTAGTTATGCTCTAAGCGCTGTAAGCGCTTAGAGCAGGGCCGGATCACTTACCTCCGGGGGGGTTGGCATAACTGATCTGGAGGTTAAGTTTTTTTTTTTAAATAATGTCTTGTTGTCAATTGAAAGGCAATAAATTGATATGGCGGGTCCCCGCACCTCACTGAATCCACATTAACAACAGATCTTACTGACAGAACATTGAAAAGGGCAATACAATACACACAAAAGCCGGTAAGCAGACGTATTTAGCGCATGATAAACCTGGATGATATTAGATCAAGAGTTAACAAGATAAAATCTGAATAGCATCAGAATGTTTAACATATAAAACACCGCTTTCAAATTTAATTGCTTACATGCTGTTTTTAATTTTTAAAAAGGGCATTCAAATTGCGTCTTGAGTTGGCATTAGAGGCGGATTTTTGATATTTTTCTACAATCTCACTTGGTTTTGTGTCTGTGTCACAGACCTGTTTCCTTACGGGAGTTCGGCGGGAGACTGGTCCTTACCCAGATCAAGCAACAGTCATACAAGCAGGACAGTCAACATCGGGACTGGATTTCCTGTGGGAAATACACTGTTTCAAACTATGGACGTAAGGGACATACATGTTTTCCAGTCTATAAACTAGTATATACATACTAGCCGAACTATTGCGTTAAAAAAGGAGGTCATAAATCATGAGTGTGTACATTCAACAATACAATTGTTAACCCATTCAGCCCTGACGCACTACAGCAGGAGATGGGTCAACCATGATAATTCAAGGGTAATGCCAGATTAGCTTCGCGCCTGTCGGCGCCAAGCTAATCTTGCACTGCCCTTGAATTATCATGTTCGATCCATCTCCTGCACTGGTGCATATTCATTAGATGACGCCTTCAAACTTTGGGAAATACGGCCGTCGGGCTGAATGAGTTAATCATTTAGTCAGTCGATCAATCGATCCGTCCGTCAGTCAGTCACCCGGTCGATCGATCGATCAATCAATCAATCAATCAATCAATCAATCAATCAATCCTTTGCTTTGTCTGTCGCAGGTTGTGCAGTCAGGACGTATTTGGTTCCGTGACCCCAGATTATTTATTCGTGGACACATCTGTGTTTTCTGTTCAAACACAATAGACAACTCTGACAGCCTCGGAGGTACGTTGGTTTGCAAACTTTTATTTAAAATGTATCATGGTTTATGATCAGGTTAATGCGGACACATATAAACATCATACCCAATCCGATTTATTTTAAATAGGGTGTAATAATTTTCGAAACACTTTTTCTTTCTCCTTGAAATTTAGGTATTTTTCAGTCTAAAACGTTTTCCGAATCTTGCATATATTGTACAGCATCCAGTAGCGGAGACGTGCAACTGCTAACAGAGTACCTTTATTTTCGTGTCTTGAGCCTACTTAGCGGTGAGCTTCGGCTCATAGTCGCTTAAGGTGTTAGCGCTGACATGCACTGTGATTTCAGTTTCAAGAAAATGCTTTAGGGATGACTTTTGTACGTTCCATAGGGTCCCAGCCATTCTCTATACACAATGCCTACCCTGCCCAAGCTCTCCTAACATTCGTTATTATAGTTTAAAGTACGTAAGTATGCATTCATATTTTTGTATTTTGTCAGCATCCTTAAAAATCAAGTGTTTGTTTGGAGGGTTACAGACAGCCACGGATTTGGAAAGTCAAGTCATTTGCATCTTATCTCAGTGCTAATGACAGTTAACGATTTTAAAGAACAAATGTTGTGGCATGAGGATGCTTTGTGTGTGACGGTGCATAATCAAAACCAGCGACTGCAGATCAGTCTCAGTTTGACTGTTCGATGCAAAAATAGCTGACTTTCACAAATCCGTGTCTGTTTGTAACCCTGCACACACGCACTTGGTTTTAAGGATGCAGTGCGACTATCTTGTCAAAAATACAAATGCAAACGTACGTACTTAAAACGATAATAACAAATGTTATGAGAGTTTTGGCAGGATAGGCATTGTGTCTAGTAAAGGGCTGGAATCCTAGGAACGTAAAGAAACCATCCCTAAATCATTTTCATGGACGTGAAATCACAGTGCATGTCAGTACTTACACCTTATACGTTTGCGGCGTGCGCTCTAAAGCAATTCCTGTACATTCTCCGACCTGTGTACGCAGAGGATCATATTGTTCGCTCTGTAACAGATCGGACAGAATGCTCCTCTGTGTACACGTTTTTGTCTCTGTTTCCTGTGCTAATATTTCTGTCTGCACAGGGGTGTTCTACCAAGTGTACACAAGTAGCAGTGCCGTGCTGGACAGAGCCACACGCATGGTCCGCACATTCACGCGCTCACAGACCTTCAGTGCTAGCGTAGTTCTCGTGTTCACGTGGGATCGCGTCAGATACACCCGTCGTACCTGCAGCGCATGGCCATGGTACTATTGCAGTACAAACGTAGTTGTAAGTACACAGTATATTTTAGGGTGTGTGTGTGTGTGTGTGTGTGTGTGTGTGTGTGTGTGTGTGTGTGTGTGTGTGTGTGTGTGCGTGTGTGTGTTTGTGTGTGTGTGTCTGTGTGTGTGTGTGTGCGTGTGTGTGTTTGTGTGTGTGTGTCTGTGTGTGTGTGTGTGTGTGTGTGTGTGTGTGTGTGTGTGTGTGTGTGTGTGTGTGTGTATGTGTGTGTGTGCTTTTGGACGCTCGCATTTATATCTGTAAACACACAATGCACAATTTTTTTTTCTTAGTACTATGCATATATATAATTGTCTTCGCAGGCAGAAGACGCCACATTTCAACTGACCCTAGTATCAAGCGGCACCGTGGCTTACGCGCTGCTTCGCTACAGAGAAGGCAGCATGCAATGGAGAAGTGGTTATGCAGAAATCAGTCTCCAAGCACACAACCGGCATTCAGCTGGTTATTTCCTCAATGTGATGTTGCTGCAGTCGTTTACTTCAAGTTCCCTCAGAATGGACACTATTAGAGGAAACACGGGTGAGGAAGTTGACAGTTTTGTTGTTGTTGTTGTTGTTTTTGTTTTTGTTGTGTTTTAAGCTTGCCAGTCTGTTTTGCTTGTCGGCAAGCACATACAAATAATTGTATAATGTGAGAAAAACATACTTGTCTGATCACATGTTAAACCAAGGCGGTCGGTAAATTTTGGATCCGTTTTGTACAACAGGACGGAAATCTCATCCACCCATCAGAACAACAACCAGCCAGCCAGACAATATACAATAGGCACACACACACGCACGCACGCACACACACACACACACACACACACACACACACACACACACACTCACACACACACAAACACACACGCACACGCACGCACGCAAGCACGCAAGCACACACACACATATACCACACACACACACACACAGACTGACAGAGACTTTATCTGTGGGATATTGTCTTACCACGAATTTCTCAAGCGCAACAAAATGAAGAAAGAAAAAGAAGAATATACGAGTATTACGCTTTCTGAAAAGCACACTGTGTAGGAACACTGTTGTCTAACTTTCTTTAAGTGCAGGTTGCTCTGGGGCATGGGTGTACCAAATTGGAGAAGTGCCCCCTAATTGTGACGCCTGGTTTCTGAGAAACCTGCCACTCAAGCCTCAGAGGGACGTGATTTTCTCGTCCCTTGCCGACTGCCCTTGCACATACGGGAGTTGGTCTGGAGACCGGACTATGTCAAGCTGGACCATACGCTATGCGAGAAGAGACGTCTTCTTCCGAACTACTTGCTACCGAATGATCAACTGCTGGTGGGAAGTTCGGTGGACTTTCTGGGGGGGACGAACACGTTCCTGGAGATGTGCTACAGACCGTGCCAAGGTAAGTTTGTACAACTATTTGGTAGAGTTCATCTTTTGAACTAGCTTCTTTATTTTTTTTTAATAAATTGATTTATTGATTGATTGGATTGATTGATTGATTGATTGATTGATTGATTGATTGATTGATTGATTGATTAATTGATTGATTGATTGATTGATTGATTGATTGATTGATTGATTGATTGATTTTTTTAAAATAAATTGATTTATTGATTGATTGGATGGATTGATGGATTGATTGATTGATTGATTGATTGATTGATTGATTGATTGATTGATTGATTGATTGATTGATTGATTGATTGATTGATTGATTGATTGATTGATTGATTGATTGATTGATTGATTGATTATCTATGGAATTATTGAATCTATGTGCAATCTCTGGGTCATTGTATTTTTATAGATTTTTTATAGATTTATTTCTGGTCACTTGATTAACTGGTCGGTCGGTCGGTCGGTTAATAGTGGTTCGTTTTCGCATTATCGTCAGACTTGTACCACGGTGAGCCTACTGTCATGTCCAGACTCGATTCCCAGTAGGTTAACTCCGTAGGCGGCACGTCTCGAATGAGTTAATTGTATTATTACAGGAATGCTGCTACAATAGCTATGGTGGGTTGATTATGCATCAACCGCACGCCGGCGCAGCACTGGCATTCAACCCCGAAGTTTCGTGGCAATATCAGAACTACTTGCGGGAAGACCGGAACGCCCATGAAGATTGCTGTATGTATTCTTCTTCCTCGCACTGCGCAAGATTCTACTATCTGCGACCGATAGGGAGGTGGTGTTCCCCGCTACATTACTGGCAGAGTAAGCAGACTTATAATATGGTTACTTTGACTCAATTGAGATAGGTGCGTATGTGTGCAAGTTTGTTTCCTAGAGCTCCCTCAAGCTAGGAAAGTCACGGGAATAAATAGCTCCTCCATTTACACAGGATTGTGTTAGGCTGAAGTAATAAAACACACTTTCTGGCAAGCGGAAGATAGTTTTGGTTAATTTTATACAACCTCTGGCTGAATCCCGCTTGCACTACGTATCGCGAGCACTAACTGTCAGTAGAACTACGGTCGTTTGAACTATTTGTGCCAAGAGTACTACTGCTCGATAACGCTTCTTTCAATAGCAGTGCGGCCGTTACACTTACTGACTAGAGACACGTCAGTGGTACTAGCGATCGTAGCGCTATCGACGCGTAGCCGTATTGTTACACGCCGTTCTCTTTTCTCGTTAACCACTGGATACGTTATTTAAGTGGTTTAGTTTATCTTACTGTATTTTTTTTTTTTTTTTTTTTTTTGTTGTTGTTTTGACTTGACCCAAAAATGGGATCTCTATTTTTACAGAAACGACAATTAGAAAAATCACACCTCTGTTTTAAAACACAGGCCGTTCACGAAATGATATAGTTTTGTCTTGAGAAGACGCCACAATGGAAATTTCTGACTGTTAATTTTTTTTTTCTCAGCCTTTCCTTGTTAAGCGGTCTCTAGAAATGTTGTAGCACTGGAAGATTTCATCTGCAAGTGCTACAACATTTCTAGAGACCATTATACAAACGTTGACAACATACTTATGCCCTGTCGTTTGCATTGATCATAGCCATTGTTCCTCGTAATAGGTAATTTAGGTACTAAGCAAACCTGTGCTTTGAGGTTTGTCTCAGCTGACATGTACGATGTCTCAATGAGCCCAGTATTACTGTCATTAATATCCGTCCCGTACGTTTTTCGGGAGTAGTCTCCAGATAGACCAATTAATAAAGTACGCCCTGAGTACACTTATGTTCAATGAGATGCTAAGCATGTGCCTCTTTTTAATACAATTGTACTTGTAGAGTAAGCCCCGAGTGTGTCTATCTGCTTCTGATTTTAATATGTCTACTTGTGGCGGTTTTTTTTCACAAGTGATAATGCCAGTAACTTTTTCCCCCTTACCCCTTAAATTTCTAGTTATCAAATCTTACTTTTTAATTATTTATATAATATTTTTATTTCATTTTATTATTATTATTTTCTGTAATTTCATTTTAAAATAATTGTATTCTCACTATTGTCTTAAATTAATTACTTTAAAAAACGTTTTCACTGCTGTGCATTGTGTGGTGATATGAGCTGATACGTGCACGTATTTTTTTTTACATAACTTTTATTTATTAATGCTGTGCTGTTTTTAAATACATTAGATTTTAATTGAACTGATTGTTTTTATCATTATTGGGTGCATATTTTAATGTAATGTTTGTGTATATCTCAGCCACCGAGCCTGTCGGACCACTTTAATTGCCCCTCGCGGAATAAATAAATGTGTATTGAATTGAATTGAATTGAATACTCCCAACTAAGTCTGCCTGTATCGCATTTGAATATAAGTGTACTTGTGGCTTACTCCCTGAGTTGGTCTATCTGGGGAGTAATCCGCAAACGGTACGGATTGTCTTTTTAAGTCAAAACTTTCTCTGTTCAGGCGTCACGTGGGGTGACCCCCATATCGTCACTCTAGACGAGAAAGAGTTTACGTTCAACGGTTGGGGAGAGTACACACTGGTGAACGTCACTGCCGAGAACCTGTACTTCACGCTACAAGGAAGGACGGAGCCGCTGGAAACAGAGGAGGGCGGACTGACTGATGCAACCGTCTTTACCGCCTTCGGTGCCGAGGAGAACGGCGTCAGAGTGTTTGTGGCCATGGAGCCTGTCAACAAAACAAGTAATGATGACGAGCGTTCGAATTCATTTATTAATTAACTCATTCGCGGCGAGCCGCATCCGGATACGCGGCTTTAAGCCGCGTATCCGGATGCGACTGGCCGCGAATGAGTTAATTGTCCGGTGGGCTAGGTGACTCGCCCACGGATGGATTGATTAATCCCTTTCCTGCCACTGTACGTATGTTGTATTTCTGAGATCTTTGTTCGTCCAACGACTACAGGCCACAACGGTCCAAGGAACATGGAAACAAATTGGTCTCAGCAACTGCGGGGGCACATGAGGATCTATACCTCTTGCATTTGGGTGGCGGTTTGATGTTCTCGATTTAGTAACAAATGTCTGCACAAAAAAATTAAGAAGTCTAAGATCATCACTGCTGCTGCTTTTGAACATAATAATAAAGAGAAGGATGTCATTATCGTAATGATTCCTATATTTATGTTATCAATAATCAAGCACCGTTATCGTTATCAGCATCTTAGTAATCATGATGATAATGTGTGTGTTTGTATTGACGCCGTCGCCGACAACGATGATGTTTCAAATAATGATGCTTTTGCAGCTCTTATTGCCTATGGGAACGGTACAGATTACAGCCGACAGTTGGCTGAGGACAAAGAATTTCGGATTTCCAGTGATGCGTTTGAAATGACAGTGAATAATGGAACACTGAGCATCACATTTACATCAGGCATGTACAGGCTTGGTCCTTTTTTTCATGTACTTTACATCCCCCTCCCCCCTTAAACAGTTAGGAAAAAATCCTAACACAAAAAGGAAAAGAAAATAAAGAAAGATGCTTAGAAGGGGGCATTACAACGCAGTTTACCAAATTTCGTATTAATCTTTTTTTAATGGACAAACAGACAAGAATACAACCCACCGCTTTCCTATCTACGATGAGAAGTTACACACATTGGCTTAACTCATTCGCGCCATTCACATCCGGATGCGCGGCATACGCCGCGCAGCCGGATGAGGCTGGCCGCGAATGAGTTAAACGATCAAGATTTTATGAGACAGCGGCAATGATCTTTTCATTTTTCACACAGGGATCGAGCTCAGCATTTCTGTGTCCTCCAAGTCTCTGTCCTTCACCGTCAGCATGCCTGAATCCTGTCGCAACGAGAGCAGCGGACTGCTGGGCAACTTTAACGGGAACAAGGATGACGACTTTGAAATGCCAAATGGCACAGTGCTCCCCAGCAACCTGACGGAGAGAGAAATCTTTCAGTACGGAAAACTATGTACGTGTTTTGCGTGGAACTCTGCGGGAAATAAAGCCTTACATGAGTTACTTGCATTTTTGCATTTGGAATGCGTAGTGGTGAAAAGTTCAGTGGCGATAGCAATGGCATTTAACCCCTTCCCTGCCACCGGACAAACATTTTGTTTCTAAAATCTGTGTTCACTGAACGACCAAAAGCCAGAACCGCCTAAACAACATAGACACAAATTGGTCTCAGGAAGAGGCATAGATCCTCATGAACGGTCGCTATCGCGGGGGCTCATGAGGATCTATGCCTCTTGCAGTTGAATCTTTTTGCTTTTCTTGGCAGTGACGGGGTTAAACGCGTTTCTTTGCTTAACAGATTAGCAAAACTTATTGCGTTTGACATTTTTCATCCATCTATTTACTAGAGCATTTTAATTCCACGCGTCCATTCGAATGCATCATTCACTGGAATTATTATTATTATTATTATTATTATTATTATTATTATTATTATTATTATTATTATTATTATTATTATTATTATTATTATTATTATTATTATTTTATATTGCTATTATTAATCGTAGTAAGAGTAGTATGTTTTGTTAGTAGTTTTATCAAATTATTATTATTATTAACATTATTATTATTATTATTATTATTATTATTATTATTATCATCATTACACTCCATTTTCTTGTTGCCAAAGTTGCCCTGGACTTGGGGCGGTACGGTTAACCCTTCCTTTGGCGGTCGGTTGCGCTTTTTGTCGCGATGATTCCTACGGGAATGATCGCGACAAAAAGCGCTATCGAAAACCTAAGTGTTAATTACGTGTTTGTTCCCGACCTACCCCACAGAACAGGTTACATCCCATTTATTTCCTTCTACTTCCAAACCGTGTGTTTGTTTGTTTGTTTGTTTGTTTGTTTTGTGTGTTTGTTTGTTGTTGTTTTTTTAATTTCTCTGTTGGCTATTTTCTGGATGTTAGGGGCAGTGTCTGACAACAACACCGTCATGCGGTACGGGCCGAGGGAGGGACCGGCTAACTACAGTCACCCCGAGTTCACCCCCATCTTTTTGGACGAAGTACCCGAAGCCGACAGGACAGAGGCAGAGGCTTTGTGTGGAGCGACAAACCTCGCCTGCATTTACGACTTCCTGGCGACCGGCAGTGACACGTTCGCTCTGGCTTCCAAAGAGTTCAAAGAAGAAGCTGACCACACGAATCTGCTGGCCAGTAAGTTGACGCAGAGTGTTAACCCCTTCGCTGCCCCGCCGTGAGATGGCCTTATTCGCCTGCTCGGCGTTGAACCCAAATAACTATCTAACTCGCCTTTCGCTGAAAGTCATGATGGATTTCGCGTCTGAATGCACTGCACAATGTCCGACACTCGCGTGCGAAGAACGCAAATGAAATAGGACCAGAAATGGACACAGAGAACAAAGGACTGACAAGAGACGTAAATCCTCATGAGCCCCAGCGACTGCAGGGGCGCATGAGGATTTATGTCTCTTGCAGATGGTATAAACATTCTTCTTTTATCTTTACTCATAGAATTTAGGGGTTAATTGTTTAAGCAAGTAAGCAGGCATGTCGGCAAACAAGCAAGCGAGCAGTCCGGCAGTCCAGCGGACGGGCGTGTGATGTATAGTAAAGTGACAGTGCTCAGTGTGTGCGCGGACAGCCCTAGGATGAAGTAAGATGTAGATAGGAAACATTTGTAAGGGAGAGAACTGTCCATTTCGCACAGCTCTGTCCCTTACCGATGTGTTGTACCAGATGCTACTTACTTTATCCTGGAATATACGCGCTGGCAGCCACCCCCTTGTTACTTAATAGCACTGTTTTTAATTTGCTTAACACTGGCGTATAATTTACGTTGTTTGTTCACACACTGGAATATATAAAACATGAACGTTCCAGCAAGCGCCAGCCCGTCAACCCGGTGCCGGCGGGAGTACTCCCAGATAGACCTACTAGTGGTGCACACCACAAGTACACTACTATTCAAATGAGATGTTTAGCATCTCATGTGAATAGAAATGTACATGTGTCGTACTTCCCGATGTCCTGCGAATTTTCAAACAGTAATATATTAGAGGCTGAATCTGCACACAGGTTTTGTCTTTGGCTTTCAGAAAATAGCATGCCGGAACTGACTGCTCCTGGGATATTGAACGTAACTTCTGGTCTCAACACGTCCTTCATCTTGCAAGGTCATGACCCGGATGAAAACGACGTATTGACCTACCACGTAGTGGACGACGCAGATGGTACTATTTTCGTCAACGAATCGACGGGAGAGGTTTTCTTTTCGCCGGATGCCGCTCACCCAGTCGACCTCAGGTCTCTGTCTGCGCTGTCTCTCTCTCTCTCTCTCTCTCTCTCTCTCTCTCTCTCTCTCTCTCTCTCTCTCTCTCTCTCTCTCTCTCTCTCTCTCTCTCTCTCTCTCTCTCTCTCTCTCTCTCTCTCTCTCTCTCTCTCTCTCTCTCTCTCTCTCTCTTCTTTCTTCTTACCATTGCCCCCCTCCCACACACACACCCGTAGTCTTTGCTTATATTTATTAATGTAATGCATAAGTCTGTTAATACAAGTACAACGCCTATCGATGAAGTCGTCGCCTAGTGTCGCGGGCGACACGCGGTTGAACAGCTGTTTTCCACTGTCGATGTACGTGCTTTGACTAAATGTAAATCTGCTGCGCCACCGCGTGCGCGCCACCGCGTCACAAGCTCAAGTCAGAATACAGGGGAGGAAACAAAAGGCACGCGCGAAATTCTAGCTGTGGTCGGAAGTATCCCGGACCTCTTTTTCTCAACCTCTAGAGATCATCGTTAAACCCTTTAGTAGAGTGCTATGAAAGAGGCCACTCTGCACTGCTTTGCATCCATTGTTTTCTGTCGTGTTTACTCGAAGTCGAAGCGAATTACTCGAGAAAATATTGAGAACTGAGCAGTGTTTCAACCAGACTCCATTAAAGTAGAGCTTTTCGGGCAGGGGGAAATACGTACCTAAAGCGATTGCTGCGTGCACGTTCATGTCGACAGTAGATAATGCACTCTTGTTTTAATTTCATTGGATATGCTAATTTACATAGAGCAATGAAAATGAGCATGACGCATATTTCCGGCCACATCCAAAACCTAACAAATGGACGTCTGCTAAAATGATGCTTGACTGTGCAAAAAAGCCTTGATACCAAAGTGTCAGTTTTGATCGGCGGACAAGGTTGGTATAGATTTGTGGAAAAATATCTACTGAGTTTGATCAGTTCGAGGTTTTAGGCGGATGGTTGCTTCCAGGGTTGTAAATTGCTCTGGAATCACAGTGCATCGCCGCTTCGCGTGCCTTTCGTTTCCTCCCTTGTATTCTGACTTGAGCTTGTGACGCGGTGGCGCAGCAGATTTGCAATTACTCAAAGCACATCAGGCCTCTATGTTTCCAAGTGTCTATTTTAAGACAGAGTGTCGAGAGCTCAAATGTAGACCTGATGACAAAAGAAACACACGAGCTACATACACAGAATCTTGTACGTCATAAAATGTTTGTCTTATGACGTATGGGCATTTTACGTCATGTAATGTTGTAGGCACGACCTTTTGAAGAAATATTTGTGTTGTACAGTGCAATATTTTACGGTGTCTGTTAGGGGAAGGAGGGGGAGGGGGAGGGGGATGGGCAGAGCCAAAACACCCGGCCGGGGTCTCAGGTATTTTTTTTGTTTTTTTGTTTTTTGCCCCGAATCCAACCGCAAAGAATCGTTGACGCATTAACTTACCGGATGATTTGGTGGTGACGCATAAGATATTTTGGATCCTCACGCTCTCGGAATGCCTACGTTCCCTTTAGATATTATGGCGAACAATGTAAGTTGAGCGGATCCGTTGCTTAGAGTAATTTGTTTTCATGGTTAGACCAGAAAAAATCTCCATTTTTAAACACGTGATGCTTTTATCTCCGCCGTAGATTTGTCTCGCTAAAAGTATTAGCTGGTGGTGCAGAATTACTTAGTATTTTTTTTTTCTTCCCGTAAACAGCCTTCTCAAGGGGTATAATGTTTGCCAAGAATCATGTACTACAAAAATTATGAACTACAATAATATGACGTCATCTTGCTGACGAGTGACGTAAATGTTTTCTTGTTACCATCCTTATAATACTAATGACGTGGAATCTATTTATCAAAAATTCTTCAATTTCTTGTATTCAAAATGTCGGGAGGTCTTTCACGGCGCAGAAGCTGACAGTGGCGTGTGCATGGACTAGAACCATTTACATGTGTTTTTGGTGGCATAGGAGCTGCAGATAGGTTGCTTTTCTGGTTCTTTCCTTTCTTTTTTAATATTTATGTCGTTAAGCGCCGCGCCACGACTCCTACGCGTTTTTAACATAGCAGGGAATCCAAGCGCTGTTCCTTGGTATGCGCTTTCTCTACAAGCTAGAATGTGGAACTCGCCTGCCCAGCACGTCACTGAATGCTATGGCACGCGCTCCGACCAGTCTTATTTCAAATTTGTTCCTATTTTAAAATACGAACAGCAAAAGTGGCAAAGTCTCTGGCTTTGTTCATATTTTTACCGTTGAAAAATAAAGATTCATTGATTCTCTCAAACGAGATGTGTTCATGGCTATGATTTTGAACCTTACGCCCATGGCCGTAAGGTTCAAAGTTATAGACAGTGACAGAGATCTGTCTACTGTCAAGAGTGAGACCAGCGAGTGATAGACGTAGTCTTAAATTCTCTGTACAGCTTCTATGCGGTGGATTCTCTTGGCGTACAGTCGTTGACACGCGTGGTGTCCGTGCGGATGTGTTCTGGCTGCAGCGGACACGGGACATGCGACCCCAGTGAGTCTAGATATTTTACTCCGGTCATCGCAGGACGCAGCGACAACAACAGCAGCAGCAGTAACATCGAATTCGTTCTTTGCGTCTGTGACGAGGGCTACGCGGGACCTGACTGTGAACTAAACAGAGATGGTTGTGCTGATGCCGCTTGTTTGCCTGAACAAAACTGCACGGATCTTTCACCCGAAGAGGAAGCGCGTCTCTCTGTCGGGTACGACTGTGGACCTTGCCCGGACGGGTACGAGTACCCGCCTAATGTGACCCTGCCCGACTGTTATGACGTGGACGAGTGTGTGAATGTAACTATCCACGGCTGCCAGATGATGTGTGTCAACACGGAGGGAAGTTACGAGTGTGCCTGTAACGCGGGGTACTGGCTGCACGCTGACCGGAAGTCCTGCCTGGATGTCAACGAGTGCGCCATGAGGACCGACGGCTGTCAGCAAATCTGCGTGAACACTGAGGGCAGCTACCACTGTCTGTGTGAAGACGGATACGTCCTGAACGCTACCGATGGAACCTGTACTCCTGACACCGCTACTGACTTGCTGTGCGCTCATGTTGGGTGCTCCCAGGGCTGCAAGTTGGTTGAGGATCCGAACACAGGAAGTGATGATACTTCGTGCTTCTGTTACACAGGATATGACCTTGACACTTCCGATAACACAACCTGCCACGACCATGACGAGTGTGATGACGGCGTGTGCAGCCAGAAGTGTACCAACCTCCCAGGGGACGTGGCGTGCGCGTGCTACAGCGGCTATCAGCTATCTGACGATAAGCGCACGTGCACGCCCTGCCGAGACCTGACCTACGGCCCCGGCTGTCAGATGACTTGTACCTGCGGTGGGCGGGGCGTTGGGTGTCACGCGGTGAGGGGTTGTGTCTGTGAGGTGGGGTGGGCGGGGCCTGAGTGTGAAGACGACGTGGACGAGTGTAGGGAGAGTGCCGGAGTGTGTGGCCAGGGACAGATCTGCTCCAACACACGGGGATCCTACACCTGCCTCTGTCCTGAAGGATACGAGATGGGCACTGCTGGCGTTTGCAAAGGTAAGTCACCCGAATCGTTTGCGGGAGTAGTCCCCAATCAGGGAGTACGCCGTACACTTCTATTCAAATGAGATGCTTGGCAAGGCAAGCATGTCATTTGAAAAGAAGTGTACTTGTGACGTACTCTTGTTCCATGTTTGATCCAGATATATAATGCATGTCCGCTAGCAGTTAAATTGTAGATACAGCCACTAAATTGTTTTATTGTCTTAACAGGTAGCAACACGTTGTGTTATTTCCTTTGCGATGTCAAAGCCATGTATTCGCTGCTTGCAGATATCAACGAGTGTGCTAGTGCCTTCCACGAGAACGCTTGCGGCCCGCATGAGAGCTGTGTCAACGTGCCAGGACACTTCTACTGTGCTTGCAAAACTGGTTACCGCAGAAACGACAGCTCCTGTATCGGCACGTGCTGCATTGTATTTCAGTGTGTGGTCGTCTGTGATTTTGGATCTTGCAGCCGGGAGTCGCAAGTTCATAATCACAGTTGCTTGTCTTCCCACATTACATAATTGGAACTCAGAATTGTGAATATCGTCTTTAACTCATTGTGCCCGAGGTACGAAATACCCACATGTTGGAGTTTTCCTCTGAGGACTACATTACAATTCAGGAGACAGATCGATGGGCGCCAAGCTATTCTGCTACCACCCTTAAACTATCAATGTCGAGCCATATCTTGCTGTGGTGTGTTAAGGCAAAATGAGTTAATTTAAACACAGACAGCTTTTTTTCACCTAAAGGACCTTTTATGTTCCGTTTGCTAATTTCTCTTCTCTTTTTGGGGGGAAAGGGGTGGCTGGGGGGGGGGGGACCATTTGAGAATCTAGAACGCTAAGAGTAAGAATGTGTAAGTAATTCATATAAAGAAATACAACCTGTCTTTCTGGCACAGATATGGACGAGTGTTCCAGCGGGCGGGACTATTGCCAGCAGATCTGTGTGAACACTGAAGGGTCCTACAGCTGTGCGTGCAACTATGGCTACAGGCTCAACGCGGACCGCACTTCTTGTACCCATGGTGTGTGATGATATCCGTTTAGTCTCTAATCGTCATGATCACCACCAGCACAACCAACAATGAGGTGCTATTGTCATCATGGCCATCACAAACTGTTGACACTTCTGAATTGTAGACACCTCTGGTGCTTTGCATAGCAGGTTGAGTGGGAGGGTAGGTGGGTGGGATTGTTGTTTAGTTGCTTGGCTGGTTGCGTTTGGTTTACCAATAGGTTAGTCGTTTTCGGTTGTTTGGTTGCTGTCTGTCTGACTGGTTGTTTGACTGGGTGGTTGGTTGGTTTGTTTGGAATTGCATCGACCTCAAACAAATCAATAGAGTGGAGTAAAACGTATTTCTGTCTTGGATCCGCACGGGACTTTTATTGCTGTAGATATTGCTATTCCGTTTTCCCTTTTGTATTCCTATAAAATTTCTTGCCCCTTGCTACTGTTGCAAGAAATATTTATTTATTTATTTACTTTTTTAATAATTTGTTTAACATCATTATTTATTTATTATTTATTTATTTATCTATCTATCTATCTGTTTGTTTGTTTGTTTGTTTGTTAATTTGTTTGCAGAGCGAGATGTCTGTGACGGCATGGTTGATAAAAAGTGTGATCACGCATGTACCCTGAGTGATAAAGACGACCAGCCTGTCTGCCTCTGTAACAGTGGGTATCAGCTGAGCGCTAACCAACAGACATGCATAGGTATGTACTACCGCTCTCTCTCTCTCTCTCTCTCTCTCTCTCTCTCTCTCTCTCTCTCTCTCTCTCTCTCTCTCTCTCTCTCTCTCTCTCTCTCTCTCTCTCTCTCTCTCTCTCTCTCTCTCTCTCTCTCTCTCTCTCTCTCTCTCTCTCTCTCTTTCTTTTCCCCGAACCTGACCCCTTCTCCCCTCCATTCCACATCTCCAATCGTTAACCTTATCAGCATTAAATGGTTAACGACACCAACATTATTAATGGACCAATGTTAGTTGGCGCCGGAATAGTGTGGCACCACTTTATACTAGCACAATGAATCTGTTCCTGTGACCTACAGCAAAAGACAGTAAATCTTTTTTTGTCTGGTAAAAAATGCTGTTTTCATTGTAATTTAACGAAAATCTCACTTTTCATAAATGATCCCACTGCCTTCTGCCTTCACAGGGCCGAGGTGAGGCAAGCCCTGATAGATAGTGTACATCACAATTTTTGTTGTTGCAGATATTGACGAATGTGCTGCCGGAACATCAGGCTGTTCGGACACGTGCACCAACATAGATGGCGGTTTCCTCTGTTCCTGTCCCCTCGGCAAGAAGCTCGATAACGATGGCCGCACTTGTCTGGGTGAGCAGCCTTTGCCACCTGCATCCTTTAACCCATTTAGTCCCAACGCCCTACAGCAGGAGACGGATTGACCATGATAATTAAGGGTAGTGCCTGAAGGCGCCAAGCTAATCTGGCACTACCCTTGAATTGTCATGGTCAATCCATTTCCTGCAGATGGTACATAGTCGTTAGGCAACGCCTCCAAAATTGGGGAAATGCGGCCATGGAGTTAAATGGGTTAATTAGGTGAACAGTCGTGCGCGGGCCCACTGCGGCCGACTTTGACCCGACGGCCTTTGTGTGCTAGGTAGTGCAGGAATTTATACTAGCTCACAAATGCAACCGTTGGGAGACAACAAAAGAAGCAAAACTTAAAATGAGCTAGTGTTTTTCATAGCTAGTTACACCGAAACATACTTCACATTTCTGACGTACGCTTCTACTGACTTCCACAATTTTTTCATCAGCACTTCAAGCACATTTACAAAATTCGTTGATTTTTTTTTTAAGTCAGAATTTTTGAAGGAGGAAAATAATTTCAGGCTGCCCAGCGGGTACATTCGGCAGAGACTGCACCCAAACCTGTGACTGCCACGCCGTCGGGGGTTCTCGCTGTGACGCCATCACGGGCTGCGTGTGCGTAACGGGATGGCAGGGGCAGAGGTGTGGTGATGACGTCAACGAGTGCGACACGGAGCGCGTGCAGCAGGAATGCCGGGATAGGAACGCCGGCTGCGTCAACCTCCCAGGTGGCTACAGGTGTCAGTGCGAGGCGGGTTACATGCAGGATGACCATGGAGTGTGTCAAGGTAAATCTCATACCGTTGTGTATAAATTTTAACTCCTTCACTGCCGAGGAAAAAATTGAACACGATCCAACTGCAAGAGGCATAGATCCTCATGAGCCCCCGCGAAGCGGGGGCTCATGAGGATCTACGCCTCTTGCTGAGATCAATTTGTATCCTATGTTCCTTGGAAGATGTTGGCTCTTGGTCGTTGAATGAACACAGATGTCACAGAAACAAAAATGTACGTATAGTGGCAGGGAAGGAGTTAATACACCTTTGACCTTATACTGGCAAGAATTATTCTCAAATCAGAATCAAGTCAAAGACATACTAAAACTCCCACAAGATAGGGTGGCCTCTATCGTGTTGTCCGTGTCCTGTCATGGCGTGTCCCGGCGTGAGATGGCCTTAGTCGCATGCTCGGCGATTAGCCGGTTCTGTACCAGTTGACGCAGACTGGGTGTATGCAATATTCATTTATACAGCACCGAACAACCCTAATAAGAGGGTTGACCGCCAGTGCTGTAATTTAAAAGCACTACCAATTCTCTCCTCTGACAGTCTTTTTCCCTACTTGGTATTTTCTTCCAAACCACCCTAGATCTCCTAGGAACATGGATTCAAAGAGACATAGATCCTAATGAGTCCCCGCAACTGCGGGGGCTCATGAGGATTTATACCTCCTGGAGTTGGATGGCGCTCACGTTTTCTCGACACGGAACGGGTTAACCCTAATAACTAACTTCCATGGCTTGTTTCCTTCCCCCCCCCCCCCCCCCCTTGACTGTCCTGTTGTTTTCTACAGTTATTCTTCTGGAGCCAGTTGCATGAGCGAGCTTAGTCCTGCGCCAGCCACTAAGCAAGGTGCGCCGCTATAGCGCCACTACACTCACCCCGCTATAGCGGCGCACCTTGCTTAGTGGCTGGCGCAGGACTAATCTCGCTCACGCAACTGACCCCTGGTCCCAGTGTAACGCACTTTAGGTGTTTTCGTGCAGACATAGAAGAATGTTTCCAGTTTTACGTGCTTTGTTGTTTGTATAGTACAGACGAATGTTCCCAGTGTTAAGTGCTTTTGTTGTTTTCAGACGTAGACGAGTGTGCCAATCACGTGTGTGACCAGCAGTGTGAGAACAGCCCGGGAAGTTACCGCTGTTTGTGCAGCAGAGGTTTCAGTGTGGACACTGCCACGGGACTGTGTAAAGGTGGGAGTTCATTGTAACGAGCTTTGTGACATAGTGACAGTTCTTACAAAATTGTAAGCACACATTTTTGATTCTCCATGAGCCGGGTAACAAAATCCCCTGTTGTCACTATGTTCGTTTAGATTCTCAAGAGCATCCGCGACCCATGTGACAAAGCAAAATATTTTGACGTAAAGCACGTGCAGATTCCAGGAAGTATACCCATTAGCTTTGTGACAATTGTCACATTGTCACAAAAATCATCACTACAGCTCTTTAATTTGTTTTGTGTTATGAAGATCGGGGTGGGAAAATGAGTCTGACATAAGTTTAAATCATGATACGTTTAACCATTTGGCTGTCGGTAGCGCTTTATTGTCGCGATGATTCCTCCAGACTTAAGCTACGGCTCCATGAGTAGGAATCCGATGCGAATACAATCCGAACCCGATACGGTAATGCAGTTTTCCTTCAAAACAATGCGCCATCTTCGTTCGAAGTCAGATGCGAGTTCGTTTCCGCTTTGGGCATGTCAAGGACTTGCATGAACTTGGATTCGTGTTTATGGAAGCGCAGGATCATCGTGACGGGTTGACCAATATGGTGTCGTCTCCACAGACTGTGCTTTACCTCACCGCGTTTCCGTATGCGACACGTCGCGGATGGATTAAACCCTTTACTGCCGGCGGACCTAGACTGTGTTTCTGCAATCTTCGTTATTTCAATGCCTAAGAGAACCAGCCGTCCCCAAAAACATGGACTCAAAAAGGTGTCAGCAAGAGGCATAGATCCTCATGAGCCGCCGCAACTGCGGCGTCTCATGAGGATCTATACCTCTCGCAGTTGGATCGTGTTTAGCTTTTCTTGGCATTCAAGGGGTTAAGCAGTGAACCGTTCCTCTGTCCATGTGTCTATCGTCCGTCCATTAGCAAGCCATGGTTAACTTCACCGCCAAGGCTGATCGATTAACACGCAGCTTCCTGCAATGGACATGCATGAACACACTGTAACACCACCGCTTGAATTCCAGATGTGAACGAGTGTGCTGTCACTGCCACCAACAACTGCACTCAGGAATGCCAGAACACAATAGGAGGATATGTGTGCACGTGCAACCATCCCGGATATATCCTGGATAACAACGGCTTTACTTGTTCTGGTTAGTAATGTTGTACGTTAATTAATATGGTATTAAGTAGATGACGTTTTATGTTTTTGTAACTCGTTTAGTCCTGCGACGCCAAACGGACGTGGGTGCACCTTGATAACTGACTCAAAAGTAGTTTTAGATTAGTTTGATTCCACCGGTGGAGGAAGCTATTTTGTTGTGGTCGATATAAAAAAAAAAACCTTGGTTCTTGATCCGTTCAGTGCTGGCTGAGACAGATTGTGTTTTTGCAATCGTCGTTGATTAACCACCAAAAATCCCTAAAAACATGGATTCAAAGTGGTGCCACCAAGAGGTATAGATCATCATGAGCCCCCGCAAACGCGGGGGCTCATGAGGATCTATACCTCTTGCTGTTAGGTGGTATTCAGATTTTCTAGGCGCTGAGTGGGTTATTTTTGGATACGCCACTGGTTTAAAATAAATTTCTTGCACACGTGAACGCACACTTTTTTTTTTCATTGCGTCTATCTGTCCCTATATCTGCTTGCGCCTTGTCTTTTTTTTGTTGTTGTTGTTTTTTTGTTTTGTTTTTTTTTTACCTTTTAAGCTGTGGGTTTAAGGGGGGGAAGGGGCAGGGGTGGTGGTGGTTGTTTTTTTTTTGTTGTTTTGACAGTCATCTTGCTTATTTTTTGTCGCCTCCTTGTCGTGCTGTATCATTTGTAAGCCGGTGTTTTGATTTTGGACCTTACCTTCCTGTGTGTGTTTCAGTCAAATCTCCTTGTAACCGGACTGACTGCCCAGCCCAGAACGGCGGCTGCAGCCAAGAAATGTGTTTCTGTAACAGTGGCTACAACCTGACTGCAGCCAATCTGTGTGAACTCGTCGGTAAGTCTGCCTGGTTGCCGGGTGGTTGGATAGGTTTGGTTTGTTGTGGGCAGGTTGTAGGCAGGTTGACTGGATGCTTTATATGTTCGTTCATTTGTTCCTTCGTTCGTGGTTGGTTGTTTGGTTAGTTAATTGGTTGGTAGATTAGTTAGCTTGTTAGTTCGTTTGTTCGTTCTTTCCGTTCTATTCGTTCGTTTGTTCAATCATGGTTGGTTGCGAGGTTGCTTGTTTGGTGCCTTGGCTTTTGCGCAAAACTTAAGCGTTGATGTTCCTTCAGGCATTGCGTTCTCTTAATATGAGCTAGTCTGTGACTTTGAACCTTACGGCTCGAGACCGTAGGACTCAAAGTTGTGGATCAGCACACATGTTTCCTTTAAACAGTGTGTTCGGGCCTGTGATTTTATACGTTGAGGTTCTAGAGACCACGGCGCCGGTCATACTACGTATGATTATTCATATTGTTTCATTGTTATGCAATTATTTCATTAACTGATTCGAGACGTGCCGCCTCCGGATACGCGGCATAAGCCGCGTATCCGGAGGCGGCACGTCTCGAATGAGCTAATTAATATCTTATGAAACTTTTTTATTTTCAGATATCGACTGGTGCGGTACCGGCGTCTGTGACCAAGTATGCACAGAGACTGCAGACGGGAAGTCCTTCACATGTAGCTGCTCGCCTGGACATTTACTAAACGACGACGGCAAATCTTGCAGAGGTACACTGTTCAAGACAGGTCTGCAGTATCCAGACAAGGACGTGTGGGGCAGCCTACTCGCACCCTTTGTTGGACTAATAGACCCACTTTGGAGTACGCCACAAGTACACTTCTATTCAAATGAGATGCAATACTTGTGTCGTAGTTCCCAAGTGGGTCTAACTGCTTCGTAAGCGGTGCGAGTACCTATTTTATTCTCGTAAGTAACAATAATATAACAAGACTGCACCACGCTTCCATTTATCGTGGGACAAAGTTGACAGACGGAAAGACAGAAATATGTAAGGTCAAAATCTCGCGTGAGGGTATCTTTGTATTTTCAACAACAACAAAATAATTCTCGCACTAACAAAAAATAGAAACTGTACGAGAAACTACAAAAATAACTGTTGAGTTCAAACATTGCCTACTGCATCTCTGTGTTTTCACAACTGCTATCTTTCATCCATAATTATTGTGACATATGGCCAGACTCTTCAATTTTAAGCGGGGTCGTAGGCCATATACGGCGCTCTCTCCCATTTTAAATGGACAAGTAGCACCAATAGATATTAATGAACCAAGGGTCCACTAAGTTTTCTTGTGTTCACTCCGAACGTACATCTTACTTTTTCTAGGTTGTGTGTAATACGTTGAACCGCTATAGCTTAATGAGTGCCTAATTAATGTTTGTTTGTTTTTTCCTAATGTAACAGCGTGCCCTGCAGGCAAGTATGGCGATCAGTGTTCTGAAACGTGCACGTGCAACTCGCAGAACTCTGTCAGTTGCGACACGGTGTCTGGCGCGTGCAGCTGCAAGGCAGGCTGGGAAGGGTCCGCGTGCAGTGACGACATCGACGAGTGTACAGCGACCCCTGCTGCCACATGTCCAGACAACTCGCGCTGCGTCAACACCTTGGGAAGTTTCATCTGCCAGTGCCAACACGGCTTCTACAAGACGGTAAACGGCAGCTGCATCGGTACGTGTGCCAGTGGCCTTCACCCCAGTGTGCACAGATCCTCGGGCCGATGTCCGCCGCAGTTGGCCCGGGCACGCATGTGCGCGGACCGACCGTGCGGCCGACGTCGGCCCGAACATCTTTACCTCATAGAGACATGCCTTACTAAATGATGACACTGCTGCCCTCACCGACATTGTCCGGGAGTCAGAAGTAGGCAAAGTAGACCAGTGTAGATTTCCGCGTGTTACTAGCTATGAAGGAAACCATGTGATCGCGGTCTTGAACACCATTGGCCTGGCCTAGTATTTTTTCCGAATAAAGGTTGAGGCTGCTAGCACTACGTGGTGTGGCTTTTCAGCAGGCATAGTGCTTCTAGTCTCCACAGGCGTAATTTGGAGATCACCAGCGCTCCTAGGTCACAGATGCAGTCGTTTGTTTACTCGAAATTTTAGGAGTAGTGCACATCAGTGCACGAAATTAATGGCAACGAAGCGCTAAAGCGGTCTACAATGGATTAAAAGCATGCGATGTCGCATGTTTGTCCAATCTTTTAATCCACTGTTTTCGTCAAGAGACGGGCAGCTTTTGACCTACTTGTGATTTGAATCGTCTGTTTGAATGAAGACCGTAAGTCCTGCATTTTTGTGAACACGATATTTTTTTATGATTATTGTTATCAACTATTTTATAATAATAATAATAATAATAATAATAATAATAATAATAATAATAATAATCTCTTGGCTTGACTTCGCGAACGAAGATTTTATAGGAGTTGCCCACGACGTCTGCAGGCTTGTTCGTGGCTGCGGAGGCCAATCCGAGACAGGCAGGTTCGACCGCAGTGGCTGCAGGGGGAGGTATGGCCAGGGTTCAGAGTTGCGGCATCTCTGTTTTTTCTCCTGAGCCGCTTGTCCTTAAGGCTAGCTCTGCGAGAGTCCTCAAAGGAGACAGCTGTCTTGTAAATGGTGGAGCGCCAGGTGTCACGGTCCACAGCAAGTGAAGACCACTGGCGGTGGTCGATTTGGCAGGCACTAAGTGACTTCTTGAGACAGTCTTTGTATCTCTTCTTTGGTGCCCCTCTGTCACGGTGTCCAGTAGCAAGCTCGCCGAACAGGGTGATCTTTGGTAGGCGATGATCCTCCATCCTGGAGACATGCCCCGCCCAGCGGAGCTGTGTCCGCAGCAGCAAAGCCTCGATGCTCACAGTTTCAGCCTGTTCAAAGACTGACCTCGACGTTGGTGACATAGTCACTCCAGTGAATGCCCAGGATGGTGCGCAGGCAGCGCTGGTGGAAGCGCTGCCTGCCTGGTGGAAAGCAATAATCATGATAATATTACTATTATTATTATAAAATTATTATTATTATTATTATTATTATTATTATTATTATTATTATTATTATTATTATTATTAGTGCAGTAGGGCCCCTAGCTTGTCTTAACGTCTTCACTTTCATGTGCGCCAGCATGCAAAGCAGATTCGTACGGAGAAAACTGTGCCCACCGATGTGACTGCAGCGCCGAGAATTCGGAATCCTGCAACACTGTGACAGGCGCATGCGCGTGCAAGGCAGGCTGGGAGGGCGCGCGATGTGATAGTGACGTCAACGAGTGCACGACGGGACTGCACGACTGCACTGGAGACCACATTGTCTGCACCAATGAACCAGGCTCCTTCAGCTGCGTCTGTGAAGAGGGCTACACAAAGCTGGAGTCTGCTGCGTGTGTTGGTGAGGGCTTGTCGCGGCGCGACGTGATTTTTATTTCTTCAGTTGCGATACATTGCCACGCAGCATAAGTCTATTAAAATAAGTGTGCAACACGTCGGCCGCTCCTGTAATAACATGTAACTTTAGTCGACGCGTAATGTTCGATCGCCCTAGCTTGAAGGTTCACACACCACGCAAAATCCTGCACCAGCTGTACAACAAAAGTATTGTTTCAACATTGCATGCCGACATTACATGAACATTACATGACGTTTACATGCCAGTACGTCATGAGATGACCATTTTATTACGTAAACGATTTCTGTGTAACTATCTCGAGCCGTTCTTTTTACCAGTGTGCTCTCGACACCCAGTCTTAAAATAGGACTTGAAAAATACTTGTTCAAATGCGCGTCGCCCGCGACAATAGGCGTCGATTTTTTTTTTTTTTTGTTTTTTTTTTTTTTTTATAGGCGTTGCACACTCATAGTAATAGACTTATGCAAGGGGTACCTGTCGCAACATGTTCTACCTTGATTTTTGCAAAAACCAGTATGCCCATTAGCGTGAATAACGACTGAGATCTTCAGTGTTACACTATGAGTAGCTCGCTTTAGTAGTTAATGATCGGTATACAGTGACACACGAGCTTTTCAAAGAATGACATTGGCCGTATCCATTTTTATAGCGAGATTTTCAATGTCATACAACTAAAATCTTTTTCAGAAAATGGACAAACTGACTATAGCCACATTAACTCGTTCAGCCCCGACACACCATAGTAAGACATGGATCTAGCATGATAGTTCAATAGTGGAGTGAGAATAGCTTGGCGCCCATAGACGCCAAGCTATTCTGGCACCACACTAATGACTTAAACTATCATGCTCGATCTGTTTCTAGAATTGTAATACATTACTTCAGAGGGCAGCTTCAAAATTTGGGATTTCGGTTCTGACGTAGAATGTGTTAAGGCAGTGTTGCGAACATCTAGCGGCGACATACGCCGCGTCATGTGTTCATAAGACATCTCGTGGGCAGTATGTACAACACGTGTCGCACATGACCAGTGTCCAACGCTCACTGACCACCTCACCAATAGCTATCATCGGTATGCGGAGTACGTGTTCGTACGTTTGCTTTGACTGCACACGAATCAACAAAAATCGTGTCGGGATCGAGCATACAGGCCATAATTTTTCGGTCCATTGTGAAATAGTCTTCTTTGCTTGCACGGCGTTGAGGTTAAATAATCGAGAGGTTAGAATGCATGCAGTTTCACACATAGTTGTTGTATACTATTTTGTGACAACCTTGGGTTACAGCCGACATCTTTGTTCTATGTGACAAGCGTCGAGAATTAAAAGAAAAAGAAATCGGAGGTAGAAGGAGCTAAACAATACAGGGAAATTAACCAGGATATCAAGAAAAGCACGAAAAAGGCAAAGAATAAGTGGATTGAAGATCAGTGTAAACACGTAGAAGAAAATCTTAACAAAAATAATAGCAAAAAAGCATACCAACTGGTGAAAGACCTGACCAGTGTAAAACAAGGACGCTCCTCGATCATTCAAGATAGCGAAGGGAACTGTCTTACAGAAGACCAAGACATACTGAAGAGATGGACAGAGTACTGCTCAGATTTGTACAACCACCGAGCTACAGGGGACCCAGGCATACTTGTCAACCCACCCGTGACCAACAATGGCGACTATCCCATCCTCCGAGAAGAAGTAGAGGCTGCAGTGAAGTCGCTGAAAAAAAGGGAAGGCAGCAGGAGCAGACAACATCCCGGCAGAGCTAGTCCAAGAAGGGGGAGAAGACATGATAAGCGCCTTACTAACAATCTGTAATAAGATCTGGCACTCAGGGGATTGGCCCACACCATGGACCCAATCACTTATAATAACTCTCCCCAAAAAAAAGGCAACTTACATCAATGCCAGAATTATCGCACGATCAGTCTTATATGCCACCCAAGCAAAGTCATGTTAAAGATCCTACTGAACAGGCTGAAGCCACAGGCAGAGGAAATCATAGCTGAGGAACAGGCAGGCTTCAGACCAGGGCGCAGCACAACTGAGCAGATCTTCAACCTGAGAGTTCTATGTGAGAGGTACCTCCAGCACCAGCAAGACCTCTATCATGTCTTTGTGGATTTTAAGAAAGCGTTTGACAGGGTGTGGAATGCAGCCCTTTGGTCCACCATGAAGCTATACAACATCAATGCCAACCTGATCAAAGTCATAGCAAACCTTTACAACAAGGCCACTAGCGCAGTCTGCTTCAACGGCAAAATAAGAAACTGGTTGAGGACTACAGTCGGAGTCAGACAAGGCTGATTGCTCTCACTTACTCTTTTCAACATCTTCCTGGAAAGAATCACGACAGACGCTCTAAAAGATCATGAAGGAACTGTCAGTATTGGAGGCAGAACAATCACGAACTTGCGCTTTGCGGACGACATTGATGGTCTTGCAGGAACAGAGAAGAAGCTAGCTCAGCTGGTGGAAAAGCTGGACAGTACAGCCATTGACTATGGGATGGAAATCAGTGCAAAGAAAACCAAACAGATGACAAATAACACAAGTGGCATTGGCACTGACGTCATGATTGGAAGCCAAAGCTGGAAACAGTTAATATATTCAAATACTTAGGAGCCATTGTGACAGATGAGGGATCAAAACCAGAAATACTGTCCAGGATTGCGCAGACAACAACAGCACTGACAAGATTGAAGACCATATGGAATGACAGAAACACCACACTCTGCTCCAAGATCAGACTGATGCGCTCCTTAGTCATCTCAGTGTTCTTGTATGCCTGTTAGTCATGGACCCTCACAGCAGACCTTGAAAGGAGGATACAAGCCACTGAAATGAGATGTTTTCGAAGGCTGCTTGGCATTTCATACAGAGATCACATCACGAACGAGGAAGTGGGAAGCAGAATCAGGCAAGCCATCGGGCCTTATGAAGACCTATCAGCCATTGTGAAAAAAACGCAAACTGAAGTGGTATGGGCATGTCACGCGTTCAACAGGGCTTGCCAAAGCAATCCTGCAGGGCACTGTGCAAGGAGGTCGAAGGAGAGAATGACAGAGGAAAAGATGGGAGGACAATATCTCAGAGTGGACAGGACTGAAGCTGGGCGATATGCTAAGAATGGCAGAGAACACAGTGGAATGGAGGGGGCTGGTTGCCAAGTCATCAGTGGTGCCCCAACCGTCGGCAAGACTACGGATATAGACAGACAGACAGACAGACAGACAGATTGATTTTGTGACAAAACGCGCTGTACAAAATAATGCATAATAATACCCTCGTATAGAGAGTTAACTTTAAATTATATTACAGCCCCACATGCAAAACGTTTAATTCACATTGGTTCCTGATCATTTGTTTGAACTCGTATATAATAAATAATAAATTCACCTCACTGATCAACCGAAATAAATAGTATGTTCACCTGTCCCAAAGTTTTAACCACCCTCTTTCTCAGAACATCAAATTCGTTTACTTTTGTTTTGTTTGTCTTTAGCACTTACACGCGTGAAGGTCGTGTTCACATTGAACGGCGTGTCTGTAGCGCCTGAAGATCTTGCTGACGTCACAAGCACGTCATATTCTTTCTGGAATCGGTCTGCGTCTGAGGCGGTGAGAAACATGCGTGGTTTTACTGTTTGTTTGGTTTGTGTTTGTGTGTGTGTGTGTGCGCGCGCGCGTGCGTGCTTGCGTGCGTGCGTGCGTGCGTGAATGCTTGCGTATGTATGTGTTTGGAAATGTTTGGAAAATTGCGATCATTACAGAACTGCAGGAGGCAAAGAACCTCATGAGCCCCTGCGCCTGCGGGGGCTCATGAGGTTTTTTGCCTCTTGCTGACATCATGTGTATCTGTGTAACTTGCTCAGGTCACGTCAGTGAACGCTGCATTTTTATGGTTTCCCCCTTTGACTGCTGCTGACGCTACCGCTCGGGGGGAAAGACGCGTAACTACACGTCACTTCCTCCGTGGTGTATTGTCAGTAGCAGTCATGGGGTTAAAAGGCATACAGCATATTTGCCAGCAATTAAGGGGTTAACATTTGTTTCTTCAAAAACATTACCGATGACATGACTACCAGGAGTGTCCACTCCTTGCTCAATTCTAGCCTAAGAACCCGTTGTGTAAACACAACCCGGGAGGCACTCGGGGAACCCCCAGAGGGACCGAGAGTTGTCTCCCGCTCCTACCCACCAGCCCTATTCACCTGTGAACTCCAGTCACGCTTCTTAGGCTCACGCGTTCAGACGTGTTGTCTCTAGCCTCTGGACTTAGAAGTTTTTCGACCGGGTCGGTCTGCTTTGCTTGCTTCGTCTTCGCCGGCCTGGGATTCTGCGCGTGCGACGTTGGTCGACTGCAGCTTCGGTCTTGTTCAAGGGTTCCCTCTCTGGCTTGCCGGTCGGGCTGCGGGTGTCATGGAGCTTTCTCCTTCTCGTATCTCTCCGACTGACAGGTAAGGTAGTTAGAGGGCCCTCGGCTGGTTGCCCGGGCGGGGCACAGGCACGAGCAGCTTGCTTTTTGCGTCGCTTCTCCCTCGGTTGGGGTTTTTGGACCTCTGTTTGGTGGCCTGATTAGCTGAAGAATGTTGGCGCCGGTTTTGGCGGGATTTCGCGCCATTACCAGATGCGAGCGGTGAGTCAAGTTACTGTATCTCGGCCACACCTAACGTTTTTCGGCTTTCGGTTTAGACACCCCTCGTTATGACGAAGGCTTGGATACGCACCTGTCCCGGCAGGGTTTGTTTTCCCTCCGCCGTAGTTTTGATTAAATGTTGATGGCAGGTGACCGTACGTTGGTTAATCGGGTGCATAACACCACAGTAGCTTGGGGGCCTAAAGCTTAACGGGGTGATTGGTGGACGCTTGCCGAGTGCCTTCATGTTTTGTGTGTTGCAGTGGCTTACTGATGACATGCACAAAATGCGGAGGCTTCCAGTGGCCGTCGGATAAACATGCAGTCTGTCTCCCCTGCGCTGGGTGTGCGTCCGACCATACGTGTGACGTCTGTGCTACATGGCCGGAACTGCGGTGGTCTAATCTCTGGAACTTTTATAGGAGAGAGCCTTCTACCCTCGCGGGTACCTTGAAGATTTCCGAGACGCCTTCCGCTGTGCCCCCGGCACCGGACGTGCGAGACCAATGGGATCCGACGCAGATAACGCCACTGAGTAATCAAGGGACTAGTGCACGGAGTGGGAGTTCGACCGTCAAGACCGCCTCCGTTCGAGAGCGCGCCCGTACACATTTGGTGGAAAGAACCCGCCTCTCCCAAGAGCCTGGTTTGGTGGGACGCTCGTGGCGTCCCTCCTCCACCGTCGTTCCCCACTCGTCTCTGAGGAAGCCGCCGGGATCCCGCTGGAGGTCCCCTGGCCGGCCAGTAACCCGCCTCTCCCAAGAGCCTGGTTCAGATAGACATCATTGCACTCGTCCGGAGCCTCCTGGTTGGGAAGAACGTAGATACAGGGGTTCTGCTCGACGTTTCCGCTCTCCTTCGCACGATCGTAGGAGGTACTTCTCGCCTCATCGCTCGTCGCACCGGGACTCACCTCGCCGCAGACGGTTTTCACCTTCTTCGCATCCCCCCTCTCGGTTGGACCCCCGCTCGTCCCGTCCCTCTTCCCAGCGACCGGCCACTTCCCCCCCTCCTCGTACTGACCGCTCCGTTCCATCTCGTCGCAGCCGTTCTCCTCGTCGGGATCCGCCTTCGGCTCGCAGGAGGTCCTCTCCGCATCGTTCAGACTACCGCTCTCCACTGCGGAGGGAGTCTTCGTCCGCTGCGGTTCTCCGACGGGATTCCCGGCCTCGGAGCCCTCGTCGCCCTCTTCGGTCGCCGGTTTCCGGACAGCGGGACTTCCACACCCTCAGTTTGGCACCGGAGGATGCTTCGGACTGGTTACTTGGAGGTCTTAGCCGTTCTTCAGCTTCTCCCTCTTCGGCCTCCAGTGTGTCGGCTTCCGTCAGACAGGTCTCTTCTTCCCGGATGGACACGCGGCTGGCACTGGACGGAGCAGCCAAGCTGATCGCCGCCGCCTTACCGGAGGATGTTTGCCCAGCTTCACCTCCTGTGAAGAGGAAGATTTCCGCCTTCGTGGACGCGGATAGGACGGTTAAGAGGTTCAAGTCCCTCCCACAGCCGGCTAGTTTTTTGGATCTGCGGGACGCCTTCTCGTCTCACCTGCATGCGGAGACTCGGAACTCGGACTTCTTCGCGGACGGGAGATGGCCTTCCGCTCTGGACATCGCTTTTCAGCAGGACTGGTACGCCGGCCATTCGCAGTCGTTCCTCTGCCCGCTTCCTCCAGTGGATCCCGCCGCTCTGATGCAAGCCGGAGGGGCTTCTATGTTGTAACGGTCCTTCCCACGGGGACTGGATAGGACGGCGTCGCTGGTCCGGAACACGCTCGCCTGCTCCGGTTTCTTGGACTTGCTGACTCAGGCTTTCATCCGACGTCTCGAGGAAGCTTGGCAACCTGCTTTGTCTCCCCTCCGGGGAGACCTACTACTCATGGCGGAGGCTGGGAACCGCGCTGCTTATCACTCATCGGTCAACGCGATGGCGGCTGCGGCTAACTGCGACCGCATGCGACGAGACGCCGTCCTACAAGCTTGCAGTGGTATGCCGGTCGACCTGAGTACTCAGCTACGTCGGGCCCCTCTGGGAGGGTCTCTGCTCTTCGGGGATACTTGGCAGACGGTGAAGGACTCCAACTCCGACCGTTGGCCTCGCAAGACTGTCAAGCAGCGCTTTCCTCCCGCCCGCACGGCCCTGGGGCGCTCCTTGCGGGCCCGGAAACGTGTCACCGCGGACCCGTCTGCCCCACCACGAGCTGCGCCGCGCCGTCGCCCGTCCTTCCGTCGCCCTGGCCCAGCTAACGCCCCTGCCCCCGCCTGGCCCCGTCCCGCCCGTCGCCCTGGGCGCGGGCGGGCCACCTGACTTGTCCCCATTTCCGCCCCCGCCGACCGTCGTCGGGGCTCCAGTCGGCGGGAGGCTAGCACGATTCAGCGAGGAGTGGCGCTCGCTGTTTCGAGACGAGCCCTGGGTTTTGGACGTAGTCACCAGAGGATTACGGATCTCGTTCCGCTCTCCTCCGCTCTTGCGCTCCATTCCTCTTTGGACAGAGGTTCCGTCCGACGCCCTCAAGGCCGCCGCTCTGCGAGGAGAAGTCGCGGCTCTCTTTTCAAAGGAGGCCACAGAGATAGTGCAGCGTCCGGACTCGCCCGCCTTTTACAGCCGACTGTTTGTGGTCCCCAAACCCGGCGGCAAGTGGCGGCCAGTCATAGATCTGTCGGCGCTGAACGCCTTCATCGCGGCCCCTTCCTTTCGGATGGAGACGAACAGGGCTCTTCGTGCGGCGGTGCAACCCATGGACTACGCGGTCAGTTTAGACCTGTCCGACGCCTACCTACATGTCCCCATGCACGCTTCGGCCAGGAAGTACCTGCGCTTCGCGTTCGAAGGAGTGATTTACCAGTTTCGCGCCCTGCCGTTCGGTCTCAAACTCAGCCCCTGGGCCTTCACCCGCATCATGGATGCTGTAGTGGCCAAGGCGAGGCAGTCGTCGTCAAGTCCGACCTCGAATTATCTCGACGACCTTCTTTTGAGAAATCAGGAGGAGACCGCGCTGGCGGCGGACAGGGACGCTCTTTTACAGCTGCTTTACCGGTTGGGTTTCCTGGTCAACACCGGGAAGTCGGACTTCACTCCGGCGCGCCACTTCATCCATTTAGGCATGGAGTTTGTCACGGACCGCAACAGGGTACTTTTGCCAGAGAAACGGATTGTGAAGTTGTCCGCTCTCGCCGCGTTGATAGATCAGCAACAGGCAGCCCCCGCCAGGGTCTGGCTTCAGCTTCTGGGCCTGATCAACGCAGCGGCGGATCTTATCCCCCTCGGGCGTCTCTACTCCCGACCGCTACAACTTCATCTCCTACTGCTCTGGCGTCCCTCCTCGGGCGACTTGACCACGAACGTCCCCGTGTCCCCGTTGGTACGCCCCCACCTTTTACGGTGGACCGACAGAGCCTGGTTGGCTCTGGGGGTCCCCATTTCCTCCCCATCCCCGCACCTCTCCCTGTGTGTCGACGCGAGTCGGGCTGGTTGGGGAGCCCACCTGCTTCCTCAGTTCACCACGACGTCCGGCCTCTGGCCTCCGGAGTTCGCGGACAAACACAGCAACTGGTTGGAACTGCAAGCGGTGTGGCAGGCCATCATCGTTTGGGAAGAGCAGCTCAGACACCAGCATCTTCTCGTCCTTTCGGACAACTCGACAGTGGTAGCGTATTTACAGAAGCAGGGAGGAACTCATTCACCCGATCTATGCATGCTACTCTTCCGATTGATGCGATGGTGCGAGGACCGCGATCTGACTCTCAGCGCTCGCCATATTCCCGGTCGCCTGAACGTCTTAGCGGACTCCCTTTCTCGCCGAGGACAGCTCATTCACACGGAATGGACGCTACGCCAGGACATTTTCCGGATGATTTGCTCTCACTGGGAGACCCCGATGGTGGACCTGTTCGCCACGAGGTGGAATCACCAGCTTCCCCTCTTCGTTTCCCCAGTACCGGATCCCCTGGCTTGGGCGGTCGACGCCTTATCCATTCCCTGGGACGGACTCATAGCGTACGCCTTTCCCCCGACAGTCCTGGTCCCCAAAGTCCTCCTAAAGCTGCGAGGAACCAATGCGATCCTGCTCCTGGTCGCCCCGTTCGCTTGGACTCGTTCCTGGTCCACCGACCTGATCAGCCTCGCCACGCACCCTCCGCTACGGCTCCCCACGCCCCGCACTATGCTCAAGCAGCCACGCCAGGCACTGTTCCACCCCTGTCCGGAACGCTTACTGCTACACGCCTGGAGGTTGTGCGGCAAGCCCTCTCAGCTAGAGGTTTCTCGGGTGCTGCAGTGGAAGCGATCGCTACAGCTCGCAAGCCCTCGACTAGACCTATCTATGAGGGGAAATGGAGGGTACTCTGTACCTGGTGCAGCGACCGTCGTCTCTCCCCAACCGAACTGACAAACCCCCAACTTGCGGACTTCTTCCTCTGGCTCTTCGAAGACCAAGGACTGGCCCCTATTACCATTCGGGGATATCTCTCGATGATTGCCGACACCTACCGGCACCTCGGCCGCGCGGACCCCGGCGCGTGTAAGGACCTGGCAGATCTTATGTCACACTTCGGACTACAAAGGCCTGCCTCTCGCTCTCTTCTGCCCCGCTGGGATTTACCATGGGTTCTTACCTGGCTAAACTCACCACGTTTCGAACCACTACCGTTGGCCAGGCTTGCGGATGTGACGCGGGAGACCTGCTTCCTGCTGGCGCTTGCCACCGCGGCACGAGTAAGTGAGATACACGCTCTATCAGTCCGGCCTACTTGCCTGCAATTTCGAGCTGACCACTCGGTCCAACTGGTGACCGACCCTGCCTTCATTGCCAAGACTAGGTCTCCACTGACGGCGCCACAGGTTATCACCTTACGACCGTTACGCGGGAAAGACTTCCCCAGTGAGACCAGGCAACAAGATCCTGTACGAGCCCTCAGAGTGTACTTGCGACGAACCAGAGCCGTCCGGAGGGGACGCTCTCGCCTCTTCCTTCCTTTAAAAACAGGAAGAAACGACATTACGGCACAGACAGTCTCTTCCTGGCTTCGCTGGGTGATTCGCTCAGCATATGTCGATCTCTCCCCTCAGGGAGCGAAGAGCCTAAAGATTCGGGCGCACGAAGTACGGGCCATGGCCACGAGCGTAGCCTTCGACAGGAACTGCGCGGTCAAGGACATCGTGGCTGCGGTGGGCTGGCGATCAGAATCTACTTTCGCCCGCTTCTATCTACGGGATCTGGCAGGGCAGCGAGACAACCTCGCCTTGGTGGGGGACGTCACGGCGGCACAACACTCCCTCCCGGCGCCACAGGCGCCGTAGGTATGCACCGATTAGGGAGGGCAGAGTGTCGGAAGAGAGGAGGGGGCCATGAGCCTAGAGAAAACCATCTGGGGGTGCGGCACCCTCCTCCTGTTCGGCATTCTCCTGGTAGTCATGTCATCGGTAATGTTTTTGAAGAAACAAATTCATTTTTCTTTAAAAGGTATTTTTTCGAAAAATACTTACCGATGACATGACTCGAAGGACCCTCCCACCTGCCCCGCTTGCCGCTGGTGAGCCTAATTTCGTGACTGGAGTTCACAGGTGAATAGGGCTGGTGGGTAGGAGCGGGAGACAACTCTCGGTCCCTCTGGGGGGTTCCCCGAGTGCCTCCCGGGTTGTGTTTACACAACGGGTTCTTAGGCTAGAATTGAGCAAGGAGTGGACACTCCTGGTAGTCATGTCATCGGTAAGTATTTTTCGAAAAAAATACCTTTTAAAGAAAAATGAATTTTTGTGTAAAACGTATTACGGAAAATAAAAGGATAATGCGAAATAAAACTCTAATCTTAGAGTTTTGTTTCGCATTTATCCTTTTATTTTTCCATAATAAGCTACATCCTCTTAATCTACGAAGCTATTCTCAAAGATGTCTAACTGCCGTCCGGTCCGGTCAGTATAATTAGGACCAAAGTCCTAGCTGACGCTGACAGGAAAACTCTGTCTAGTGAATAATATACACATACAAACATGAAAGCTACTTTGTGGTAATGTCAACAACGACAACAACAAGAAACCTACGACGAAGATATGACAAAGAACGAAAAATGACAAGAATAATGCGACATGATTTTTATTTTTTCGTTCGTCTTCATCTTCGTCGTAGGTGTGCTGTTGTTGTTATTGTTGCTGTTGTTTGTTTGTTGGGGTGTTTTGGGGTTTTGAGGGTTTAATGTTGTTTGATTTGTTCTTTTTTTTTTTTTTTTGGGGGGGGGGGGTGTGTTTGTTTGGTTTTTTGTGTTTGTTTGTTTGTTTGTTTGGGGTTTTTTTGGGGGGGTGGGGTTTTTTTTTGTGGGTCTTTTTGTGGTTTTTTTTTTTTTTTTGGTTTTGTATTTTTTTTTTTTTTTTTTTGGGGGGGGGGGGGGTTGGGGTTGGGGTTGTTGTTGCTGCTAAGGCTGCAAGTGTTGTCGTTTTTCTAAACCGTGAATTTCATTTTTCCGTGCGTGGTACATGGACCATGCTATCACTCAGCCGTTTAAGGATCGCTTAATCAACGTGTTTAAATGGTCTAACACGCTCCTGGGGATTCTGGAGTACGTATATCCTTATCAAACCGCTACTGCATAAATACAAGAAGCATCGCCAATCAGGCTGACCTATACGTGTCAATTAGTTGTACGATCAGAAATAGGTGCAGACTCGCTTATCTGAGAGGTACGGTGGCTGAGGACACTAATCAGGCTTCCGTCATGCTAACTCATGCACCTCTCTAAACATCACATCCAACAACTAATCACACAACAGCTAACATCACAACAACTAACCAAAACAACGTTTAACGCTGACAATCAAAGCACATTACGAATTACAAACAGGATCATTCACACTTCAAGCATTCTCAGACATAAGGGGAGAGTGAAGGAGTTTACATCACCATATTTACTTCTGGCATTTGATACAATAAAAGCTTAAGTCCACTCACCCAACAATGCGAGGCGTTGTCTTGAAAACATGGTAATGGTCGGTGCGCTGTCTAGAGGGTACCACAACGTGTCACTTCAGCAACGGGGCCCCGCGAAACGCCCACCGACCATTCCTTATATACATCTGCCTAATTCAACCCTTACTTCTACTACGTGTGTTCTTATCCACAGTCCCACATTATTTTTACCACGTGGACCATCCATACCCATGTCTAGACACTTGAACATTTATTAATGTCTATTTGACATATTCTCTCCCAAGATACTCCTGACTTCTTCCGGCCTCTTGGACACCTTGACATATACCGATGTCTATATAACCTGGCTCACACATTATTCTACCGACGTACGCCGGGATTCCCTTTTCAGCGTGCCCATTTATCACGCGCCTGGGCTTTGCCCCCACATGTTAACTCTAATCAGTAATTTAACCCTGACCATGAACTCTGTGACAATGCATATGTTCCGTATGCAATAATTTGAAACTGTATTATTTTTATAGCTCAAGAGCAGACTGGAATCCGCCAGCGGTTTCTATTCTCTGTACATCATGTCTTTGAGGTAATTAGCAGCCGTGCATACCCATGAATGAATGAACGCAGGAGTTGTTTATGTTTTGCATTTTGAATTAAACATACAAGCGGTCAGCATGTGAATGTGTGTGTGCACGCGCGAGTTTAGCGCTTCCTCACTATGCCTCCACGGAAATTATCACAAGAGCAGGGAGGGGTCTCTAAGAGCCCAGAATGCCTGTGGTAACTTCCTTTGTGCGCGCAGCAAGCGGTACTGTTAATCCATGTCATACTGAGGCTAAAAGCTTCAAATTTGTATACAGCCATACGCAAGCTACATTATAGATAATGATATAATAGACCAATGGCTTTAATTCAAGGGTGGTGCCAGAATAGCTTGGCGCCTCTAGGCGCCAAGCTATTCTGACACTACCCTTGAACTATTTCATTCAACATTTCACACACTGGCGTATTCCGAATGATAAGAGTTAAGAGTAAGTGGCTGCCTGCACAAGGGAGGTAAACTACCGCTCATTTTACAGAGTTGGCAGCCTCATCATTGGCGTCGAAATCACACTAGATGGCGTCACCCATCCCGACGCCGCTCAACAAATGTCCTTGACCCTTCTGACCCTGACAGGTCAACCACTGACTGTTGGTGGCCAGAACGGAACTCTGTCCCTCTCTTTCAACGGCAAGGAAGGTACAGTTTTCTTAGTTTCCTTTGGTTTTATTTTTTAAATGAACTACCGGTCAGCCTCAGAATATCACGAGACCCGGAGGTGGTGGCGGGGTGGGGGTGGGGGTGGGAGGTGGGGGAGGGGGCATTAACTCCCACGCCGCGTTCCTGTCTCATGCGATAGGTACCAATCGGTGACATGCTGATGGATGACCGGTAGTTAATATTACTTTATCACGAGTTAGGCTTTTCCAGCCGTTCTTGTCGCCTCGACAAGAACCACTAGCAAAGCTTAACTCGTAATGCAACGATTTTGCCTTCAACTGTAAAAGTATAAGCGTGAAGTGTACCCTTGAAAGGACCCCAAACTTTATGTTTGACGTAGAGATTCAGGGGATGTAATTCTCCATACTTCCGACTATCAGTCAACAACCTCGCGAGGACTTCATTCGCCGGGAATTTCTCTCTCGGGTATTTTTTTATTTAACACATTTTCAGTCATTCTTTTGTATGAAATTGGCAATATAGGCCGAACACAACGGGTGCATTTAGTTATTTTATTGCGTAATCCCTTAAATTTTATTTATTCAACTTTTAGTTGTTTCGCTTTTTTTCATGCCTTTAGTCCGTGATAGTGCCTTCGCTTTAGTTGAATTTCCTGTCGTTGATATTATCTAACTAATCTAATTATTCAGTTATGTTTTGTATAACACCGGTATCAGCGGTAGCACAGAACACTACATATAGTTGTTGTTGTTTTGTTGTTGTTGTTGTTGTTGTTTGTGTGTGTGTGTGTGTGTGTGTGTGTGTGTGTGTGTGTGTGTGTGTGTGTGTGTGTGTGTGTGTGTGTGTGTGTATGTGTATGTGTGTGTAGGCCCCTAAATTATTTATTTATTGGCATATTTTTGTTTCGAGGTTTGACTGAATAAAGATTAGGGTACGTTTGTACAGAGAAATGTGTTCGACCAAAGATTTATTCAGTGAAGGGAAACGCTTTGCTCAGCGAGTAAAGTTGTAATCGTAACATTTAATAAGAAAGTCTACTTAACACATGTTACCTTGTTAACATATGACAAGGAGACTCCCCTTGCCCTCAGAACGGACGACCAGGAGAAAAATCGTATAGAGCCACGACAATGAGAAAAAGTGTAAAGAGACTGAAAGAAGACACATTTACTATCTATCACATATAATTATGTCGTCTTACCATTGCTTCTTCTGGCAACGTACGGAACATGAACAGACGTTTTTGTTCAAAAAGTTTGTGTTTGTTGCTGCGTTGTTGTTGCCGTCATTTTGGGGTTCGGTTGTTTGGTTGGCTGGCAGGCTTGTTGGTAGTCGGTTCTTTGGTAGGTTACATCGTTAGTTGGTTGGCTATATTAGTGAGGTTTCGTTTGCTAACGAACGACCCTCAACAACGAACGAGAACGACCCTCAACAACGAACGAGAACGAATCACCATAAGCATAAACATCGCTCCTGACATCTCCAATATGCCTCTTAGAGCTGTTAGGAGTGCTGTCTATGCTTATGGAACACGCCGGTTATCCACCGTGATTTCGCTCTCGTTTGTTGAAAGTCTTTCGTCCGCGCAAACGAAGCCTCCCTATTACATTGCTTGCTGGCGTGCAGTTGACCCGTCATGGACCGCGTGTGACGTGTATGAAGCCATCAGTCCTTGCCGGGCTGGCCACGAGTGTCGGATGACGGCGGGAGTTCCCGACTGCAGGTGATTTACAAATGCAGGCGCTCATATGCACGCACCGATGCTGCCGAGTACTCACCAACCGAATGCGCAAAAGGCCATTGGGCCATCGACGACCGCCGTTGGCCCGCGCACGACCGCCGTTGGCCCGATGTCCTTTTGCGCACGGGGCAAACAACGCAAAAAGATAGACACGAGGACGCAGGCATGCACGCACGCAGACACGTACTCAAACACACCGGCACACACAAACAAACACACAAACACGCAAACACACAAAATCAAAGGTACGCCCGCGCGCGGAGCGTACATGTCTGCATTCACGTGAATTTACTTTTTTTGTCCGGTTTAAGGATATCTGACAGTATAAGTCTCGGCAGTTTGAGAATGTGAGTAGAGACAGTTTGAAAATGTGAGTCCCAGTTTGAGAGTGTGAATCCAGACAGTTTGATAATGTGAGTCCAGACAGTCTGAGAATGTGAGTCCGGACATTTTGAGAATGTGAGTTAAGTCAGTACTAGAATGTGATACAGACAGTTAGAGAATGTGAGTCCAGTCATTTTGAGAATGTGAGTCAAGACAGTTTGAGTATTTGAGTCCAGTTTGTGAATGAGTCTAGACAGTTTGAGAATGTGATACCAGGCGGTCTGATTATAAGTCGCTGGGTCTGTCTATAAAGTATACGAAAGCTCCACTTCCGTCGTGCTATATATATTTGTGCGGCTAAAACTGAGATTGTCTTTTCTTGATATGTTTCAGGCCTGTGATCGTTAATGGCGGAGGTAATTTTTACCTTTTCACTATTGGCGTATAGCGAACAACACCCATGTGCATGAGACATAGAGCCTCATGCACCCCCCGCAGACGCGGAGGCGCATGAGGATCTACGTCTCTTAGTGGCGTCATGTGTGTCTCTTAGTGGCGTCATTTATGTCTGTGTGCCTCAGGCTTTCCTGTAAGCAAAGTCATCGGGCTGACGTTGGCCGCAGTGGACCCGCGCACGCCCGTGCGCGGGTCCAGTGTGGTCTACGTCGGCTCGGGGTCTTTTGCTTACTGGGTTATCAGCTATAAGTGCGTGGTAGTTTCAGGTGACATAGTGCAAAGATAAGCAGCGAATAGCCCCTCTTGTCTGTACGTCAATTTACGCAAAGTTTTAACCTCAAAATGTAATAAATTGTAGTGTAGTCGGCAATTTAAAAGCGTGTTTTTTTTCTTGTTGGAATTCTCTTTGCTTACTTGTACACGCTTGGCAATCATATGTTTGGCATAGTCATCGTCGTGCTTTGCAAGCGAGAAATTCATTGCGTCTTGCACGCTTGGAAATGAAAGTAATTGCTACTAATAGTACGCATGACATGATACAGTAGTTCGTATCCGATAGTGGCCTATTACACTGAGTACGCATAGGTTTTCTTTTCATATCAAGACATGTTTTTGCAAAGGTAAATGTGTTTTTCGCATTGTTTATTCGGGGATTTTGTTAATCAATAAACAATAGAAAAGTATGCGCTTTTTTTTTTTTTTTTTTTTTGGGGGGGAGGGTTAACCCTTTCAGTGCCGAGAAATTAGAACAGCACCCAGCTGCAAGAGGTAGAGACCCTCATGAGCCCCCGCAGTTGCGGGGGCTCATGAGGATCTATACCTATTGCTGACAGCACTTTGAATCCATATGCCTTGGACATCTAAGCCGTTATGGTTTTAAACAAACAAAGGTTGCGGGAACACAATCTGCGTCAGCTGGCACCGAACGGGTTAACGTTTTCAGGGTGGGGGGGGGGGGGGGAAGAACCAGCAGCAACAAATTTCACCTGCATACCCTTACTTTAAACAGTACCAGTGGCTGCATGCATACATTCGTTTAACCCATTCAGCCCTGATGCACTACAGCAGGAGATGGGTCGACCATGATAATTCAAGGGTAGTGCCAGATTAGCATGGCGCCTGTCGGCGCCAAGCTAATCTGGCACTTCCCTTGAAATATCATGGTGGATTCATTTCCTGCAATAATGTGCATAGTGATTAGATGACGTCTCCAAAATTTGGGAATTACGGCCGTCGGGCTGAATGAGTTAAGAGTCGTTTTTCAAAGGAATTTCTTTCTCCGACTGCTGAAGGGGACACAACTTTAATCGTTGCTCTGGCGGTCGGCATTCCTGTTGTCATCACCGTCGCCATTATCATCGCTGTCTGCGTCTGTAAACACCAGAAGAGACCCAAATCAAGGACGGGCGTCTTCAACGGAGGTGAGTTATTTTGTTTGGGTGGTTGGGTTCGTGGATTGTTGTTATTAATCTGGCTTGTCTGGTTGCTTGGTTGGTGCCTCAGTAGCAACACGTATTCGGGCCCACGACGGCCGCAGTGGGACCGCGTACACTGAGTCGTGCGCAGGCCCACTGCAACAGTCGTCGACCCGATGACCATAGCTGACTGGGTGGGTTAGTTCGTTCTACTCTAAAATTAGGAAAACCAGTGTTTGGTTGTTGTTGTTCTTTGTTTTTTCGTAACATGTTTCTTTCCCTGGCTTTCATTTCCTTCTTGTTGTATCTAGGTTAAATCAGTATCCATGTGGTCACGCTACGTACATAAAGTTGTCATGAAAACCTTTGGTTATACACAATGCAGGTTTAGCACATTATGCCCCAAGACCAAAATCCCCACATTTTCAAGTTGCTCCCTGAAGGACTGTATTGGCAGATCGAGCATGATAGTTCAAGAGTGGTGCCAGAATAGCTTGGCGCCCATAGGCGCCAAGCTATTCTGGCACCACCCTTGAACTATCATGCTCGATTCATGTCTCGCTGGGGTGGGTCGCGGCTGAGTGAGCTAACATTTTCTTTGTTCATTGTTGCAAGCAGGTCTTTTGGGTGGGTCGCTCTCGTCGTTTGATGCAGGCAAATCTCCGCTGGTTGCCAATTTTCATGTGAGTAACATTTCATTTGGTGTGCATCTTACGGCGGAAACGGGGATTTCAAACCATTTAGCTACGACACAACACAGCAAGAGATAGATCAACCTTGACAGGTCAAGGGTGGTGCCAGAACAGCTTGGCGCCTCAAGGCGCCAAGCAATTCTGGCACTACCCTTGTACTATCAAGATCGATATTTCTCCTGAACTTGAATCCTAAATTTGAGAATTTTGACCACATGCTTAAAGAGACCAACTCCAGTGAGGGCTTTGTTTGCTAACATCTGCCCATGGAGTGGATTTTAAATGCTGTCCTGCCTGATCTAAGATGTTTTTATCCTTCTATTCACAAAGCATGTTACTAGGCACGCGTAACAAAGGTTTTCTACTGCCCCTGGTGCGAGTCAATAGAACTGTTCTGCTAAACAGGATAAGACGACCAGAAAGGTCTTCGTGATTGATAGGTTGTTTGGGTGGTTGTCTCATTGGTTGGCTGGTTGGTTGTTGTGGTGGCTGGCGTAATTTATTTCTTTACTTATTGTTAATGTTATGTTACTACTGCATCACTTCAACATGTTCATTCTTGTACAAATGATTTTATATTTTGTTGCTTTTATTTAGGAAAAGGACATTTGTAACAACTCTTAATATTGACCCTTGCACACAACTGGTGGTTGTGTTACTAATGTATTATTGGCATTGTCTGCTAATCACTGAGTATCGTGTGTGCGAAGCGAGTATTGAAAGCTGATCGCACTGAAGTCAGATTTACTGTTAATCTTGCTCACGGCGTGGATTCGCCTGCGATGTCCATTACACTTATACAAACATAGAAAACATTACTGTCTGAAAACGTGTTTGTTTGTTTGTTTGTTTTTCAGGTTGACGGCAGACCTCCATCGGCTAGAAGCACAAAGTCTGTTAACAGGTAAGCAATATATATATGTATATATATATATATATATATATATATATATATATATATATATATATATATATATATATATATATATATATATATATATATATATATATATATATATATATATATACTTAAAATGTGAAGAAAGGATCAACATACACCACGTAGTTTAGAAGGAGTTACACTTTTATTCTATGCACAAATTTTCGCCCTCTCAGCGAGGGCTTCTTCAGGGGAATGGCCAGGTAACAGGTAACTAGGTAACAAAACATAATTTACGTGTGAGAATGCAGTGCGTCAAAATAGATACAGAATGTACACGCATGCACTTTCAAATTCTAAATTAGCGTAATACTTTTACATATATAGACTAAGGTACAAAAGCACGTGCACAAGTTCGTGATATTAGTGCGTCATTACTGATGACATGAAACTTTTATGAAACACGATTGACACGCAGTGTGCGGAGGAAGAAGTGTCGCAATGAAATATTTATAATAATAACGTCATCATCAACATTGACATCATCATCATTAGAAGAATTTTCAAACGTGCAGTCAAGAAAAATTTAAAAATCACACACACAATTACAATGTTCGTATTATGCTTACGGTATAGTCCGAATTAAAATACACGTGCATAAATTCAAGTACGTCATTCCTGTCAGTCCGGAAGTCAGCAATAGTTAATGACTCATGAGCATGACGAACTAAGTAGAATCGACCGGTTTCGCCCCATAAACCTTTAGGGATGCAATCCGCGCTGGGCTAGTGGTGCTACCAGTAAATTTTGGAGGCGGCTTCTAGTACATGCGTTGTGTTTGCAATTTCAGTTTACGCCGTATGCCTACCTAAAGAGTCACCCCCCCCCCCCCCCACCCCCACCCCTTTGGGGCGAAACCGGTCGTAGGCGGCTAAAACTTAAATCTACTCAGCAGGTCCAATATCTGTTTGGGAATATTTTCTAGCATCCTCCCTTGGGGGGAGGTCTGGATGTTCTCCAGCGGATGGCGAGGCGCTTGGGGGTAGTCCCTACTGCTTTATGTAGTAGGTGTTCAGTGGGAGGCTCAAAATGATAGGTCTGTCATTCCTTCTCTCCAACTACCTCTCCTTTCTAGAACTAGGGATCGATGCAGTCACAAAAAAGACAGCTGATGTCCTGATGACACAATGCAAGCTTACCAGCCTGGAATTCCATGGCATTAGCACAGCACAGCATTCTCAGAATTGAATGAAAAATTATATATATATAAATTTTCATTCAATTCTGAGAATGCTGACGCTAAAGCTGTATATACCACTCGTGCAGATGTTTGCAGGGCACCTGGATAGATCAGGTAGTAGTGTCGACGCAGCCCAATGGTTGCGGATTTGAACCGCGGTTGGGTCAAAATTCGTTTCAGACCCTGTTTCTGTAGCCAATCTTTGGCATTGGGTTCATTATCATTATTGATATGATTATCATCATCATCATCATCATGGTTATAATAATAATAATAATAATAATTATTATTATTATCATTATTATTATTATTATTATTATTATTATTATTATTATTATATTGTTGCACTTGTTGCTGCAGCTGTTGATTAACTCATTCTACCCCAGACACACCACAGCATGATAGTTCAAGGGTGATGCCAGAATAGCTTGGCGCCTATGGGCGCCAAGCTATTCTGGCATCACCCTTGAAATATCATGGTCGATCTGTATCCTGCACCACAATGCAGTCTTCAGAGTACAACGGAACAATTTTGGGATTTCGGTCTTGGGGTACAATGAGTTAACCCGTTCAGTGCCAGCTTATGCAGACTGTGTTTCTGCAATGTACGTTAGTTCAACACCAAAAACCCTACCTGTCCCAGGATCGAGGACTCAAAGTGGTGTCAACAAGAGGCATAGATCCACATGGGCCCCCGCAACTTCGGGGGCTCATGAGGATTTATACCTCTTGCATTAGTGTGGTGTTCACATTTTCTCCGCACTGAACATGTTAATATAGTGTCTCGTCGATGTTGTATATTACAGTTGGACAATGAACATGTGATGACTGTCAAGCACAGCTCCTCAACAAAATACAGGTATACAACAGTTTACTCATATTTAAACTAGACACACTGCAGGAAGGATTTTTATCAACCTTGACAGTTTAAGGGAGGTGCCAACGTAGCATGGCGCTTATAGCCGTCAAAGTATTCTGACACCACCCTTGAACTATCGTGGTTAGTAATAATTTCGTTACAAGCGAAGTGAATGTACATCGAAGCAGTATATTTGGGACCTATGACAAGCTTTGTCGTTTATTAGATTTTCGTCTTTGTACGACGTCTTCATATAGTCCAAAAGCTAGCCTGGTCTACCGTGTACACCCTCCTCGCCCCCTCCCCTCCCCGCCATCCCCTGCCCCACCCCCCTCCCTCCGCTGTCCCCCAGTACTCAACAAGATGGGATGAACCATAAACCACAAAGTCCCTTCTATATGAGAGCTGTCCTTGGTGTCAATGGTCTCTACCTTTTGTCTTTGACCTCATTTTGATGTTGAATTATCTTCTATTGAAAAAGTCTCGCAGATCTGCCCAATGCAGTTCTATACAGTTATATAAGGGGCGCAGGACATACGCGTCATTGATTTGTCAAACGTCATTTGTCATGACGTAAGTTTTAGTTTTTACGTAATGTTATAATTATGTTATGTGATATGTGTTTCACTTTCGCTTCATAGGCTTGAGAAAATGGTGACAAAACTAGAACTTCACGGTACAATTTCAGTCTTGCTATAATTTGTGTGAAAACAGGTTGACTTTACATGATATACTCAGTACACGGGTCACCAGCATGCTCTTCTAAAAACGCGTCGATGTTTTAGTGCGTGCATGCGCGCGCGCTCCAAACATCTCAAAGAGGCATAGATCCTCTTGCGCCTGGAGGGCGCATGAGGATCTATTCCTCCTGGAGATGCGCGCATGTTTGTGTGTGAGAGAGAGCCAGCCGCGCCCGAGAGAGAGAGAGAATGACGTCATATTTAGAGTATTATGTCAGTGACTGCGTAGTGACGGAGTTGCCTCTTTTACGTCACCGCCGCCGTCTTACTTTCTCTAGAAGTAAAGGTTTTTTAGTGTTTTAATTCTTTTCTTAAAAGAATTATTTTTTTTTACCAAAGAAGTTGAAAGGATACAAGCTGGCTAACGAACTCATCCAATGTCTTTTTTTCAAACTAGCTATATGCAAAAGTTCAAGTAAATGTGACAAAATTTACGGACTCTGATCTGGGTCAACCGACTTCCTATTAACGGTTGTTTATGTCTTCAATGAAAAATTCAATTACAATATGCTCGGAGGCCCTCTTCGCCATCCCTTTAAGAAAGTATTTCGCCAAGTTTCAAGCTTGTGTGTACAAAAATATCGGAGATTCTTTTGTTTACATACATGCTTACATACACATACATACGCACATACGGCGCTTCGCGCCAAATGTACTTTCAGGAGCGAGGTTGTCGTAACTAGACATGACGTAAATTTTATCTTGTTACTTCAATTGTTAGAGGTTTAGCCTGCCCGCCTTTGACATCATGGACATGCTATTAAATTCGCCCCACCGCGACCCGTCCTAAAAGTCCCTTCTACAAATAGAAGGGACTTAATAAGATGGATTTCAAAGTGTACCTTAGTATGTCCTGAGATGTTTAAGCCATGTTCCCCTATAATCCGTAGGAAGACACCACAGATATAGCCGATGGCGCAAGGGTACCCCAATTCACGCTCTTCGCGGATGCTCATATGAGGTTGAGAAACATTTTCCTCTAAATAAATCAGAATTCATTCCAGAAGCCCAAAGCAGGCAAGATGCCTTCAGACATTTTCTATAGCACTGGCAGTCCATTTTCAGGCTTACATCATTAAAACAGGATGTCACAATTATTATAAACTTGACTAGGTGATGCTGTGATCACTGTGAGTGCCACAGTGGTTGATTTTGTATCCCTACCCCCAAGTTGTAAAAATACACAAAATTAATTAGAAAAAAATACTAAAGTTATTCCATTTCATTTTGACCTGACTTCATCTATTAAGTTTCAATAATGTGAGCATAAAGTGCAAGAAAATAAGGAAAGTCGGCATCCTCTGCGGTACGTTCGTGGTGATCGGCTATATCTCTGGTGTGTTCCTAAGGATTTTAGGGGAACATGGTTTAAACATCTCAGGACATACTAAGGTACACTTTAAATCCCATCTTATTGAGTAATGGGGGGGGGGGTGCACTGTATCCAGCACTGGCTCATGGAGTAATATGCGAAGTCGCCCGCATTTCTCACAAAAAAATAAAAGCTGGTAACATTTCATCTTGAAATTTAGTGGTGAAGTCATTTGAATACAGTAAACTTCGGATATAACAAATCGCCAGGGGACCCACATTTTTATACTGTTATAAGTTTGTTATAAGCGACGTAAGCAGGAGCGTTGTCGGGACTTCTGAAAAAGGGTTTGATATGTCCGACCTTGTTATGGTTTAGTTTGCAAATGTATCTGAAACAGGTCAAAACCTATAGCATCACAAGAACGGTACGTAGCATAATGTTCGGCCTAAGGATGTTTTGGTCAGCAGGTACCCACCTCGGGTATCCAGATTGTGTGTGTACTGGCCGGTGCGGCATTATACCGTGTACATTACATTTTCTTCAGGTACCTCTGTTCTGTTCCAGACTCGCCTTGGCAGAACCACAGGACCCCAGTTTGCGAAAGTGTTTTATTTATTAACGGCGTCGTCGGTCGCAGTGGATATGCGCGGGCCGACTACAGCTGGAAATGGGCCCGGTGACCGTTTGACTACTGAGAACTTGAAAACATCAGATTGGCCAGGACTGTCTGCTAGTGCTAGCCTACAGCTTGTTTGAACCTAGTACGGACTGAATCAACTTAAAATAAGATGCAAATTACTCACGGACGCGCGCACACGTATATATGCACACACAGTATTGATTCTTAAAATTCAAGCACTTGAGTCATTGACCCGCAGAGTGAAAGTCTAATGGGTCATGTCTGAAACTGGATGGGCCAAGTGCTTTCAAAAAACAAAACTCAAGCTCCTTCACTGGCTCCCCATCCCCCAACGCATCCAATACAAGATTCTGTCTCTCTGCTACAAATCCCTGAACAACTACGCTCCTGCGTATCTCTCCAACTTACTTCACCCCTACACTCCTCCCCGCTCCCTCCGCTCCGCCTCTGACCCTCTCCGCCTCCTCATCCCCCGCACCAAACTCAGCACTTTCGGCCCCCGCTCTTTCTCAGTATACGGTCCAACCACCTGGAACACTGTCCCACTCTCTCTCCGTCAGAAACACTCGCTCTCCTCCTTCCAGTCTGCCCTCAACACTCATCTCTTTCAACAGTTCTAGCACTATATCACCACACTCCCCAGCCCAAGCTGACCGTCCTAATGTATCTTCACTATTTGTGTTACGTGAGTCATTGTCTAAAGCGTGCGCATGCGTGTGCGAGTTGTGAGTGCGCGCTTAGAGTTATAATTATTATAAGATAAGCGCATTATAAATACCGTAATTATTATTATTATTATTAAAACAAAAACACCGGCAAACAAGTGATAATTGTGTATTAAACTTTTTTATTTTCACACACACAGTTCCTTACCTCCCCCACCCGTCCCCCTCTCCCCAACAATCCTCGCTCCCCCGCCCCCCCCCCCCCCCACCCCCTCCCCCTTTCACCCACTTACAGCCATGTCGACAAAAACAGCAACGACACTAGCGACAACGTAGATATCTGATGAGATACCACTGGAGATACCACTGTAAGAGCTCGATATAAAATGTTTACACTGAGAAAAATACACACTCGCTGCCACAGCCACTCACACTATGACATTAGCAAGTCAGACGCAAATCTGTGATAACAGTCAAGGACTTTACTGCGCACATTCAATGGTGCTATATACCTATACTGTGTGGTGTGTGTACATCTATCTCTCTGAGATAATTTATTTCAACCAGCTTTGACCCTGCACTGATATCTAAAGACCAGTCACATGTATTGACATATGCTTTGTACTTAATATCGTGCCCATAACTAGAAATAATTTCTCTGCTCATGTCTAAGCACAGATCGAATTTGAGCACGATTTTTCGTTATTCTCCCAATCGTGCTAATAATGATTGTAAACTGTACTTGAAACGTTCAGCGTGTTTAAAAAGCCATTGTACATTCCTCGTCCACTTGAAACACACTGATGTAATAACTCGCTCGCACGTCATAATGATTTTGGCAAGTGTTTGAAGCATCTGTAACTCCTCACGAGTATGTACCAGACGTGGGAGATGAATCATTGATGATATTTCAAGGGTAGTGCCAGATTATCTTGGCGCTTTCAGGGGCGGATCAGTTACCTCGAAGGGGATTGGGGGGGGGGGGTTATACGTTTCATTTTCGGACCTTCAACCTCATACAGAAGGCCCCACCCGCTCTAGACCTTCCTTCCAGGTGCCGAAAAGCAGGGAAGGGGGGGGGGATTCGGCGCGCGCGTGTTAATACTCTCGCCATTCACCAAAATATCAAAGGAGGGTTCCAAACAACCCCGAAAAGGAACCCCTGAAACCCACCCCAGACCCGCCCCTGGCCTTCACAGGTGCCAAGCTATTCTGGCACCACCCTTGAACTATCGTAGTCTCTTTTGACTCACCATGCTATTCCGGCACAGTGCACCCTTTAGCTGTCATGGTCGAGAGGGAACATTCTATTCTGACACCATTTTGAACTATGATCAAAAGACGTCGAAGGGCACCACCCTTAAACTATTGTGGTCTCTTTAGACGCACCATGCTATTCTGGCGCCATTCTTTAACTATGATTAAGAGACGCCAAACTATTTTGGCACCACTCCAGTACTATCATGGTCGAGAGGCGTCAGACTATACCAGCACCACCGTTGAACTATCATGATCGATCTCTCTCCGCTGAACTCTTTTGTAGTCTACAGAGTATAACTCCCAGATTTCCTTCAGCTTTCCCGTATTACATCTTTATCAACAGAATCTTTGCGAGTGTGTTTTATTTCATATTACTATCATCACAGACGTAATTGTAATGAGAAAATCAGTCATGCCCATTTGCGCGCATGTTAATCAGATACATATTTTGTACAGATTTTTATTTGACAAATATTCATATGAAGTGCTCTTCTGTGCTAACATCTTTTCTTTTCTTTTTGTCACTGAATTTTGCAAGTTAGAATCGGCTCGAAAATGTAAATGTAAGATCCTGTATACATGCTGAACTTTGTCTGTATTGTACACGTCTACATGCTTAATAATATTAATTGTAAGCCCGTACGAGATTTATTTTTGATACGTGTGCAAGTGTGTTGTACGAGAGATAATGTGGTTTGACATTGCCAGATAGTCATTTGCTCGTCGTTACGCTACTTTGCCCCTAGATAATGCAATGAATATAGGCCGATAGCCTTATCAACACACAACCTTTGATAACACACTCAGAGGGAAGAGTTGAAACGGACAACAAAAACTGAGATGGGTACTTGGGTGGTTGGTTGATAGATTAGTTAGGTGGATGGTGGATTTGTTGGTTGTTTGGTTTACGTTTGTTTGCTTGTCGGTTTTTTGTTTAGTGCTTCATTGGCTGATATGTTTTCATTATGTGTATTAATTATGCTTTATTTAGGTTTGTTATGTTGTTTGTTATTTGTTTCGTTTTGTTAACCTTAGCCATATGCTATAATCCTGTAGTTTGTGAACTTTGTCCATTTTGTCCTTACAGCGGTTGATCAGTTACCTCCTGGGAGAGGGATGGGGGAGGAGGGGGGGGGTCAACTTTTTGTTTTGGACTTTGAGCCTGACACAAAGCCTCCCGACGCCACATCTTGCGCAAAAATCAAAGAACGGGTACGGGAGGGGGGATTATGGGTGGGGGGGGGGAGAGGGGGCGGCGGGACCTAACCTCTTCCATCTTCTTATCACCCACAGAATTATGGAGGCGGGGCAGGTGGGGGGGGGGGGGAGGCGCGCCAAGCGTCTGTAAGAACTACTTGCACCTTCTCATCACCCGCCGAAGTATTAAAAAGGAAAGGGGGAGGAGGGTAAGAGCGTATGTGACAATCTCCTGCATCTTCTCACCACCCGCAGAAATGTCGATTAACTGATTCGAGGTGTGCCGCCTACGGATACGCGGCAAACCACCGCGTATCCGTAGGGGCACGTCTCGAATGATTTAAGGGGGGGTGGGGGGTTGCAAAGTCTCACTTAAGGAATTCTGCCGTTTGATAGGAATAATTACGACACAAATTTAGGACAGGAATATTGTTTTACGCCAAGTGAACAAATATTTTGACGTTTTCTACCCACGATTAGAAAAAAAGTACACATAGATTTGTAACCTAGCCCTGGCGCCAGCAACTGTGATTATACTTGCGATAAAGAACACTTTTAAAATAAACTTGAACTTGGAAATGGGCGTCACTGTAATCATTCGATTTTCAAACCAGACTGCGTTTCACTTCATCTATCTCGAGCAACAGTTTGTTTGTGAGGAGCTCTGCTTTGATACATTTTGACAACGCTGACGCTCACGAGTAAGTGAGCATTAACCTTATTTTATTACGCAAAAGATTTTATAACTAAGATTTTGAATTGTGCAGCCCAAACTCACACACAATCTCTTGCGGACTGTGTAGCTTTTGCTTTTTGCAAAGACTTGATTTCTTCAGTATCAAAGTCCATGTTAATTAAAAATGTTTGATTGATTGCTTCTCTTGTTTTCCCTCATTTGTTTGCCTTTCTTTCGCTTTCTTTCTGTTGTCCCCTTTTGCGTGTAAACTCTTCCTAAAATTGTAATCAACTCAGTGTCTGCAAAAGTTCATATGACAGTCAAAGACTAAACACAGTTTAGTTTAAAAATTGTCGGAATACATTTCTAAACCAGTAAGCAAAGATCGCAGTTCAGAGGTTGGCCGCAGTGGGCCCGCGCACGGCTGAGCGTGGGCCCACTGCGGCCGACGTCGGACCGAGGATTTTTTGCTTACCGGGAAATCTTTATGATCGATCCAGTAATTGTTAATTTCTGGAACTATTATACTTATGGGATATAGCACTAAGTAACCACGTTGAATTTGATGCTGCTTTTTCTTTGAGCTGAAAGTAACTTCATACAGTTTAACGCGACCTGCTCCAGGCAAAAATGGTTTAATTGCAATATCTCATTTATAAATCTTTATTAGTAGTAGTGTGTGTGTGTGCGCGTGCGTGCGTGCGTGAGTGCGTGTATGAGTCCATAAGCGCAGCACCTCTCTTGAATGAATGGTATGCATTTTTGAGTGCCTAAGAGGTCTGACCTTGGGCCATAGCAAAGTTTTACGCTAGGCCGCCCGATGCAAATGTTTCGCGCACTAAGAATTTCTTTACTAAGCTCGGGCGGCGCTAAGACAGAGAACTTAAGACTCGCTATTTAAGCTCGCCTCATGCAATCCACCCAGAACACATAGTATCGGGTGGGTATGTTGGTTGTACATTGCTTAACTGCCGGCAGTGGGCAGATGTTCACAGTGTGGGCAGTGGGCAGATGTTCACATCTGCACGGGACATAGACGACCCCGCCCTCCACGAGTCGCCTGCTGCCTTGCAGGCCTGGCCGCTTGGCTGCGGAAAGGCTAAGGGAGGAAACCCCTGACATCAAAGCCCCCGTGTCTCCGGGGAAGGCTTTTGAGCCAGAGACTAGGACAAGGACAGTCTGATTATAAAACCTACGACCCGAGGACCTCGATGCCATCGTCCCAGCTTGCTAGGCCATGGCAGATGAACCAAGGGTTTAAAGGGTGGGGCCAGTACTGCGCACACTGCACTCCACCAAAAAGCTCCACCGCGCAGGCTTTAGGAAACGTCCACGGACCATGACACTGACCATTCCAAGTCCTGTAGCGACGGGCGAGGGGCGAAACGGCAGGTGAAAGATGTCACTGGAAGCCGCAGTCTCAAACCTGCATACAGGCGGTTCAGGATATTGGTCGCCTGATGTTGACCTGGGGATGACAACATCACTCGGCACACCCTGAACGACCAAGCAGCCTTCTCTAGGGACAGCACTGCTTGCTCCACACGGAGAGGGGCCTAGAAAAGGTGGCCTAACCAAAGCTCGTCCCCTCGCAACCCCAGTTGGCTAGCCGCGGTCAACGGGCATCTTCTCCTGCAGTCAAAAAACAAGAAAGAATAACGGATCCACTCTCATGACGACCACGACCGGACTCAACGTAGCATGCTGGAACGTCCGAACCATGCTCGACAAAGCAGACAGCGGACGCCCTGAACGTCGCTCCGCCCTCATTGCCCATGAATTGCGGAGGTTAAACATCGACATCGCCGCGCTCAGCGAAGTACGCCTTCCGGACGAAGGCAGCCTCCAAGAACTTGGTGCTGTGTACACCCTCTACTGGTCAGGCAGGCCTGCATCAGAAAGACGGCTCTCAGGCGTGGGTTTCATGGTCAAGACATCCATTGCGACTAAGCTGGAAAACCTACCAACGGGCCACTCAGACCGCATCATGTCCATGCGCCTCCCACTGAGACACCAGCAACACGTCACCCTTCTCAGTGTGTACTCCCCAACCCTCCTGGCAGAGCCTGCTGAAAAGGGCAAGTTTTACACTGACCTGCGCAGCCTCCTACAGAGTACCCCTGCAGACGACAAAGTCATCATCCTTGGCGACTTCAACGCCAGAGTGGGCCAGGACTCTGAAGCCTGGAAAGCAGTCCTCGGCAAGCATGGCGTGGGGAACTGCAATGACAATGGCCGCCTACTGTTGGAGTTCTGTGCGGAGCAGCAACTGGTCATCACCAACACTACTTTTCAGCAAAAGGACAGTCGAAAGACCACCTGGATGCATCCTCGCTCCAAACACTGGCACCTTATCGACTATGTCCTAGTGCGTCAGAGGGACCGCAGTGACGTCCTCCTCACCAGAGTGATGCCCAGTGCAGAGTGCCACACTGACCACCGCCTTGTCCGCTGCACACTCAGGCTCCACTTCAAGCCAAAACCCAAGAAATGGGGGCTTCTCAAGAAAAAGCTTGATGTTGCCAGCCTTCAGCGTGACGATGTGAAAGCTGCCTTTCAGACAGATTTACAGCGCAGGCTCAAAGACACAGCGGACCCAGTAGACTCCTCCCCTGAAACACTTTGGGAACAACTGAAAACTGCTATTGCAAAATCCTCTGCAGAAGTCTTGGGTTTCGCCAGAAAGAAGAACAAAGACTGGTTTGACGAAAACGATGTAGAGATCCAGGAACACCTAGCAAAAAAAAAGAGCCGCCCATCAGGCCCACCTAGCCCAGCCTTCCTGCCCTGTGAAGAAGTCTGCTTTCCGCCTCATCTGCAGCAGTCTCCAGCGCAAGCTCAGAGATCTCCAGAATGAGTGGTGGACCAGACTTGCACAGAGGACCCAGCTTTGCGCTGACAATGGTGACTACAGGGGCTTCTACGAAGCACTGAAAGCAGTGTATGGCCCCAGGCACCTGGTACAAAGTCCTCTGCGAAGCGCGAATGGCCAGGCACTCCTCACAGATAATACCTCCATCTTGAACCGCTGGTCGGAATACTTTCAGAGCCTCTTCAGCGCTGAGCGCACTGTTCAAGAAGCAGTCGTCCTACAAATCCCACACCTCCCAGTAAAGGTTGAATTGGACGAACCGCCCACCGCTGAAGAGACCCTCACAGCCATCCACCAGCTCAAGAGTGGCAAAGCAGCAGGCATTGATGGAATACCGCCAGAGATCTGGAAACATGGAGGCACAGCACTGCACAACAAGCTCCATGACCTCTTTCTCTGCTGCGGGGAGGAAGGAACACTACCAAAAGATCTCCGTGATGCAGTCGTTATCACCCTGTACAAGAACAAAGGCGAGAAGTCTGACTGTTCCAACTATCGGGGAATTACACTGCTGTCCATTGCTGGGAAAATCCTTGCAAGGCTGCTCCTGAATCGGCTGGTACCTGCCATCGCTGAAGACCAACTCCCAGAGGGCCAGTGTGGCTTCAGAGCAAACAGGAGCACCACCGATGATATGGTCTTTGTGCTGAGACAGCTACAGGAGAAGTGCCGCGAGCAGAACAAAGGGCTGTACGTAACATTTGTCGATCTAACAAAAGCGTTCGACACTGTGAGCAGGCAAGGCATGTGGCAGATCCTGGAGCGACTTGGCTGTCCCCCAAAGTTCCTCAACATGATTGTCCAGCTACACGAGGACCAGCAAGGCCAAGTCAGACTCAACAATGACCTCTCAGAACCATTCCCTATTCTCAACGGCGTAAAGCAGGGCTGCGTGCTGGCACCGACCCTCTTCACCATCTTTTTTAGCATGATGTTGAAGCAGGCCACAGTGGACCTCGATGATGACGATGCAGTGTACATCAGGTATCGTCTCGATGGCAGCCTGTTCAACCTCAGACGACTGCAGGCCCACACGAAAACCCTAGACCAACTGATTCGTGAGCTGCTTTTTGCTGATGATGCTGCCCTCGTTGCACACACAGAGAGAGCCCTGCAGCGCATCACGTCTTGCTTCGCAGATGCTGCCCAGCTCTTTGGACTCGAGGTCAGTCCATCAGCCGGCACCCAAGACAGTGTATCGCCCTCCTCACATCACCATTGGCGAGTCTGAACTAAAGTCAGTGCACCAGTTTACCTACCTTGGCTGCATTATCACGTCGGACGCCAAGCTGGACAAGGAGCTTGACAGCAGGCTGGCAAAAGCGAACAGCGCTTTCGGGCGACTTTTCAAGCGGGTGTGGCACAATCAACAGCTGAAAACAGGCACCAAGATCAGCGTGTACAGAGCTGTGGTCCTCACCACCCTGCTGTATGGTTCCGAGTCCTGGGCCCTCTACCGCAGCCAACTACGACTCCTCGAACGCTTCCACCAGCGCTGCCTGCGTACCATCCTGGGCATTCACTGGAGTGACTATGTCACCAACGTCGAGGTCCTTGAACAGGCTGAAACTGTGAGCATCGAGGCTTTGCTGCTGCGGACACAGCTCCGCTGGGCGGGGCATGTCTCCAGGATGGAGGATAATCGCCTACCAAAGATCACACTGTTCGGCGAGCTTGCTACTGGACACCGTGACAGAGGGGCACCAAAGAAGAGATACAAAGACTGTCTCAAGAAGTCACTTAGTGCCTGCCAAATCGACCACCACCAGTGGTCTTCGCTTGCTGCGGACCGTGACACCTGGCGCTCCACCATTTACAAGGCAGCTGTCGCCTTTGAGGACTCTCACAGAGCTAGCCTTAAGGACAAGCGGCTCAGGAGAAAAAACAGAGATGCCGCAACTCAGAACCCTGGCCATACCTTCCCCTGCAGCCACTGCGGTCGAACCTGCCTGTCTCGGATTGGCCTCCGCAGCCACGAACAAGCCTGCAGACGTCGTGGTCAACTCCTATAAAATCTTCGTTCGCGAAGTCAAGCCAGAGAGAGGGCTTAACTGCCGGACACCAACAAGACTGACTTTCTCAGGACGTGGCCTGCATTGGTTGTGAAAACCCCCAACAGAACATTGAATGTATGTATGTATAGGTTCAGTAAAACTCAGGCGGTCGCTTAATAAATTCTGCACGAGCTTACACACTCGGTCTGTTCATTGTGTCGATCGTTTCCATACATGTTCTCCCAGCCAGTGACGTACCTGACCCTGTCAGCCTGATTACTAAATATCCATGAGGCGCAAAGTACCACAGACACGTCTGTGTGCTGGGCTGCGATTTTGAACCTTACGGCCCCTAGCCGTAAGGTTCAAAATCACAGACCATAATAATAATAATAATAATAATAATAATAATAATAATAATAATACATATTTTTTATATAGCGCCCTTCTCCACAGACAGCAAGCTCGGAGCGATTACAACACATATAAATAATTTTAAAAGGAAGAAAAAAACAATTAGAACAAAATAAACACGCACTCACTCTTTAAACAAACAGCTCGCACCATGCAGGCACATTCCACACACACACACACACACACACACACACAAACACACACACACACACACACACACACACACACACACACACACACACACACACACACACACACACACACACACACATACGCGCGCGCGGGATACACATACAACAGCCAACATTTTCAGGCAGCACATCCAGACTAAGCTAATCCTGATATGCTACCTGGAAAAGATGGGTCTTCAAATTTGTTTTCAAAGTCATCAGGGTAGGGGACAGACGGACATGCAGTGGAAGTGAGACCAGTACAACAATTCATTTTTTTCAGTGGTGTACGATCGTACGGTCTAATGTCACATATCAATACAATAACGTATCTTTGGGACTTTTCTGTCCTATGGTCGTAAGGTCCAAATTCATAGACCAGCACTCCTTTGTACAAAGCACAATGCTATCTTTGTGTGACCCTTTACCGCCTGAGCTGAATCTTGTTGTGCGCTTGATTTGGGAGCTACACGAGTCCCCGCAGTCGCGGGGATCATACAAATACAAATACACGTTAATATGTAAAAGTGAAATTAGTTTTTCATGACATCTTGTCATTGTCTAAGAGCTAAACTACACAGTCCACTTGCAGTCTGTGCCGGACAATACACAAGTACCCTATCAAACACCTTTCAAATTTGTTTAGATTTTGACATTATTGTCTCAAAGTTTCAGTCATAAAAATAAAAATAAAATGAATGCGTTATCTTGGAGAGTCCACTGTTTTCAAGCACACATGTTTACATCATATTTTCAATGACGTCGCACAGCGGCATGGTTGACGATACCGGCCCCACATTGTGCATAAATAAATAGAAAAGGACTAAACTTTGTTTTTATTTATTGATTTATTTACTGATCTTAGTAATTTACGGATGGCGGCCCAACCAGCAATACATTTGATCATACCCCGTAACTCGACTAGTTACCAAGACTTTCCAATTACCTCTAATTTTGTGGAGGTTCAATAAACGGAAATGTGTTGCTTAATTTCTTAGCATGAGTTTACATAACAGGTTAGTTCAGTGTGTTGATTGTTTCAATATATGTTCTCACAGCCAATGGCACACTTAACCCTACCAGCCTGATTACTAAATGCCCTTCAGGGCGCAAGAACAGACCACTGCTGGTGCAGATTAGAGAGCGTTACGCAGACTTGATGAAGGAATATTATATGACATCATTTTTATTTGGGTCCCAGGGCATGTGGGCATCGAAGGCAAAAGGATCACAGATTCCGCTGCCAACGATGCCCGCGGAGATCCTGTCCCTGGCACACAGACTGTTGATAGTGATTTGAACCTGTGATTAATGCGTTAATAGCCCGCGAGTGGCAGTCCAAGTGGGACAAAGAGGAAGCTAACAAGCTACATGAAGCTCTTCCTAAGGTGTCCGACAGTTAACCTTATCGCTGCGGCAGCCGCCGTGATTAGGCTGTCCTTGCTCGGCTCTACATCGACCACAGGTATGTTACGCACTTTTATTTACTAAAACAGGATGAGCGTCAATGGTGTTATGCCTGCAACGAGCAGTTTTCTTTTAAACATTTTGTGTGTCTTGTGCCGATCTAATTGACGCAAGATATAAACACTTCACAGCAGACTCCTTGACGGTTTTGTTCCGGGATGTTCCCCCGGACTGACAAAATCTTCAGTTTCCTGAGAAAATACAATATTTTTAATAAGATTTGAGCTGTCATAGACTATGCGAATTTCATTATTTTGACCTTTTTGAGATTTTGTGGACGTTTCCTTTAAAGACCCGTGCGACATTTTAGCATGAAATATTTTAAAGATATATGTACATCTTGTCTTAAGACCTTTCTGTATGGCTGGCCAGATTTTACCCCTTCCCGCCGTGAGATGGCTTTAGTCGCTTGCTCGGCGTTATACCCAAATAACTAATTACTAAATATCACATGATGCGCAAAATATTACAGATACCTGTGTGCTGGGCTGTGATCGTGAACCTTGCGCCCTAGGGCCGTAAGGTTCACAATCACAGGACAGCACACCAATTTATCTTGTAGACTTTGACAGTCTCGGGTCATAAGGACAACATCACATATCAACACAATAATGTGTCTTTTGCATTTCTCTTAAGGCCCCGCCACACGTGCCGGTTGTGCCCCGATTTTGAAGCCGATTCCGATCCGATTGCGATCGGGTGACGTCAATTATCCGATCCGGTCCCAATCGGCTGGGAATCGGGTGTCTAGAAACTGCTCTATTTTTCCGATCCGAATCGGCCCCGGTTGTAAGCTTCAACCAATCAGAGCGCGTCTCGCAAAGCACGTCGTTTCAGCCGGTTTGCAAATGGCGGAACACGCCTGTTGTGATCAGTACCACCGCCGTTGCGGCTGATGTTTCGCACGCCTCTTCCCGAATATGATGCAAAACTGCTGATAATGCAAGCACATCATCATCACTGTCAAAACTAGCAGCCATTTTGCAGAACAGGTACGACTTTGATCTTCGGTTCAAACCGGTCGGCTAAACAAGTCGGGAAATGTGTGGCAGTGCACACGTTTTTTTAGTCCGGCCCGATCACCTACCGATTCGAAACTGATCGGGAATCGGCCTCAAAACCGGGCATGTGTAGCGGGGCCTTTAGGCCGTACAAATCACGTATCAACACAGTCATGTTTTTTTTTTTTTTTTTAATTTTCTGTTCTAGAGCCGTAAGTTTCTAAATCACACCTTAAAGCAGCAGTATCCAAATTCACGAACCAAGCACTCATTGTACAATCATCTATGCTCAAATCTGTCACTCTGTGACTCTTTGCCGCCTGAGCTGAATATCTCGTCCTGGCTAGCAGCTATGACGTAAAGAGCTTTGTGACAAAGTGACAATTGTCACAAAACGATTGAGGTCTCCTCGTGCTTCATTTGCAACAAGTTTCCACAACGATCTCGAAATCTTCAATAGTTTTGTAACAAGTGTCACACATCTTCTTGGGACTCCATGGGCCTTGTGACACCAAAAATATTGTCACAAAGTACGTGGAGACACCACAAAAGATTTGTAACAAATGTCACATCGTCACAAAGCTTGTTACAACGAAGGTAAGGGATCGGCACAAACCTACATGTTATCAGAGAGTGATCAAGGGCGGTTTCCTTGCAATCACAGTAGTGTAGGAAGTGGTAGGCCCTTTAACTGGCATGGTGAGGGAAGCCATACATCCCTTCCCAAAAATTGGTATAGCTCGAAGATAACTTGACATAACTCAGTCCTACTGGGTACTGAGAGAAACCTTGCTTACAGCGACCGAAAAATCGAAAAGCGCAGGACGGGGGGGTTGAGGGAGGAGAAGGCGAGGGGGCGGTGTGTTAAGACTCACCATTCGCCCAAATATCATACAAACAAAAGGGGACTTTGTTATAGCATTTTAAAGCATTTCGGGTCGGAAGGGTGGGAGGGGGTCCCCGCAGATCCGCCCCTGGATATGAACAAGGCCGGCAAGAGGCGTAAATCCTCATAAACCCCAGCATGTGCGGGAGCTCGTGGGGGCCTGTGTCTCTTGCATTTGGATTTTTCGCTGTGCGGCTCCGGCTGGAGATAGAGGTTAAAAGGGTCAATCATTTATAATGTAATTCACAAGTTAAAAATGTGGATTGTTGATTGTGAAATGTATCAGTTCAAAGTGTTTCTCTGTGTAATATTGCAGCTGTGGTTGGCAGCGTACAGGCCACACAGGGCAATTGCTTACGGTGCATGTAGTAACTTTTCCGCAAGAAATAGTTTTAAAAATTTCCTCCCTTTTTGCCATCGTTTTAGGAGGTAAAACTTCAAATGTTTGCCTTTTTTGGCGTTTTGAGCAACAAAAGGCATGACAGGTGGTGTGAAAAAGAGCAAAATCTGGGTAATTTTAGTCGACCTAGTGTGTTCATGGGAGCCTAATGGGGGCATGTGCACGGTTGTAAGCAGGCTTGCAGACGACAGTTTTGTCATGGGGTACTTAGTGCATTCGAGTGTTGTGAAAAATGCTAACTCTTAATTTTTTTAAGAATTGCTGAAAATGTTTCTCCTGTGATGTGCTTCGCGTGGATTTTTTGTTTTGGCAGAAAGGTTCTTCGTTCATAGTTTTATGCTGCAAGAGGCTAACAGATAACAGTGTGTGAAAAGGGGGCGTAACCTATTTGCCCTGTGTGGCCACACATTTTCTTTAACCTGAATGGTGAATAGTTATGTTTTTTTTTAATTGTTTTATATGATATTGCGAAACAAAGCTAGCGTGTAATTTGATGTTGTAACTTTTTGGCATATTGCTTTCTTATTGTTAGAGGTGGATTCCGCTTTATTTAAAACACGTGATCGCAGAAAGCTTAGCATGATTAAATGTGGCAGTCTTCTTGTTTATTCATTTTGTGGGCGGACTGCTGAGTGTGAAATGCATCAGAATCATTTCTATGTTTACGTTGCACCATCGACATCTCTGAAGCCCTTCAACACACGGGGCTCATGGTGATGTCTGCATTTTGCAGTTGGCTTTGCTGGATCCCGGCAACGAAATTCTGGAATCATCGCAGATTCACTGCCGGTTAACCCTGTATGAGTGGTTGAGGCACACGGATATTAACTCCTTCACTGCCGAGAAATATTTAACACCACCCAACTGCAAGAGGTATAGATCCTCATGAGCCCCCGCGATTGCTAGGGCTCATGAGGATCTATGCTCTTGCTGAAACGACTTTGAATCCACGCGCTTTGGACGGCTGGGTATCATTGACGCAGAACTGACAGTGAAGTGGTTAATGATGAGCGTGAAGCATAGATCCTCAGGAACCTCCGTATATACGCGGCAATGAAGGGGTTAAGGAAAGCATATTTGTACGTGGTTCAAACGCTTTTTAAAAGCTGAATTGCTGATGTTGCACAATTAGTATCATTTAGTGTATGTGTTGTGTCCCCAACTTCTCTTGAGAAGACTGCTGGTTGTGGGATGTATCAGAATCATTTGTGTGCATTCGCTGCACCACCTACTTGTCTTAACCCATTTAACCCCACGGGCGCATTTCCAAAGTTTTGGACGTGCCAGCTGAAGGAGATGAATTGACTATGATGATTCAAGGGTAGTGCCGGATGAGCTTGGCGCCTGTAGGCGCCAAGGTCATCCGGCACTACCCTTGAATCATCATGGTCAATCCATCTCCTGCTGTAGGGCGTTGGGGCTATACGGGTTAATCCCTTTAGAGCACGGCCCTGATGATCATCTATGCTTATTGCTGTCGTGTTATGTTCACTTGATTCGGGCAGGAGAAGGGTTATTTGTTCCTTTAATTAATATTACGTCTGCAGTTCAGTTCACAAAATGTGCTTAAAATGTAAATCTGATTTAAAATATATTTATCACATTAAACAGTATTATCAGGCAAGGCTGAAATGCTCTGTGATTTTGTAACCTTCCGACATTGTGCTTTCATATAGGTAGTTTACCTGGTTTTCAAGATTGGCAGAAATAGTTTTAGATTCTTTTCAAACGTGTGATCATCGAGGTAAATTTAGCTTCATTTGAAACGCGTAATCATACAGGTAGCTTTACTGGAAGCACGTGATCATTGAGGTAGCTTTAGCTTCGTTTTGGAACACGCGATGGCACTACAGACCAAAGATCAGACACGCGTTGATAGATTTATAGTGTTTGTCCGGTGGTGAATGATTCCCTTAGCGCCGAAAGGAAGGTGTAAGGGTACTAGCTGTTCGTTAAGTGAATGTCCAGTGGTGAACGATTCCCCCCGGGGGCTGTAAGGAAGGGGTATGGGGAGCTAACGGTTTGTTTACGTAATTGTCAACTTGTGAATGATTCAACGTGTTGCCATAAGGAAGGGGTAAGGGGAACTAACTGTTTACGTGTTTGTCAAGTGGTGAATTAAGGGAACAAACAGTTCGTTTACCTGTTTGACCAATGCTGAATGATTCCCATTAAATTTCTGATCGCGATGTAGTGTGCATAATCAGATATTGTTATGATTATGTGTGGAAATAAATATTATCTAAAAAGTAATAGTTGTGCCTTTTTAATCTGTCATGTACGTGTGAGTGTGAGGGACATAGTGTATGTTGGGAGAGGGGGGGGGAGGGGGGAGGAACAAATGTGGGGTATTAACCACATATCACATCCATCAGACACAAAGTATATCTTTGGAACCATGGCAAATTCAACGTAAACAAAAAGTCCACCCACCCAGGCATAAATGGGGCCAGCAAGAGGCAACCAGCTTCATGAGCACGCGCAAAGGCGGGTACTCATGAAGTTGTTTGCTCTTGAAGTAGGGCGCTGTTCGCATTTTCAGCAAAGTGAACAAAGACAGTGGGAATGAGGTCGTTCTGGCGAAAGGGGGAGGGAAGGTGGTGGGGTAAAGTGTCGGTCGGTGTCATAAAAGACAGTCCCTAAATGGTTTACAGCCCTCGTCCTATTGCTGTGACGTCACTTTGCCGTGGTCTGTAGAGAAATACATTGTCCAAGGATGAAGAGCAAATAACAAATATAGAGGGCTCAAGCAGAACTCACCAAATTTTTCAGTGATACCCTATTGGTGCAGCTTATTAATATGCATATTGTATATTGACAGTGATTTTATACAACATGTATATTTGTAAAATGAGCCAGTATCGCACAGGCATCACTGATATAATACTGTTACTAAACATATCACCACGCAAATAATGATATTAATGGATGAGACACTGACTGATGACTGACTCACAGAGCGACCGATGGATGGATGGATTGTTTAATGGATTGATCGATCAATTGATTGATTGATTTGTGGGTGGGTGAATCAATCGATCAACTGGTTGATTGACTGAGATTATTGCCGTGCGATCATCGAAGACATTCCCACGTTGAGAACCACAGACTCGATATCAGACACTCGACACCGAAAACAGAACATGACTCGCACACAGTCGAGTCACAGCTAACGATCTGGCTCTGTCTCGAGTCAACTCCACGTAAACTTTACGAGCTAAGCTATCTCGACACTCGTTACTATCAACAACACTAACAACAACCCGGAAGAAAAAAACCGCAACAGAAAAGCAGTGAACACTACACTACAGCACAGCGCGAGCGGTGACAGTGTCAGTATTCACTTCCACAATTACATCCGTCTCAGGCACGCCATTGACAGGTAAGGGGCTGTCACACAGATTTTGTTCTACGTGAGATAAATGTGTGGCGGTGTGGACTATACGGCTCTATGAAACGTTCTTGTTCAAGTGCAGCATTCGCTTATACAACATTGTGTTGAGGTTTGCACACACAAAAAAAATGTCGTTTAGCGAAATCACTTAACTCATTCTACCCCAACACCGAAATCTTTAAATTTTGCCGTTGTCCCCTGAAGACTGCATTGCAGTGCAGGACACAGATCGACCATGATAGTTCAAGGGTGATGCCAGAATAGCTTGGCGCCCATAGGCGCCAAGCTATTCTGGCATCACCCTTGAACTATCATGGTCGATCCTTATCTTCCGGTGGTGTGTCTGGGGTAGAATGAGTTAACGAGGTACGCGTTTCCGCAGACATTACGAATATTGCCTAAGTTAGATGTTCTCGACACAAAGACACGAACACTTAACCCTTTGGCTGTCGGTAGCGCGTTTCGCCGAGTTAATTTCTGCAGGAATCACCTCGGCAAAAGGCCCTACTGACAGCAGAAGGGTTTATGCAGTAAGTGTACATCGACAACCTTATCACACTGAGCCTTAATTCCCACAGTTGTGAGTTGTCTCCTGAAGACTGAACTCCAGTTTAGAAGATAGGTCGACAATACTGAATATTTCACGGATAGTGCCAGAATTACCTGTCAGTAAACGCCAAGCTATTCTGGCACTAACCTTGAACTATCAGTCAGTTCGTTTCCTGTAGTGTGTCAGGGCTAAATCAAGCTTATCGAGTCGTGTGTGTCATTATGTAACTAGAGGATCTAGGTCAGCACAGCCTTTCAAGTGTATTGCTTTCATGCAGCTTATTAAGTATGTCAAGTCTATTTTTAGCACTTTGTAAGCGATATGCAGGCAGGTAACACGGCGACACACTAGCTGCGTGTTATAATAACCTCTGACTGCGATTTTTGGTGAGCATGTACAACAAAAATACACAGGCCGCCTATGTACAGTGTGTGTGTGTGTGTGTGTGTGTGTGTGTGTGTGTGTGTGTGTGTGTGTGTGTGTGTGTGTGTGTGTGTGTGTGCGTGTGAGTGCGTGCTGATGGGCGGGCGAGAGGATGTGCGTGCGTGCGTGCGTGTGTGTGACACAGGACACGCCTTTGGGATTAATCACATGCGTATTAAGGTTCTGATAGTATCACAGTAGATCAACTGTCGCTATACAATGTAATGCATAGAGCTCAACTGATATGCATTGTCGCTGTACAGAACAAATACGTATTCAGCTTCAGATTACGATGATGCATTTAACGGAGTTTAACTAGTGTGGTGGATTCAAATGTTGCAAACAAGCATGAGGCGATCTTGCTCCTGCAAAAAGTAAATGCTCGGATATTTCAGTTCGGGTAATATAAATAATGAGGAGATATCATTTGAGTGTTGACAGATTACAGGGTATCCTTCTTCAGTGTGTCAGCCCGCGGTCCGTCTTCATCAGTTGATTTGAGTGTTCATAGTCTTTGTAGTTAGTTCATGGACCTTGATGTGGGTCATGGACCTCCTTTTTAGTTCATGGACTTGGTTGTTTGTTTATGAACTTTCTTGATTTTTTTATCTGCTAGATTGTTACTTAACCCCTTCACTGCCTGCGGACGTAGATTGTGTGATGAAATCATCGTTAATTCAGCGTCAAAGATCCCAAGCGGTCCAAGAAACGTGGATACAAAGGATACAAGGTAGAGTCAAGCCGTCCAGAAACGTGGATACAAAGGATACAAAGTAGTGTCAAGCCGTCCAGAAACGTGGATACAAAGGATACAAAGTAGTGTCAAGCCGTCCAGAAACGTGGATACAAAGGATACCAAGTAGTGTCAAGCCGTCCAAGAAACGTGGATATAAAAGTTACAAAGTAGTGTCAAGCCGTCCAGAAACGTGGATACAAAGTAGTGTCAAGCCGTCCAAGAAACGTGGATACAAAGGGTACAAAGTAGTGTCAAGCCGTCCGAGAAACGTGGATACCAAGTAGTGTCAAGATGTCCGAGAAACGTGGATACCAAGTAGTGTCAAGCCGTCCAAGAAACGTGGATACCAAGTAATGTCAAGCCGTCCAAAAAACGTGGATACAAAGGGTACAAAGTAGTGTCAAGCCGTCCGAGAAACGTGGATACCAAGTAGTGTCAAGCCGTCCGAGAAACGTGGATACCAAGTAGTGTCAAGCCGTCCAAGAAACGTGGATCCCAAGTAATGTCAAGCCGTCCAAGAAACGTGGATACAAAGGGTACAAAGAAGTACCCAACGGAGAAAGAAACACGCTTAGAAAAGACGGGTACAACACAATTTATTAAAGGGATTAAAGGGTACAAAGTAGCGTCAAGCCGTCCGAGAAACGTGGATACCAAGTAGTGTCAAGCCGTCCAACAAACGTGGATACCAAGCAGTGTCAAGCCGTCCAAGAAACGTGGATACAAAGGGTACAAAGTAGTGTCAAGCCGTCCGAGAAACGTGGATACAAAGGGTACAAAGTAGTGTCAAGCGTCCAAGATACGTGGATACAAAGGGTACAAAGTAGTGTCAAGCCGTCCAAGAAACGTGGATACAAAGGATACAAAATGGTGTCAGCAAGAGGTATAGATCCTCATGAGCCTCTACAACCACGGGGGATCATGAGGATCTATACCTCTTGCAGAAGGGTGTGTCCAAATTTTCTCGGCAGTCATGGGGTTAATCGACGTTGCTGTTAGTTCATGCTTGCTGTTGCTTCATGGACTTTGTTGCAGGCTGTTGCTGGTCAGTACAAGTGACGCCACTCAGGTCCAGTAATGGCGTCTGCCCAGCCTGCCATGACCGAGTGCCCGGTGTGTAGCGAGCACTACATGGACCCCAAACTGCTGTCCTGTGCACACCGCCTTTGTAGACGGTGTGTGGTGTCATGGCTGCGGCAACATCCGGGTACCACCCTACGTGCCCTCTGTGCAGACGACACATCACGACAAATTCGGGTTTGTTATGTTTATAATGATAGTCAGTCAAAAACAGACTGTAAAATCCGATAGGGAAGAGAGAAAGTCTTATTTCAGTCGGACCATATAGATATATATAATTGGTCCGGGCGTGATAAATTTATATATATTTTGGCAGAGTAAATCAAAGTACATCCTGACTGAAGTATCACAGTTTCCCGTACTAACGTCGTGCATGCCTTATGTGATGCAGCCCAGATTTCTTTACTGAAGAAAAAATAATAATATTGACTGCTTTGTTTGTATCAACTAATGCTTCAGGTGATGTCCTTACACTCAAATAATCGCGGAAGTGTTTTCTTTTTTCACAGCCGGTGCAACTGCTGAGAGCGTGACTGACCAGCTGCCTTCTGACGAAACAATGACCGCTCTTGTCAAGTGCACAGAGGCCCTGGAGGGTCCCAACAACTGTGCTGGATGTGGCAAGAGTGCTGCGTCTCATTTCTGTCTTCAGTGCTGGGAGAAGTACTGCCCTTCGTGCAGCAATCTCCATACCAACATGGCGCTGGGAAGAAACCACACTATCAGCGCTTTGTCTGCACTCACGCCTCAAGACTTGATGGCCAACAGACGCCGCATGTGTGAAACACACCCCAGTAACCAGGCGGACCTCTTCTGTGCCAATCATCAAGTCGCCATTTGTGTCACGTGTTCTAGTACCTCACACCGGAAATGTGACGACATCATTGAGGTACTCTCTCTCTCTCTCTCTCTCTCTCTCTCTCTCTCTCTCTCTCTCTCTCTCTCTCTCTCTCTCTCTCTCTCTCTCTCTCTCTCTCTCAAACTCGGAGTTCCGCAGGGGTCAATCTTAGGTCCTCTTTTATTTTGTATTTACATCAATGACCTACCTCGAAGTCTAACCTACGAAGCAGCACAGTGTGACATGTTCGCCGATGATACCTCAATCCACACAGCTAACAAAGACATAATTGTAGTTGAAAACGGCCTTCAACAAAGTCTCGATGATATAGCAGCATGGTGTAAAGTCAACTCTATGATTCTGCATCCTACTAAAACAAAATCTATGATTATTGCAACACGCCAAAAGCATCAGTTGAAACCATTAAAGCTTAATCTATCACTCGGCGACATCATAAAACAGGTAGCCGAACATCGTCTATTGGGGGTTACAATTGATAATCAGCTCAGGTAGCAGATGCACATTGACAATATATGGAAAACGGTCTCTAGAAATGTCTTTATGTTATTGAAATTAAAGTATTTCACAGATAGTGAAACCAGAAAATTGTTCAGTGATGCACATAGCATGTCCCATATAAACTACGCATCGACGGTGTGGGATTGTTGCAGTGATGTCCACTTAAAAAGACTAAATTCATTACATAGGAGAATGGCAAAATTAATTCTTCCCGACCCGCACTTGACAACCGAGGAAAAACTCAATAAAACTGGATTCCTACCCCTTCAAAATCACTTTAAATTTAACAAAGGGGTACTGATGTTTATAGTGTGAAACCATAACGCTCCAGAATATTTAATAGATTTGTTTAAAAAATCAGATTTCTGCTATGGGAATATGAGGGGTCTTTATATTGTTCCAAACCCCCGAATAGATTTATTTAAATCCACTTTGTCATTTGCGGGTTCCACACTGTGGAACTCATTCCCACCTGACGTTAAAGCCACTCCGACATTACCTCTTTTCAAGACAAATCTTTATCGATACCTGACATCACTCAAATAATGATATCTAGTTAAACGTAGACACACGAATGTACGTGTATATTCTATCATGTGTATGTGCGCGTGTATGTATGTGTGTGTGTATGCATGTGTGTGTGTGTGTGTGTGTGTGTGTGTGTGTGTGTGTGTGTGTGTGTGTGTGCACGCGCGCACGCGTGTGTGCTTTTGTGCGTGCATGCGTGTGTTTGTATTTCGTATCACTGTGCTTTGATGTCCCTGTTTTATGTATATTTTGTACTTAGTTAGTCCTAGTTTTAGCAACGGCAGGTACGAAAAATGATATAGTCACTGACTGTGTTAATATCTTCACCGTTGTAAAATAAAGATTAATTGATTCATTGATTCATTGATTCATTGGTTCTCTCTCTCTCTCTCTCTCTCTCTCTCTCTCTCTCTCTCTCTCTCTCTCTCTCTCTCTCTCTCTCTCTCTCTCTCTCTCTCTCTCTCTCTCTCTCTCTCTCTCTCAAAACTAGGCCACCAAGCTATGAGAGGTATCATTTGTTGTGACATGAAGCCTCTGGTTTTTCTCTCAATGCATGGACAACATTTGCAGGTAAAATCTGAAGGCGGCCGAAAGTGTCAGGCTGTCAGAGACAAACTGACAGAGCTACAGAAAATGGCCAACTCTAACAACCAAACAGTGAGGACCCTGAAGCGTCAGAAATCGCGAACTGACGTCTGGCGCGAGCGAGAAATACAAAGAGTGACTGCTGTTCGCCAGCGTGTGTTGAAGGCTTTGGACGCGGGCATTGACAAGATGATGACTGACATTAACAGAGCTGCGTCCACGGAACATCAGGAGATCCAGTCCCGCATTGATGCACTCTCTCTTCAGCTGGGTTACCTTGGCAACCAAATGTGAGTATTGATGTTCCATTGGTCAGTGATTTTGGATCTTACGGCCTTCGGCCGAAAGGTCCAAAATCACAGACCATCACACATCTATAAAGCATGTTATGTCCACCTTTACCACCAGATCAACACTAGGTTGTGTCCCTTGCTGTTTTGTCTGTGGCAGGAAGTTACTGGAAGAGGAAGAGGCAATGGCATCCGACTGTGATCTCGTTACCATGGGAACCTCGCTTCTGGACAGAGTCGCCTCCCTTACCCTAGACAATGACGTCAACGGCGACGATGCGTCAAGAAAATATTGCGTGGCCATGTTTGATGAGGCCCACGTCAGTCGTCTGGAAAAGGAGCTGAGAGAGATGGGGTCCACACAACAGTTGACGCGTGATGAACTGTGCGGTAAGCAATGTCAAGGTGTTAGTCGTGTACTGTATACCTTGTCCTTGTCGTGAGCGGGCCATTGGGTGCAATAAGGAAGGGGGAAGAGATCTAGTCCTTTGCCTGCATGTTGGTCCTGCCTTCAGTGATTCCCCTTGTTTTGTATACAGTCGTTTAGCCGCTATTTCATTCATTCATTCATTCATTCATTCATTCATTCAGAGAAGAACCCAACGGAGAAACAAACTCGCGTAGAAAAGACAGTTACAACACATTTTTTTAATATTTCAAAATAGACAAATAAGAGTGTTTGTTTCTCCGGTGAGTTCTTCTCCTCATTTTACACGCTTGGCAGTCCCCTTTTTAGTCTGGAATTTATTCATTCATTTGTTAGTTCGTCCGTTCGTTCGTGGGGAGCTTGATGGCTCAGAAGGTAGAAATTTCGACTCTTGTCCGGAATGTCGCGGGTTCGAACCCAGCTGGGGTCATAATTTGTTCCGACTCTTTTCGGTGACCCGTCTCTGAAATCGTCTTTAATATGGACCCAAACAATCCCGTTGAGACCTAAATGCTTAACGTTTCTCGTTCGTTCGTCCGTTCGTTCACCTCTTCGCTATTCATCTAACCGTCCGTCCGTTTGTTTTTCGTTCGTTCGTTCGGTTGTTCGTTAGTTCATTCATTAATTGATCCATCCATCCATCCAACCGTCCGTCCGTCCGTCCGTCCGTACGTCCGTACGTCCATCCATCCACCCATCCATCCAAACTAAATCGTGTCATGCACCACTTTCAGACAAAGCGTTCCCACAACAGGAAATATCCCGTGTTCTCCTCATTTACCCTGGGATCATGACACAGACCAGCACTGCCGCCGACACGCGTGACTCAGACCCGTCCTGTCCTAGTGAGGACGTTGTGGACTGTGAGCCGGACTACAAGCTGGAGCAGTTCCCTGGCACTAAGGTAAACTGATTCTGCTGTATTGCAGACAATCACAATGCAACGTATTTACTGTATAAAATTACCCTCTTTACTGCCACTGCACGCATATTTTGTGTCTTAGTTCTTTGTTCATTCAGCGACGAAAAGCCACAACCGTGCATTGGCCTCAGCAAGAAACATAGATCCTAATGAGCCCCCGCTGTCGGGGGGGCTTATCAGGATCTATGTCTGTCTCTTGCAGTTGGATCGAGTTCCCTTTTTCTCGGCAGTGAAGGGGTTAATTCCGCTCTGATTTGGCACAGGCAGCATGTTCATTATTGTGAAAAGCGAGATTGTCATTGTATTATAGTGAACATTTCGCTCTTCTCAGAAATGGACTATAATGGCTTTTGACAAGTTGAGAAGAAGTTTTTCGGGCCGACGTCAGACTTAGTTGTTTCGTTCACGACCGTGCGTGGGTCAACTGAGTCTGACGTCGGCCCGAGGGCCTTTTGCTCACTGAGTTCTCCCAATCATCTTTCTTCTTCTTTGCTCTCTACAGCGGGTCATAATGTCAGTGTGTAGACGTGGCCTGGCCAGCGGGCAGACAGTGAAAAGAAACATGGAGAAAGCCCTGACCGACCTCTCACCGGGGCCACACGCTGTGATCTGGGATGTGGATGTACTGTCTGACCGCCATTCACCCACAGTCAAGGCCAAGTGGGAGTCACTCACTGAGGACTGTTACCAGGAAGCCAAGAGGTTGCTCCAGCCTTTCCCGGCGGATAAACTGATCGTCAGGTTCACGTCATATGACGATGAGAGTGAGTTAGATGTAGAGGAGTATTTGTCACGTGCATCTCAGGATATCCGGAGTGTGGTACAGGAGGCCGGGGGGCGGTGGTACGTGATTCTGAAGGATAAGGCAAAGGACGCTGCTGAGGTAGACTGGTTCTGTTCTCTGGCAGCACAGTCAAACTTATAACTCGACAGTGGCACACACGCGTATACTCCTTACTGAACTACACATAACTTGTTTAGTGTAGTCAACGTTAATCAACATCGCCAGAAAATCCACTCATGACGGTTTGCACATTAACCCATTGACTGCCGAGAAAAGTGAACACGACCTAAGGGCAAGAGACATAGATCCGCATGAGCCCCCGCAGTTGCGGGGGCTCATGAGGATCTATGCCTCTTGCTGCTATCACTTTGAATCCACGTTACTCAGATGGTTTGGGGTCTTTGGCTTTGAATTAACGAATATTGCAGAAACTCAGTCTACGTCGGGGGTAATTATTGAATATTTACAATTAGTTTTGAAATTATCGCACGTGCATGAGGGTTGTTGTCGTTGCTCGTTCCCCTTCATTTTGTTGCGGAGACACTACATCTATGCTGTTACTTGACAAAAGGCAGTATGTTCATTATTGTTGCGGAGACACTACGGCTATGCTGTTACTTGGCAAAAGGTGGGATGTTCATTATTGTTGCGGAGACACTACAGCTATACTGTTACTTGGCAAAAGGCAGTATGTTCATTATTGTTACGGAGACACTACAGCTATGCTGTTACTTGGCAAAAGGCAGTATGTTCATTATTGTTGCGGAGACACTACAGATCTGCTGTTACTTGGCAAAAGGTAGTATGTTCATTATTGCTATGCTCTTACTTGGCAAAAGGCAGTATGTTCACTATTGTTGCGGAGACACTACAGATCTGCTGTTACTTGGCAAAAGGCAGTATGTTCATTATTGTTGCGGAGACACTACAGCTGTGCTGTTACTTGACAAAAGGCAGTATGTTCATTGTTGCGAAAAGCGAGAGTTCCTACCAATACGATACAAATCTCGCTTTTCTCACAAATGGATATACTGCATTTAGCCAAATAACGACTGGCAGAGATGGTGATGCATTGGTCGTGATAGTTCAAGGGTTGTGCCAAATCACCTTTGCGACTTTTCGGGTGAAATTTAATCTGGCATAACCCTTGAACTGTCATAGCCGAGCGTAATCTTACAAATTTGACACACAGACTTTGATATAGACGATTCTCATGTTTACATTCCTGTATGTCAAGAACATGTTTTTGTTATTGTTGTTACCCTTTGTCTGTAGCGCTTTTCCTGCAGGAATCATCGCGACAAAAAGCGTCACCAACAGCTGCAGGATTTGTGTTGTTACTTTCATGATAACTATTATTATTCTTTTATTGATCATCAGCAGGTGCGAATAAAGGAGGGGGAGGGGGGGCTGGGCGTGTTGGGTTAGTGGGGGGGGGGGGGGAGAGAGAGATATTAAGGTGGTTGTGAACAAAGACAAAAAAATAATGTCATTATTTTTCACACTTTACACGATAACCCAAAGTGTCTGACACGTGTCAAGCATTCTGAACTTCATTTATTTTTCTTGGTGGTGTTGTTGTTTTTGTTTTTGTGTTTTGTTTGTTTGTTTGTTTGTTTGTTTGACTGTGGTTTTTGTTTCTTTTTTCTTTCTTTGTTTCGTGTGTTAACCCATTTAGCCCTGAAGCACTACAGCAGGAGTTGGGTCGACCATGGTAATTCATGGGCAGTGCCACATTAGCTTGGCGCCTGTCGGCGCCAAGCTACTCTGGCACTGCCCTTCAATTATCATGATCGATCCATCTCCTCCTGCAACTGGTGCAAAGTCATTAGATGACGCCTGCAAAATTTGTGAAATACGGCCGTCGGACTGAATGAGTTAATGTTGGTGTGATCCAGAAATAGGAAGAAACCACTGTGGAACCCCCACGACCCGCCTGTAATAATTACCGTTGCTGTTGCTGTAAACAGTTTGAAGTTCGTCTCAATGTCAGACTCTGTGCTCTATTTGTACAACATTATAGGTCGTTTGACATCGGAGCGCACAACGTTTTCCGCAAATATCTCCGCAAAGAGTCACTTTTCTACACCAATCTTAGAACAAATATCATTCCGTGCTTGTTGACCTAATACGATTTACTTTTTAAAAACTTGAACAGTGTGTCTGTTTTGCTGTAATGTCGTAAAAATTCGGAATTTTTTCATTAAATGACTGATTTAACGTCACGAAATGTGCCCCAGGTATATTAAATCCAGTAGAAGAAAAGCCCATTTTCACTTTAATTGGCCAAGTTTTCAAACCTGAAACAACGCAGGCATACGTGAAGTCTGCATGCTTGATCTCGATATTGAAATCTGCCGGGGATTATTATTAGGGTATTAAAAATGGCTTGTTTATGTCTTTTCACCAAATTTTTATAATTGCAGAGCAAAATCGACAAATACATGAGTTCAGTAAAAAAAATATTCCGTAATTATGAGGTCAGCTGGCACTAAATTATATTTGTTACAAGGCCCGTAAGCAATCAGTGTCTTTAGCTTAGCTTAGATTAGGTTAGCTTAGATTAGATTAGATTAGATTAGATTAGATTAGATTACATTACATTAGATTAGATTAGATTACATTACATTAGATTAGATTAGATTAGCTTATATCACACAAGACATCACACATTATGTGACTGAAATGTAGATGTCAATCCCAACTACTCTTTATATTCCCTTTATTTATGTGTACTCCCAAACCCAGATAGACCCATGTACTTCCACTATGTCTGATATCTAACCAGTATTTTGTGAACAAATCACTAGTACTGAAGCATGAAAGTAAGATGAACTGCTTTTATTTGAAAATTATTTTGTTTTATATTTACTACGTTGCATATAGTTATTAATCTTACAAACAAGTACATTGTTGTCTTCGTCAATACAATGTTGTTGTACCGGTGGTGGTGGTGGGGGGGGGGGGGGTGTACGTGTATGGCTAGACATATTTTATGTTTGAAAACTCTAAACATGTATAACTGTACACATGTATCACATATGTACAGTAAACATATGTACTCATATATTGAATGTGTCGATTAAGTTGTGCTGCACACACAGTATAAACCATACAAAGACATGTGTACGGTAATATTACTGTATCAAGAGTTAATATGGCTTGTTCTTAATTAAACGAACCTTAGTTCGCGAACTCTGACGATCTAGAGTTCACGATCTCGGGCGAACCAGGTTGGTTCTTAATTGGACGATCTAAAGATACGGCGAACCTAGTTCGAAGTAGTTCACGAACCTCGGCAAATCGTAGTTTGCTGTCGGAAAAAGTTCGCTCAACATGTTGAGCGATCCAAGGCGAACCTTTTCTCTGATTGGTCAAAACTTTTACCCTCTTCTGCGTTAGAGTTAAGAAGATAGTCACCGATACAAACAACTATGGCGGACGGCGATATTTCACTCGTGCGAAGAACAAGACCTATTTTTATTGATTTGTGGGAGGCACAACGCTGTTTGTAGGATCGCTACTGCAAGGAGTACAAAAACAAAAATCGTCCAAATCGCGAAGCGGCATAGCGGCAGCCTTTTTTGAACACCTTCGCAGACAGTAAGTACGGCGAATCAAGCACTTCAGTTAAGAAAGAAAACTATGGTAAACTTGGTTTTCTGCAGTTCGCCTAGGTTTGTTCAACCTCAATTAAGAAACAAACCAAAAGATCGCAGATCTTCTCCGATCTAGATTTGCCGATCAAAAGTTTGTCCAATTAAGAACAGCTCTAATTTTGTTACTTATCTTTCACAAACTGTTTCTGGTGCTGAGGGCCTGCTTCACACTGGTTGTCTGCCTACCGCTGTGGTGGTGGCGAATGGAAGAAGACAACCAGTATGGGCCAGCTGTCGACCCGATCACCGAGCCTTTATCAAGCTGATTGCTGTGAGTGCATGAGGCTCAGCCCAGTGACTAACAACACTCAGGCTGATGAAGGCTCGGTGATCGGGCCTACAGCTCGCCCTCACCATCAGAAACGGTTTGTGCAAGGGGCATAACTTGTACTGGCTATCTGCACGGCAGAAGCGAAGAACGAGCATGCTACTGACTATACAATAATGTTACAATAAAAGGGACATAACTTGTACTGGCTATCTGCATGGCAGAAGCGAAGAACGAGCATGCTACTGACTATACAATAATGTTACTATAAAAGGGACATAACTTGTACTGGCTATCTGCATGGCAGAAGCGAAGAACGAGCATGCTACTGACTATACAATAATGTTACTATAAAAGCGTACTGATGGTCTGTGATTTTGGACATTGCGGCTGCGTGCTGTAGATGATCTATGTCTGTTGCTGTTGGGTTGTGTTTGCTGATGCCGGCAGTGCAAGTTAGAATACAAACTAAATGTTGAGTAATATTCTTGATACATTTGCGGTTGCAGTATTTACATTTCTTGTAAAATGGTAACCTGATTGGTAAATAGGTTTCCTAATTGTATTCTGTGACATTGTGAAACAAGACTTCAATGTATCCTGATGTTGTTACTTTTTGGCACACATAACACAGATATGCATGGGCGGATCAGTTACCTCCGGGGGGTGGGGGGTGTCGAACTTTGTGTTTGGGACCTTCAACCTGATACAAAAGGCCTCCCCGACGCTATACCTTGCTTCCAGCGACCGAAATATCGAAAAGCGCAGGAGTGGGGGGGGGAGGGGGGGGGGGGAAGAAGGCGCGGGCGCGGCGTGTTAAGACTCTCACCATTCGACAAAATAGCATACAACAACAACAAAAAGGGGAGGTGCGTAAACACCCCAAAAAGGGACTTTGTGATAACATTGTAAAGAATTTCGGGTCGGGGGGGGGGTTCCCCCAGATCCGCCCCTGGATATGAACGAGACCGGCAAGAGGCATAGATCCTCATGAACCCCAGCATGTGCGGGACCTCGTGAGGATCTGTGTCTCTTGCATTTGGGGTTTTTCGCTGTGCTCCGGCTATGACGGGGTTTAAGGGGCAGTCGTTTATAATGTAGTTTATAATTGAAAAATCTGGATTGTTGACTGTGAAATGTATCAGATTCAAAGTGTTGCTTTGTGTAATATTTTTTACTGTTGTGGTTTGCAGCGTACACACTTCCTTTAACCTGAATGGTGAATAGTTTTTGTAATTGTTTTATATGATCTTGTGAAACATTGCTTCAGTGTAAATTGATGTAACTTTTGGCATATTCTTTTCTTATTGTTAGAGGTGGCTTCCGCTTTATTTGAAACACGTGATCGCAGAAAGATTAGCAAAATTCAGTGTGGCAGTCTTCTTGTTTACACATGTAGTGGGTGAACTGCTGAGTGTGAAATGCATCATAATCATTTCTATGACTTCTCTGAAGCACTTCAACACACGGGGTCATGATGTCTGCATTTTGCAGTTGGCGTAGCTGGATCCCGGCAACGAAATTCTGGAATCATCGCAGATTCACTGCCGGTTAACCCTGTATGCGTGCTTAGGGCACACGGGTATTAACCCCTTCACTGCCGAGAAATATTTAACAGCATCCAACTGTTAAAGAGGTATAGATCCTCATGAGCCCCCGCATTTGCGGGTGCCCATGAGGATCTATGCCTCTTGCTGAAAGTACTTTGAATCCACGATCTTTGGACGGCTGGGTATCATTGACGCTGAACTGACAGGAAACTCCAAAACACAGTCCGCGTCCACTGGCAGTGAAGGGGTTAATGATGAGCGTGCAGCATAGATCCTCAGGAGCCTCCGTATACACGCGGCAATTAAGGGGTTAACAAAAGCATAATTATTTGTATGTGGTTCAAACACTTTTTTAAAAGCTGAATTGCTGATGTTGACACAGTTAGAATCATTTAGTGTATGTGTTGTGCCACCAACTTCTCTTGAGAAGACTGCTGATTGTGGAATGTATCAGAATCATGTGTTTGCATTCGCTGCACCACAGACTTGTCCTCCCATTTAACACCACGGGCGCATTTCCAAAGTTTTGGAGGTGCCAGTTGAAGGAGATGGATTGACCATGATGATTTAAGGGTAGGCGCCAAAAGCATCCGGCACTACCCTTGAATCATGCATGGTCAATCCATCTCCTGCTGTAGTGCGTTAGGGTTATATGGGTTAATCCCTTTAGAGCACGGCCCTGATGATCATCTATGCTTATTGCTGTCGTGTTATGTTCACTTGATTCGGGCAGGAGAAGGGTTATTTGTTCCTTTAATTAATATTACGACTGCAGTTCAGTTCACAAAATGTGCATAAAATGTAAATCTGATTTAAATATATGTATCTCATTAAACAGTATTATCAGGCAAGGCTGAAATGCACTGTGATTTTGTAACCTTCCGACATTGTGCTTTCATATAGATAGTTTTACCTGTTACGTTTTTCATGATTGGCAAAAATAGTTTTAGATTCTTTTAAAACATGTGATGATCGAGGTAAATTTAGCTTCATTTGAAACGCGTAATCATGCAGGTAGCTTTATTGGAAGCACGTGATCATTGAGGTAGCTTTAGCTTCGGTTTGGAACACGCGATCGCACTACATACCGTAGATCAGACACGCGTTGACAGATTTATACAGTGTTTGTCCAGTGGTGAATGATTCCCTTAGCGCCGTAAGAAAGGTGTAGGGGTACTAGCTGTTCGTTACGTGATGTCCAGTGGTGAACGATTCCCCTTGGTGCCGTAACGAGCGTGTAGGGGTACTAGCTGTTCGTTGCGTGAATGTCCAGTGCTGAACGATTCCCTTTGGCGCCGTAAGGAAGATGTAGGGGTACTCGTTGTTCGTTTCGTGAATGTCCAGTGGTGAACGATTCCCCCAGGGGCTGTAAGAAAGTGGTATGGGGAACTAACGTGTTTGTCAAGTTGTGAATGATTCAACGTGTTGCCATAAGGAAGGGGTAAGGGGAGCTAACTGTTTTCGTGTTTGTCAAGTGGTCAATTAAGGGGACTAACAGTTCGTTTACCTGTTTGACTAATGCTGAATGATTTCCATTAAATTTCTGATCGCGATGTAATGTGCATAATCAGATATTGCTATGATTATGTGTGGAAATAAATACTATCTAAAAAGTATTAGTTGTGCCTTTTCAATCTGTCATGTGAGTGTGAGGGACATGGTGTATGTCGGGAGAGGGTGGGGTGGACAAAAGTGGGGTATTAATCACATCACTGCCATCAGACACAAAGTATGTCTGGCAAATTCAACTTGAACAAAACATCCACCCACCCAGGCATAAATGGGGCCAGCAAGAGGCAAACAACTTCGTGATGCAAATGCGGGTGCTCACGAAGTTGTTTGCCTCTTGCAGTAGTGTGTTGTTCGCGTTTACCCGGCAGTGAACAAATACAGTGGGAATGAGGTCGTTCTGGTGAAAGGGGGAGGGGAGGTGGTGGGGGTAAAGTGTCGGTCGGTGTCATAAAAGACGGCCCCTAAATGGTTTACAGGCCTCGTCCTATTGCTGTGACGTCACTTTGCCGTGGTCTGTAGAGATATACATTGTCCAAGGATGAAGAGCAAATAACACATATAGATGACTCAAGCAGAACTCACCAAATTTTTCAGTGATACCCTATTGGTGCAGCTTATTAATATGCATGTTGTATATTGACAGTGATTTAATACAACATGTATATTTGTAAAATGAGCCAGTATCGCACAGGCATCACTGCTATAATACTGTTACTAAACAGATCACTACGTAAATAATGATATTAGTGGATGAGACACTGACCGACTGACTGATCAGTGACTGACTCACAGAGCGACCGATGGATGGATTGTTTAATGGATAGATCGATCAATTGATTGAATGATTTGTGGGTGGGTGGGTTCATCAATCGATCAACTGGTTGATTGACTGAGATTATTGCCGTGCAATCATCGAAGACATTCCCTCGTTGAGAACCACAGACTCGATATCAGACACTCGACACCGAAAACAGAACATGACTCGCACACAGTCGAGTCACAGCTAACGATCTGGCTCTGTCTCGAGTCCACGTAAACTTTACCAGCTGAGCTATCTCGACACCCGTTAATATCAACACCACTAACAACAACCCGGAAGAAAAAAACCGCAACAGAAAAGCAGTGAACACTACACTACAGCACAGCGCGAGCGGTGACAGTGTCAGTATTCACTTCCACAATTACAGCCGTCTCAGGCACGCCATAACAGGTAAGGGGCTGTCACACAGATTTTGTTCAACGTGAGATAAATGTGTGGCGGTGTGGACTATACGGCTCTATGAAACGTTCTTGTTCAAGTGCAGCATTCGCTTATACAACATTGTGTTGAAGTTTGCACACACAAAAAAATGTCGTTTAGCGAAATCACTTAGTAACTCATTCTACCCCAACACTGAAATTTTTAAATTTTGCCGTTGTCCTCTGAAGACTGCATTGCAGTGCAGGACACTGAGATCGACCATGATAGTTCAAGGGTGATGCCAGAATAGCTTGGCGCCCATAGGCGCCAAGCTATTCTGGCATCACCCTTGAACTATCATGGTCGATCCTTATCTTCCGGTGGTGTGTCTGGGGTAGAATGAGTTAATGAGGTACGCGTTTCCGCAGACATTACGAATATTGCCTAAGTTAGATGTTCTCGACACAAAGACACGAACACTTAACCCTTTGGCTGTCGGTAGCACGTTTTGCCGAGTTAATTTCTGCAGGAATCACCTCGGCAAAAGGCGCTACTGACAGCAGAAGGGTTTATACAGTAAGTGTACATCGACAACCTTAGCACACTGAGTCTTTATTCCCACAGTTGTGAGTTGTCTCCTGAAGACTGAACTCCAGTTTAGGAGATAGGTCGACAATAATATTTCACGGATAGTGCCAGAATTACCTGTCAGTAAGCGCCAAGCCGATTCTGGCACTACCCTTGAACTATCAGTCAGTTCGTTTCCTGTAGTGTGTCAGGGCTAAATCAAGCTTATCGAGTCGTGTGTGTCAGTATGTAACTAGAGGATCTAGGTCAGCACAGCCTTTCAAGTGTATTGCTTTAATGCAGCTTATCACGTATGTCAAGTCTATTTTTAGCACTTTGCAAGCAATATGCAGGCAGGTAACACCGCGACACACTAGCTGCGTGTTATAATAACCTCTGACTGCGATTTCTGGTGAGCATGTACAACAAAAATACACAGGCCTCCTATGTACAGTGTGTGTGTGTGTGTGTGTGTGTGTGTGTGTGTGTGTGTGTGTGTGTGTGTGTGTGTGTGTGTGTGTGTGTGTGTGTGTGTGTACACGAAACCACTGAAATGGGTGACTTTCTTTACCATACTTACGCAAAATGGGTGTGTGTAAAATTCTGGGTGACCAAGTCAGGCACACATTTTTTCTGAGGGTTGTGTCTGCATTATCTTTCATTAAAAAGTCAGAAAAAAATATCAAAATAGGATGTCCCCATTTCCCCAGATTTACTTCATGTTGTGTTTTTGCGACGCCCTGGGCCTGTGTGTTGACACGGAAGCGAGTGTTTTCAAATCAACTTGATGATCGCTGATTGGTTAGCCCAACACCGATGAACGGAGTTGTTTCCCTTGCCCTTCCTAAAACGTCTTTCGTCCCCCAGCTGGCCATTCTTCACGTTTGCAGAGGTACTTTATGCAATATTTCTTAGTTAAGAGCACGCCCAAATGTACTTGTTCAGTGCAGTTATTTAACTGAGAGATGCCTCCAATCCCCGATACCCGTTTGGCCCAGAAAAATAAGGCGTCTACTTCGGCCGTGGCTCGGTCCGTGTCTTCCTCTCTGACCGTTGAGTCTTGTAGTAAATGATAATAGAACCCCACGATTTTAACAAAAGCTTTCTTCTTCAATGAAAGGAATTTGTTCAATAACACCATTACAAGGTCAATCTGCCACGCGATTTTGTTTCTTTTTTTCTGACGTGTGTGATTGTCAGTGATCGAAAAGTAACTTGACACATGCATGCACAGTATGAGTTGACTTTTTTTTTTTTAAATGGCGCCAGATTTCAATCCTCGTTCGCAAAACTGCCTCGCGATTCGAAGAACAAACGTCCACAAACAGGTCTTTCAGATTGTGCAACTGAAGTGTTGCTTTTTACTGTATTACCAGTTTTTAGTTCCTAGGGTCACCCTGGTCAGCCCCACAGGGTGGGTTTTTCTCTCTATTCTGGGGCATGTGTTTCTGTCTACCCTTTGTCCATTCACCTGTATTTGCCTTTTTAAAACTCTCCCTACTGTCTGCACTGCCTGTAGCTCTTGATATTGGAAGTGTGTTGCTAAATGGTATTAGCTTTATTTAGGCCCCATGTGTTAGGTTTATTTAACGTATTTGACCGGCTGGCGACATACATTCAATGTTCTGTTTAGGTGTTTTTTTCACAAGCAGTGCAGGCACGTCCTGAGAAAGCATTGTTGCTGTCGGGGAGTTAAGCAATGTACAATCAATCTGATTCAAAATGTCAATTGGTTTACATGGTTGTATTGGACATGTTTGCAGCAACACCGTTTTGGTCACACCGGCTCAGGACTTTCTGCACACACCCAGCGCCGGATGGCAGCAGGATGTCCAAACCCATCGGGATCTATGGAAGTGGACAAGCACGCCCCTTCCTGGCACATGACCAAGGCCCATGGCAAAATTAGTCAGCTGCAGCATCATAGCCCCCCAGCCTCTGCCACAGAGGGTGCGTCTGGTAGGAGGGTGCATGGACGGCAGCGGAATGCTCCCAATTACAAACTGGTAAGTAAAGTGATTCTATGATCATCTTCATTTTATTGGCTGGCGTGCGAAGCAAAAGTGAGTTTATGTTCTGGGCCACTGGTCGTCCGTCCGTCGTCCATGGTAAACTTTAACTCATTCTACCCCAACACCAAAATCCTTAAATTTTGCCCCTGTCCTCTCAAGACCGCATTGCAGCGCAGGACACAGATCGACCATGATAGTTCAAGGGTGATGCCAGAATAGCTTGGCGCCCGTAGGCGCCAAGCTATTCTGGCATCACCTTTGAACTATCATGGTCGATCCTTATCCTGCTGTGGTGTGTCTGGGGTAGAATGAGTTAAAGGTGGCATTTTCTCGGAGACTATTCAAGCCACATTCTTCAAGCTTGGCCCAAGGATACTTTGTGGCAAGACCTTTTTAAACATGCCAATTTGAGTGACCTCTCTCAAAGGGTCACGCAGGGTTGACAAATGTGTGAAAACTGCTTGCATTTTCAGAAAACGTGGATTTTGCTGCTGCAGAAGCCAGCCCTCGTCACCGAGGTCACACATATGTAAATCGGTCATACACGGGATTACTCTTTTTATTCTTGTGCAAGGCCCCTTAAACCAAAATTGGGCTGTTTCTGTCCTAATGCAGCTTTGGTTTCAATCTTTCTTTCTTTCTTTCTCCAGTTGGCAAATGGAGCCTGGGATGGACCTGAGACTGAGAGTAGTGCAAGCGCATCGCAATACGAGGGCAGTGATGACGAGGAGTTTGTTCCTGGCTCGAGCTCACCGGATTCAGACGGTGTGTCGGCATCAATTGCTGGGATCTCTGACATAGACAGTATTGTATCGACTATGTTAGATTTCATCAAAGTGGCAGGTTCGGGGTGGCCAGATGTCGGTGACGCTAGTACCAACAAGGTGCAGTGTGCGTTATGGGGTGGCAATGAGAATGTGGATAGGCAGAAGGAACATGATGCTGGGGGTGGGGAAAGAGCACTTACAGAAGAAACAGGTGTGCACGTGTCGCAGAGAGGGAAAGGAAAGTACAAATGGGACAAGAAACATGCATACAAATTGTGTGTCAAGCTTGTCTTGAAAATGAGCACGCACTTACAAGATGTCCATACAGATGAGGCAGACGTTGCTAAAATTTTGTTGATGAAAAAAGGGACATAGCAGAGACGTCGAGCATGGATCAGACTACAAGATGAGGGTGATTACATGCATAACGTTGTTGTTCTTGAAAACAAATCCGGATGTTTGATTCCTAAGTATCACACCAAAACTAGTAAGGTAGACGACCTTCTCGCCTGTAGCCACTGCAAAGGGCTCTATCAAAAAAAGCTGATCTCTGTACACTCAAAACGCTGCAGTCAGAAACCAGGAGGGTTTCAGATCACTCAGAGAGGGGAGGCGGTGCGCCGTGGTCGCCTAATGCTTCCAATACCCTTAGACGTTGAATTTTCCTTCTATCACAAGGTCTTGGCCAGGCAGAGAGATGATGAGATAAGCCGTCTCATCAGAACTGACCCCTTGCTTCTTGAGTATGGAAAGAGATTATTTGACCGCAGGGACATTGAAGAACACACGGCTGGACAAATCAGCTCCAGGATGCGGGAGTTAGGGAGACTATTAAAGATTATCAGAGTGAGGTCAGAAATGAAAATCGCAAGTTTAAATGCTGTGATCAATTCAGCTAGCTTTGATCATGTTGTCCTGGCTGTAAAAGAGCTAGCAGATTTTGATGAGGACACACCAGTTCAAAAAAGGCAATCTCGCAATGCGCATAGGCCATGCTTTGAAAAAGTGTTCACAGATCAAACAGTCACAGGCATCCAAACAGCTTGGGCAGGGTTCAGACGACAGGTGGTGACAGGAGCTCTCTGAGGCGCAGCGGTTTGACTCTGTCTTCAACGGAGACTGGTATAATTGTGTGTCCACTACAGCAGCCCAGTCGGTCGGGAAAATGACCATGAACAAACCCAAGCTGATCCCATCATGTGAAGATGTGAGGAAGGTCCAACAGCTTCTTGAGACAAGGATGGTTTCGGAAGATTATCCGACAGTGATTAAAGCAACTCTTTGTGCTGTATCACTTTTCAACCGAAAACGAGGGGGAGAAGTTCAGAGAATGAAGGTGTCAGACTTCCAGAATGCTAAGATTGGATCGATCACCAATCAAGATATCTTGAAAGGTCTCACAGAGGTTGAGAAGAAAATGGTGAATCATTTTCAGGGAGTGGAAATCAGAGGCAAGTTTAATAGGAGTGTTCCCGTTTTGCTGACGAAGAAGATGATGACAACTGTGGACAGAATCCTTCAAATGAGGCAATCAGTGCCAGCTCTCGCTGATTCCCAGTACATCTTTGCCACACCTTCTGGTCAGAGGCCTTACAGAGGCCATGATGTTCTGAAGGACCATGCCCTAGAAGCACGGGTGTCATACCCAGCCATGTTCACATTTACTCAGTTACGGAAGCAGGTTGCAACTTTGGCTCATTCAATGGCCATCTCGGAGTTAGACCAGGATCAGCTGGCAGATTTCCTTGGTCATGATATTCGGATACATCGCCATATCTACCGCCAACCTCAAGACGTCCTTCAAAAGGCAAAAGTGGCAAAGATTCTTCTGTCAGTTAACAATGGGATGACAGATTTTGAGAGTTGCATTAGAGCTGAGCTGGGCGATGATGAAGAGATTGACTTTGACAATGAAGACACATCAGAAACTGGCAGAGAGGTCTCGGGGGGAACAAGCACCTGTGAATGAAGCAAGTAGCAAGTCAACAACACAGGAATCAATAAGCATGACGGAGAAAAGACATCCAAAGCCTGATGACAATCTAGATAGTTTTGATGATGACAGTACTGCGTCAGCTCCTGTTCGAAAGAAAGCTAGATTTACAAGGACACCATGGTGGGAAGCTGAAGAGAAAGTTGTTCAAACTCGTTTCAAGACACACCTCGTCATGAACAAACTTCCTGGAAAGGCCGAGATACAGCACGCAATGGCAGAAGAGCCTGCACTTAGACATAGGCACTGGACAAACATTAAGGATTACGTCCGCAACAGACTGAAAAAGTTACAAAAGAAATGAATTGAGGTTCCCCGCCACTCACGGCATTTTCGGTTTCATACAGATCTATTACAAGAGTGTTATTATTGGGGTGGTTTCAGCATGTATAGCCTGATTTTTTTTTTTTTTATCTGATGGACGCCTGGCTCATTTTGTATACTGTATAACCTTTCGATTTGCAAAACGAAACAGCCGGATGGGGACAAAAGACAAATAATAAGATAAGAAAACCATTGACAACGTAACGATTTATTACAAGAGTGTTATTATGGGGGTGGGATGGGAGGGGGGGGGCTGCTCTGCCTGGATCATTTTTGTATACTGCTTTCCATTTAAAAATCTGCAAACGGAAGAATGGTTGTTTGGGGGACGAAAGACAATAATAAAGGCTGAAGTTTCAAGTGATTTCTTATGTTGTCAGTTAATTAATTAATGTCAGTGTTCTGTTCTGTCATTTTAACTCATTCTACCCCAAGACAAGAGCAGCCTTTCTCCAGTTGAAAAAAAGTGTGGAGCTCCAGAGAGCTGTCACAACACACCAAAGTCCGGATTTTCAACTCCAATGTAAAAGCAGTTCTCCTATATGGAGCAGAGACTTGGAGATTGACAAAAACCACAGTCAACAGAGTACAGGCCTTCATGAACAGTTGCCTTAGAAGAATTTTAAAATCCACTGGCCAGAGAAGATCAGCAAAGTCAGACTCTGGGACAGAACAGAGCAGATAACAGCAGAGAATGAAATTGGACGAAGAAGATGGGGATGGATCGGTCACAGTCTGAGAAAGCCAGCTTCCAGTATCACTAGGCAGGCATTGTCATGGAACCCCCAAGGAAAGAGGAAAAGAGGTAGGCCGAGAAACTCCTGGCGTCGAGACCTCCAAGCAGACATCAAGAGACTGGGAACCACCTGGCGTAGAATCGAAGGAGAAGCACAGGACAGGAGTTGCTGGAGGTCTCTCGTCGACGGCCTATACCCGGGTACGGGTGACAGGCGTAAGTAAGTAAGTACCCCAAGACCAGAATCCCCAAATGTTGAAGTCGTCTTCAGAAGACTGCGTTCCAGTGCAGGACACAGATCCACCATGATAGTTCAAGGGTGATGCCAGAATAGCTAGGGCGCCAAGCTATTTTGGCATCACCCTTGAACTATCATGGTGGATCTTTATTTTGCTGTGGTGTGTCTGGGGTAGAATAAGTTATGTGTTAATTTCTTCGTCTGGGTCTTTTTCTGTCTTTCATATTTTTCCACACTTTTTGACCCGCATCATACTGAGGCTAAAAGCTTCAAATTTGTTCACTGCCATAATTCTATGCAAGCTACATTACAGTACACTTACAGATGAGGACATAGACCAATGGCTTTAGTTCAAGGGTGGTGCCACAATAGCTTGGCGCCTAGGGGCACCAAGCTATTCTGGCACTAACCCTTGGACTATTTCAGTCACACTTGTTGCACACACTGATGTATTCCGAATGATAAGGGTTAATATTTAAAATGCTCTGTTGCTGTTTGTCTGAAACTCCAGAGTACCCAAAACCAAAAAAAAAAAGTCCTTTAATTTCCAGAATACATTATGTTGATTCTCACATAAATGCCATGATAAACTGTTTTGCTTCAGAAGGACAAAACGCAGCAATGTTTAAAAGATCTCCTCTGTAAAAATCATAATCGAAAGGTTACGGGCCAGTGTTTATTGAATTTTGCACCATACAATGTTAAAAATGTTAAAGCACACATACACATTAAGTTGGAAAAAAAAATTAATGTGAAAAAGAAGCATTCCATGAACTTGACCTTATTACAGACGCATAATGTTGTGAAGACACCCATTTTCACTGTAATGCCAGTTTTTGTGTGAGAGGCACCCACTTTATTGGTAGAAACCCATTTTTTTCCCATCTAGTGGTTCTGTTTCTAGAAAATGTCTATTTTAGTTTAAGTTATAGAGCTTAGTTATAAGGTGAGTTCTAAACATTCGCATCAATTCCATAGCCCTAGAATAAATAGAAATATGGGAACCCATTTTGACATAAAATGATAGGTAACCCACTCTGACGCTTTGTCCCCATGTGTGGGTGTGTGTGTGTGTTTGCGTGTGTGCGTGTGAGTGCGTGCTGGCGGGCAGGCGAGAGGATGTGCGTGCGTGCGTGTGTGTAACACAGGACACGCCTTGGAGATTAAACACATACGTATTAAGGTTCTGATAGTGTCACAGTAGATCAACTGTCGCTATACAATGTAATGCATAGAGCTCAACTGATATGCGTTGTTGCGGTACAGAACAAATATGTATTCAGCTTCAGATTACGATGATGCATTTAACGGAGTTTAATTAGTGTGGTGGATTCAAATGTTGCAAACAAGCATGAGGCGATCTTGCTCCTGCAAAAAGTACATGCTCGGATATTTCAGTTCGGGTAATATAAATAATGAGATGATATCATTTGAGTGTTGACAAATTACAGGGTATCCTTCTTCAGTGTGTCAGCCCGCGGTCCGTCTTCATCAGTTGATTTGAGTGTTCATAGTCTTTGTAGTTAGTTCATGGACCTTGTGGGTCATGGACCTCCTAGTTAGTTCATGGACTTGGTTGCTTGTTTATGAACTTTCTTGATTTTTTCATCTGCTAGATTGTTACTTAACCCCTTCACTGCCCGCGGACGTAGATTGTGTTATGAAATAATCGTTAATTTAACGTCAAAGATCCCAAGCGGTCCAAGAAACGTGGATACAAAGGATACAAGGTAGTGTCAAGCCGTCCGAGAAACGTGGATACAAAGGGTACAAAGTACTGTCAAGCCGTCCAAAAAACGTTGATACAAAGTACTGTCAAGCCGTCAGAGAAACGTGGATACAAAGGGTACAAAGTACTGTCAAGCCGTCCGAAAAACGTGGATACAAAGTACTGTCAAGCCGTCCGAGAAACGTGGATACAACGGGTACAAAGTAGTGACAAGCCCTCCAAGAAACGTGGATACAAAGGGTACATTAGGGGTGTCAGCAAGAGGTATAGATCCTCATGAGCCCCCACAACCGCGGGGGCTCATAAGGATCTATACCTCTTGCAGCAGGGTGGTATCCAAATTTTCTCGGCATTCATGGGGTTAATGGACGTTGCTGTTAGTTCATGCTTGTTGTTGCTTCATGGACTTTGTTGCAGGCTGTTGCTGGTCAGTACAAGTGACGCCACTCAGGTCCAGTAATGGCGACTGCCCAGCCTGCCCTGACCGAGTGCCCGATGTGTAGCGAGCACTACAAGGACCCCAAACTGCTGCCCTGTGCACACCGCCTTTGTAGACGGTGTGTGGTGTCATGGCTGCGGCAACATCCGCGTACCGGCCACCCCACGTGCCCTCTGTGCAGACGACACATCACGACAATTTCGGGTTTGTTATGTTTATAATGATAGTCAGTCCAAAACAGACTGCAACATCCGATAGGGAAGAGAGAAAGTCTTATTTCAGTCGGACCAGAAGTCGTAGATATATATAATTGGTCCGGGCGTGATAAATTTATTTATATTTCGGCAGAGTAAATCAAAGTACATCCTGACTAAAGTATCACAGTTTGCCGTACTAACCCAGATTTCTTTACTGAAGAAGAAATAATAATATGGACTGCTTTGTTTGTATCAACTAATGCTTCAGGTGATGTCGTTACACTCAAATAATCGTGGAAGTGTTTTCTTTTTCACAGCCGGTGCATCTGCTGAGAGCGTGACTGACCAGCTGCCTTCTGATGAAACAATGACCGCTCTTGTCAAGTGCACGGAGGCCCTGGAGGGTCCTAACAACTGTGCTGGATGTGGCAAGAGTGCTGCATCTGATTTCTGTCTCCAGTGCTGGGAGAAGTACTGCCCTTCGTGCAGCAAACTCCATACCAACATGGCGCTGGGACGAAACCACACTATCACCGCTTTGTCTGCACTCACGCCTCAAGACTTGATGACCAACAGACGCCGCATGTGTGAAACACACCCCAGTAACCAGGCGGACCTCTTCTGTGCCAATCATCAAGTCGCCATTTGTGTCACGTGTTCCAGTACCTCACACCGGAAATGTGACGACATCATTGAGGTATATTCTCTCTCTCTCTCTCTCTCTCTCTCTCTCTCTCTCTCTCTCTCTCTCTCTCTCTCTCTCTCTCTCTCTCTCTCTTTTTTTCACTTGCCTCCCACATTCTGTGTGTTAGAGCGGACTGATATTCTTTTGCTTTGTTTTATTATTTCAGCTCTTATTTGCCTTTGTATCATTTATAAGCTTTTTTATTTGTACTCTTTGGTATTGACATACATTAGCAATCATGGTGTATGATCGCCAGTTACATATTGGCCATTTAAATGTTTATCATTTAACTAACAAAGTTCCCGATCTGTGTGTGCTCTTGAGTCAATCCAATCCATTTCACTTGTTTGGTGTAACGGAATCGCGTCTCAATCGTAACATCAGCGATGAGGCCGTTTCTATCCAGGACTTCACTGTACTGCGCCGCGATGCTGAATACCCGGGACATACGGGTATTGCAGTATACATTCATAATTCAATTAGCGGTATTACTCGCAGGCGTGGGGACCTGGAGTCAAAAACCGTAGAATGCATTTGGGTTGAGTTAAGGGCAAACAAATCCAGCCCCGTGCTGGTCGGGTACATTTACAGGAACCCAGCATCAACATTTCAATGGTTCGACGACTTTATCGCCATGATGGATAAGGTCAGACAGTCCAGCTCTGAAATTTTGATCCTAGGCGATTTCAATATTAACATGTTTTTGAATAACCCTGCTTGGGAGTGCACCATGTCTATGTTTGGTTTAAAGCAGCTAGTTAAAACAGCAACTCGTGTTAGTCCAACTTCCTCCACCCTTATAGACCACATATATACAACTACTCAATCAAGGGTGATGGCAGTAGACGTGCTTCAGGTAGGGATTAGCGATCACTACCCGGTGTGCTGTTGCTGGGCATTAAAAGCGGATAATTCATTCCGAAAACATCAGCACACGACTATTAGATACAGATCACTTAAACACTTCAACAAGGAAACATTTCTTTGTGATTTAAGTAGCACACACTTTGATACAGTGTACTACCATAATGACCCCAACGATGCTTTGTCTGAGTGGTACGGATTGTTCCTTGGTGTTCTCGATAAACACGCTCCATTCAGAGAGAAACGGGTGAAGAACCCCCAGCTTCCCGCCTGGTTAAGTAAGGAAATCAAGGATGCCATGCAGCTCCGAGATGACTATAAAAGAAAGAAGGATTTTATTGCTTATCGAAGGCAAAGAAACCATGTTAAACATTTAGTGAGGAAAGCTCAAAGGTCACTTTTTCACCGTCTTATGAACGGAAAGAAAGATGTCGTATCTGTGTGGCGAGCGATCAATGCTTTTACGAGGTCCAAAAATACCGCACAATGTACACAGTTATCAGCTGATATCTTGAATCAGCATTTCCTCTCGGCTGCCAGTACGTTGCTAAAAAATACATATTCTGGTCAGTCTTCAGCTGTGTCCGAAAAGCTAAAGACGTTTTGTGCAGAACGGCTGGACCCTGACACGTCATTCAGCATTCCGCTGTTAACGATATACGACGTGGGAAAATCCATCTCGTACTTAAAGAACAAACGTACGTCTGGCCATGATGGTATTAGTAGCTCAGTTCTGAAAATGGCCCTACCGTATATTTTAGATACCTTGACATATATATACAACCTTTGCATAAAGCAGGGGATATTTCCATCTTCTCTAAAAACAGC